>CAWUFW010015357.1:0-365332 GCA_963921515.1 Calotriton arnoldi | reverse complement strand
GCATTTCTGAAGCTCCTGTCGGACGCCGAAGTCTTCGCATCACTAGAGGTAGATTCTCAGACTTCCCCGAGGCTACCCTGAGTCCCCAGCAAAGCTGAGGCCCGTAGCTATCGTGGGTAACATGAGACCGTGACCCCTGGACACCAAGCACATTTGCAAGTGCATCCTCTTCTGGGTCTCCCACGAAGTCGTACTTTGGGCTCCGAGTAGCCCTAGCCTCCAGCACCAACTGCACCGAAGATCACTGGCCTCCACTCCACGAGTGTCCTGTGAGCCAGATCCACGTGCGACGTCTCGAGGCTCCTTCACGGTCGCTAGCCCGTTGGCTAGTAGCCCTTAACAAAGGCCAATCTTTTTCTTCTTGGGCATCCTCGTTGCTCCAGGCCTGCCCTCACTTACCCGCGCTGGGTGAGTTCCCCAGACCTTGCTGGTCTGCACCATCGATGATCTTCATCTTCATCGAGACTTGCCGTTGCCAAGGCTTGTTGGGCCCAATCCGGTCGCCGATACCTCAGCACTCGACAAACATCGTGTACCAGGCCGAATCCTGCTTCTGGTTGCTGACAACGTCTCCTGGACCTCGTGGCTGAAGAGTCAAGATGACCGTCAACGCACCTGAAGCACTCAACATCGGTGGGCATCTGTCCATCGCCTTCCTGGTCACTGGCTAGTGACCCAGACTCTGTCCCCTCTGCTTTCAGGTTCTTCAGATCTCCGATCCACTCTTGGATCCACCCAGACACTTTCCACTTGGTCGCCAGCAGCACTTTGCAGCAGATCGCCATTCAAATCGACGACGAAACCCGACCTCGAAAGGCACCTATGCACCCGGCTTCCCTGGGTGAGGTAACACGAGTACTCCGGTGCTCCCGTGGGTAGAGACTCTTCAAAGTACTAGTTCTCAAAGGGTTTGCTCCAAGTCCTCCTTTAAGTGTCCCTTTTCTTTAATTTCCTGATCGCGACTTTCTCCATAGAAGTCAACGGCGTATCGCGGTTGTGTATTTACACTGCACGTGTCCCCCGTGGGTCCCCTGTGTCACTACCTTGGGTGGTTCCTTGTGGTCCAAGCACTTCTAGAGGCTCTAGGCCTAGTGTCTAGTTCAGTCGTGGTTCTTATACCACTTTATTGGTATATGGTTTGGTACGCCCCTAGGGCCCAAACGTGTATTTGTGCTATTACTGTGTTTAAATAACTTATAACTTATGTATTTCGAACTCTAGCCTCATAAAGAGACTAGAGGGGTGTGTTTAGCAATAAATACATATATTTTGAATATATACCTGGTGTGGTGCTCTTTCATTTGATCACTCAAGAGATTATAGACTGGTAAAACAAGCTGCTTTACATTCCTTCAAGACTTAGCCTGAAGGCTGCTCTCCATAGCTACCACTAGGATAGCTTTCAATAAGGTTGTCTTTAACCTATCTCCAATAAGGGGTTGTTTGGACTGGTGCAAGGTGCCCACTATAATTAGTGGACAGCATATGCCAGGCCAACTTCTCACATTGGTGTGCAGCGTGTGGGATTCCAGCTTGCTATTGTTTTACCAGATAATCTCAATTGAATTGATCAACTGAAAACCACTAAAGGTACCTAAGGTACATATAATTTAAGCTTAGAATACAGTAAGTTCTACTGAACTTAGAGTTGTGTGTTAAGGGATAGCACACCCTTTCTACAACTCAAGAGAGTTTAGTAGGCCACACTAGAGTAGGTAGTGCATACACCACACCACACTAGTAATGTCTTTAAAGGTAGGATCTAGAGAATCCTTACCAGAAGCCACTGGGCTTCTTCCTCCAAGTATGATACCCTCCCATTCTTGGAATTGAGAGCATTATGTAACTTGAGGAAATTAAGGACAGGCCAAAGTCCCACCACCCAACACCTTAAAGAGTTGTTGGTGGCTTATGACCTTAGTAAGCCCTTGGGGACTGAAGGGGTAGGAGCTGAGGGTGGGGCAGAAGATGAGGAAGGGGCCAGGGGTACCAATACCCCCAGCCCCCTCTGAAACTGGCCAGGAGGGTGACAATGACCCTGACCTGGATAACCCAATCCCTCCTGTGGAAGATGAAGAGGATGATCAGGATGATGCCCTCTTTGTCCCCCAGGAAGGATTATGAGTGTGCCCAGAAAGTCTAGATCTCCTTCTCAGGAGTCTAACCACTCTGGCACCTCAATAGGGAGCTCTGTCTCATCTCATAGGAGGGAATCCTCTCATGAGAGGAGAACAAGGCTGATTCAATATGAGGAAGCTCAGCTTGAACTCAGAAGGAAGCAAGTAGCCTTAGACAGGGAGTCCCTAGATCTCTTTAGAGAGAAAAGAAAGTTGGGACTAGAGTCCCATGGTGGCAGCCATGTCCCTAGAGATAGGGAAAGGTCCTATGACCATAGGAACCTGAGCAAGATTGTCCCTCCCTATCAGAATGGGGATGACATCCACAAGTGGATAACTGCTCTAGAGAGGGCCTGTAAAGTACAGAAGGTCCCTCAGGAGCAGTGGGCAGCAATCTTGTGGCTCTCCTTTGCAGACAAAGGTAGAGATAAGCTCCTCACTGTTAGAGAGGAGGATGCTGATAATTACAAGGTCTTGAAGAGTGCTCTTATTGATGGGTTTGGCCTAACCACTGAACAGTACAGGTTGAAGTTCAGAGATACCCAAAAAGCACAGACTCAAGACTGGGTAGACTATGTGGATTGTTCTGCCAAGGCTCTGGAAGGCTGGTTGATGGGCAGTAAGGTGTGTGACTTCTCAGGATTGTACAATCTGATAATGAGGGAGCAGATTCTTAATAACTGTCAAAATCAGCTGTTGCATCAATACCTGGTAGACTCTGATCTGACCTCTCCCCAAGAATTGGGAAAGAAGGCAGACAAATGGGTCAGAACCAGGGTGAAGCAGAAGGTACAGAACCAAGGTGGGGACACTAAGAAGCAAGATGCTAAGAACTCTGAAAAGGGTGGGGAGAAGGGTAAAGATCAAAAGTCTTCATCAGGCCCCCAAAAATCTTCTTCAGGTGGGGATTCACAGTCTACAAAAGGGAAAGGCCAAAGAAAACCATGGTGCAAGGTCTGTAAGCAAAAGACCCACTGGACCAGTGATTGCACCAAGTCCAAAGACTCAAGTCCAGCACCCACCAATGCCCCTAAGGCACCTGTTCCCCCTAGTACAGTTGGTGGGAGTGCTCCAGCCAAGGGTTTAGTAGGGTTCACCCTGGGTACTGAGTTGGGCTCTGACCTAGTCAGAGAACTGACTCAGGCTGTGTTAGTCTGTGATGGAGGCATGGATGTGCCCTCCTCTATGAGTCCCAGTAATCTGGGCAAGTACAGACAACAGCCTTTAATCAATGGACGAGAGGCTTTGGCATTTAGGGACACAGGGGCAAGTGTCACAATGGTGACACAAGACCTTGTGAATCCTGGGCAAGTTATACTTGGTGAGATGTACCAAGTGACCAATGCTAGCAATGTCAGAACAGACCATACTCTGGCAGTTGTTAACTTCTCCTGGGGAGGGGTAACTGGCCTTAAGAAGGTTGTGGTGAGTGCAAACCTACCAGTCGAATGCTTGCTTGGCAATGACTTAGAGACTTCTGCTTGGGCAGAAGTGGAGCTCAGGACCCATGCAGAAATGCTGGGGATCCCTGCAGATGTGTTTGCTGTGACCAGGTCACAAGCCAAAATGTCTAGCACTGAACAGGCCTTGGATTCTGGAAGAATGGACCAAGTGCCTTCCAAGAGGAGGAGTAGTAGGGTTAAGGCAGTGCCTTCCCCTTGGCTCAGGAGGAAGATCAGTCCCTTGAGGGGGATGATCTCAGTCCTGAAGAAGGAACTGTCCCAGAGGAACTTGAACCTGACCAGGTTGAGTTCTTGGGGACAGGGGACCTTCTAGGGCAGATCTGAGCCAGGAGCAGCAGAGCTGCCCCTCCCTTGAACCCCTCAGACAGCAAGCTGCTGCTGAGGCTGCTGGGAAAGCTAGTGGTCCCCATACAGTGTATTGGGATGATGGACTCCTGTACTCAGAGAGTAGAGACCCCAAGCCTGGTGCTACCAGGAGGTTGGTTATACCTCTGAAGTTCAGGGGCTTCCTATTGACCCTAGCCCATGATATTCCCTTGGCAGGTCACCTGGGCCAGAACAAGACTTGGGACAGAATTGTCCCTCACTTTCACTGGCCCCACATGTCTGAAGACACCAAGGAGTTTTGTCGCTCCTGTGTAACCTGCCAGGCCAGTGGCAAGGCAGGTGGCACTACAAAGGCCCCCTGATACCACTACCTGTGGTGGGGGTGCCCTTTGAAAGGGTAGGGATTGACATTGTTGGTCCCATGGATCCCCAAACAGCATCTGGGCACAGGTTTATCCTGGTGGTAGTGGATCATGCCACCAGGTACCCAGAAGCTATTCCCCTCAGGACCACTACAGCACCTGTGGTGGCAAGGGCCCTCCTGGGAATTTTCTCAAGAGTGGGCTTTCCTAAGGAGGTAGTATCAGACAGGGATGCTAACTTCATGTCTGGGTACTTAAAAGCAATGTGGAAGGAGTGTGGAGTGACTTATAAGTTCACCACACCCTATCACCCACAATGCAATGGTTTAGTTGAGAGATTCAACAAAACCTTGAAGGGCATGATTAAAGGGCTCCCAGAAAAGCTTAGGCGAAGATGGGACATACTCTTGCCCTGCCTTTTATTTGCATATAGGGAGGTGCCTCAGAAGGGGGTTGGTTACAGCCCTTTGAACTTCTGTTTGGCCACCCTGTGAGGGGTCCACTGTGCTTGGTGAAGGAAGGATGGGAGTTACCTCTCAAGCTCCCCAAAGCAAGACATAGTGGACTATGTACTTGGTCTCCGCTCCCGGATGGCTGAGTATATGAAAAAGGCAACCAAAAACCTTGAGGCTAGCCAGGAACTTCAAAAGGCCTGGCATGACCAAAAGGCTGTTCTGACTGTTTACCAGCCAGGACAGAAGGTGTGGGTGTTGGAGCCAGTGGCCCCAGCAGCTCTCCAAGACAAATGGAGTGGACCCCAACACTATTGTTGAGCAGAAGGGTGAGGTTACCTACTTAGTAGACCTAGGAACACCCAGGAGTCCCCACAGGGTTCTCCATGTCAACAGGTTAAAACCATATGTGGACAGGGCAGACATGGGCTTGCTCATGGCTACTGATGAAGGGCAGGAGGAAGAGAGTGACCCACTCCCTGACCTGCTCTCACAGAACCCTGACGATGGGTCAGTAGATGGTGCAGCCTTGGCAGGCAGCCTCACTACCCAGCAACAAACTGATTGTAGACAGGTGCTCAATCAGTTTAGACATATGTTTTCACTGACACCCAGTCAGACCACCTGGTGCACTCATGAAGTGGACACTGGGGACAGTCTGCCTATTAAAAATAAGATTTATAGGCAACCTGACCATGTCAGGGACTGTATCAGGACTGAAGTCCAGAAAATGTTGGAGTTGGGAGTTATTGAACCCTCAGATAGCCCTTGGGCTAGTCCAGTGGTCCTTGTGCCAAAACCTCACACCAGTGGTGGAAAAAGAGAGATGAGGTTTTGTGTGGACTACAGGGGTCTCAATGCAGTCACTAGGACTGATGCCCATCCAATACCAAGGGCAGATGAGCTCATAGATACTTTGGCCTCAGCCAAATATCTCAGCACATTTGACTTGACAGCTGGCTACTGGCAGATCAGACTAGCTGATACTGCAAAGCCCAAAACAGCATTCTCAACCCCTAGTGGGCATTATCAATTTGTGGTGATGCCCTTTGGTCTGAAGAATGCACCTGCCACTTTCCAGAGGTTGGTGAATACAGTTCTCACAGGTCTGAAGCCTATAGTGCAGCATATCTAGATGATATTGCTGTCTTTAGCTCCACCTGGGAGGATCACCTGGTCCACCTCAGGAATGTTTTACAGGCCCTGCAAAAGGCAGGCCTGACTATCAAGGCCACTAAGTGCCAGATAGGGCAGAGTCAGGTTGTGTACCTGGGCCACCTTGTGGGTGGAGGCCAGGTTCAACCTTTGCAGAGCAAGATCCAGACTATCATGGACTGGACTGCTCCAACTACCCAGACTCAGGTGAGAGCCTTCTTAGGCCTGACTGGGTACTATAGGAGATTTGTCAAGGGGTATGGATCAATAGTGACACCCCTGAATGACTTAACTTCTAAGAAAATGCCCAAAAGGTTCAGTGGACAGCTAGCTGTCAAAAGGCATTTGATGACCTGAAGCAGGCCATGTGCACTGCTCCCATTCTACAGAGTCCTGATTACTCCAAGAAGTTCATTGTTCAAACTGATGCATCTGAATTGGGGGTAGGGGCTGTACTGTCACAATTGAATGAAGAAGGTCAGGATCAGCCAGTAGCTTTCATTAGCAGAAGGCTGACCCCTAGAGAGAAACGTTGGTCAGCCATAGAGAGGGAGGCCTTTGCTGTGGTCTGGGCTCTGAAGAAGTTGAGGCCATACTTGTTTGGTACACACTTCCTGGTTCAGACAGACCATAAGCCCCTCTTATGGCTAAAACAAATGAAGGGTGAAAACCCCAAACTGCTTAGGTGGTCCATTTTCCTACAGGGGATGGACTTTACAGTGGAACATAGACCTGGGAGTAACCATGCCAATGCAGATGGACTCTCTAGGTACTTCCACTTAGAACATGAAGACTTAACTGGGCAAGGTTAGTTTAATGTCCCTACGTTTGGGGGTTGTGTAGGAGAGTAGGATCTGCTTCACATGGGTACCCCCACTTTTTGCTGATGCTTCACTGTTTTTCGACATTAGTCTGGCTGGGGCCCTGCTAATCAGAACCCCAGCCTAGCTGCTTCCTCTCTAAAATGGTTTCCATGTGCCTTAGGCACATCACTGATTGGAATCTGAGTGCCCTTATAAGTCCCTAGTATATGGTATACTATGTACCAAGGGCATAGGTACCTCAGAGGCCTACCAGGGGCTGCAGCATGTATTATGCCACCCCTGGAAGGCCATCCAAACTGACACCACAGGTCTGCTACTGCAGCCTGGGTAAGGTGGTGCATGCACTCCTTACTGTGATATAGGTTACCTATATCACTAAATACATACACACATATAAACCTATAAGTCACTCCTAAGGCAGGCCTTATCAATCCTGAAGGCAGAGTGCATGGTTCCTATGTGAGAGGGTGCCCCTGCATGAGCAGGGCCCCTCTGCAGCGTTCGGAGACCCTTCTCTGATGCTGTTTGTAGTGCAGCCTGACCATATACTCTTAAGCGCATTATAACCTCGCTTAAATGCTAACTTTGGAATGGCTGCACCTAAACATGTCGTGTTTGGTGTCAAACATCTTGGAATACTACCCCCCGCCAATTCTGGCGGCGGGGGTAGCATTCCACCCTTCTAGAGGGAAAGACATGTTAACTCTGGCTAGCCCGGTAACTTCTTTCCAAAGCCCTGGCATCACAAAATGGATGCTGCTGCCACAGACACGAGTCTGGCCTCCTGCTGCTGGACGAAACTCCGGCAGGGGAGGCCTGGACACAGGTTTCCTGTCCCAGGGAGGTGTGACCACCTCCCCAGACAGGATAATGTGTATTGGGGCTGGGCGGGAGCACTTTCGGGTGCTTTGAAGTCCTGCACTGGGGGCACATTTGGTGTCCCTAGGCATACCCCAGTTCAAACCGGATCAGGGCTTGCAGCCCCTGCTTTGGCGTGAACTGGACAAAGGGAAAGGGGTGTAGCCACCCCTCTGCCCTGACCCACCCATAGGTGGGGCCACAGAGTAGTCCAACCCCTAAACTTGGTATAAGTATAGGAACCCAGTCCTTAGGACTTTAGATTATCCCTGGACGAAACTCTGAAACAGAATCCTGGACCTTCGATGCTCTACTCAAGATTAGAGGACAGAAGAATCTCCCTTGGGGTCAAGGAGTGACTCCCTGCTTGGCAGGCACCAAAGACGCATCTGTCTGGTCTGCATTTCTGAAGCTCCCGTCGGACGCCGAAGTCTTCGCATCACCAGAGGTAGATTCTCAGACTTCCCCGAGGCTACTCCTGAGTCCCCAGCAAAGCTGAGGCCCGTAGCTATCGTGGGTAACGTGAGACCGTGACCCCTGGACACCGAGCACATTTGCAAGTGCATCCTCTTCTGGGTCTCCCACGAAGTCGTGCTTTGGGCTCCGAGTAGCCCTAGCCTCCAGCACCAACTGCACCGAAGATCACTGGCCTCCACTCCACGAGTGTCCTGTGAGCCAGATCCACGTGCGACGTCTCGAGGCTCCTTCGCGGTCGCTAGCCCGTTGGCTAGTAGCCCTTAACGAAGGCCAATCTTTTCTTCTTGGGCATCCTGGTTGCTCCAGGCCTGCCCTCACTTACCCTCGCTGGGTGAGTTCCCCAGACCTTGCTGGTCTGCACCATCGACGATCTTCATCTTCATCAAGACTTGCCGTTGCCAAGGCTTGTTGGGTCCAATCCGGTCGCCGACACCTCAGCACTCGACAGACATTGTGTACCAGCCCGAATCCTGCTCCTGGTCGCCGACAACGCCTCCTGGACCTCGTGGCTGAAGAGTCAAGACGACCGTCAACGCACCTGAAGCACTCGACATCGGTGGGCATCTGTCCATCGCCTTCCTGGTCACTGGCTAGTGACCCAGACTCTGTCCCCTCTGCTTTCAGGTTCTTCAGATCTCCGATCCACTCTTGGATCCACCCGGACACTTTCCACTTGGTCGCCAGCAGCACTTTGCAGCAGATCGCCATTCAAATCGACGACGAAACCCGACCCCGAAAGGCACCTATGCACCCGGCTTCCTGGGTGAGGTAACACGAGTACTCCGGTGCTCCCGTGGGTAGAGACTCTTCAAAGTACTAGTTCTCAAAGGGTTTGCTCCAAGTCCTCCTTTAAGTGTCCCTTTTCTTTAATTTCCTGATCGCGACTTTCTCCATAGAAGTCAACGGCGTATCGCGGTTGTGTATTTACACTGCACGCTGTCCCCCGTGGGTCCCCTGTGTCACTACCTTGGGTGGTTCCTTGTGGTCCAAGCACTTCTAGAGGCTCTAGGCCTAGTGTCTAGTTCAGTCGTGGTTCTTATACCACTTTATTGGTATATGGTTTGGTACGCCCCTAGGGCCCAAACGTGTATTTGTGCTATTACTGTGTTTAAATAACTTATAACTTATGTATTTCGAACTCTAGCCTCATAAAGAGACTAGAGGGGTGTGTTTAGCAATAAATACATATATTTTGAATATATACCTGGTGTGGTGCTCTTTCATTTGATCACTCAAGAGATTATAGACTGGTAAAACAAGCTGCTTTACATTCCTTCAAGACTTAGCCTGAAGGCTGCTCTCCATAGCTACCACTAGGATAGCTTTCAATAAGGTTGTCTTTAACCTATCTCCAATAAGGGGTTGTTTGGACTGGTGCAAGGTGCCCACTATAATTAGTGGACAGCATATACCAGGCCAACTTCTCACAGGACATACTCTTGCCCTGCCTTTTATTTGCATACAGGGAGGTGCCTCAAAAGGGGGTTGGCTACAGCCCTTTTGAACTTTTGTTTGGTCACCCTGTCAGGGGTCCATTGTGCTTGGTGAAGGAAGGATGGGAGTTACCTCTCAAGCCCCCAAAGCAATACATAGTGGACTATGTACTTGGTCTCCGCTCCAGGATGGCTGAGTACATGAAAAAGGCAACTAAAAACCTTGAGGCTAGCCAGTAACTTCACAAAGCCTGGCATGACCAAAAGGCTGTACTGACTGTTTACCAGCCAGGACAGAAGGTGTGGGTGTTGGAGCCAGTGGCCCCAGCAGCTCTCCAGGACAAATGGAGTGGACCCCATACCATTGTTGAACAGAAGGGTGAGGTTACCTATTTAGTAGACCTAGGAACACCCAGGAGTCCCCACAGGGTTCTCCATATCAACAGTTTAAAACCATATGTGGACAGGGCAGACATGGGCTTGCTCATGGCTACTGATGAGGGACAGGAGGAAGAGAGTGACCCACTCCCTGACCTGCTCTCACAGAACCCTGATGATGGGTCAGTGGATGGTGTAGCCTTGGCAGGCAGCCTCACTGCCCAGCAGCAAACTGATTGCAGACAGGTGCTCAATCAGTTCAGGCACATATTCTCTCTGACACCCAGTCAGACCACCTGGGGCACTCATGAAGTGGACACTGGGGACAGTCTGCCTATTAAAAATAAGATTTATAGGCAACCTGACCATGTCAGGGACTGTATCAGGACAGAAGTCCAGAAGATGTTGGATTTGGGAGTTATTGAACCCTCAGATAGCCCTTGGGCTAGTCCAGTGGTCCTTGTGTCAAAACCTCACACCAGTGGTGGGAAAAGAGAGATGAGGTTTTGTGTGGACTACAGGGGTCTCAATTCAGTCACTAGGACTGATGCCCATCCAATACCCAGGGCAGATGAGCTAATAGACACTTTGGCCTCAGCCAAGTATCTTAGCACATTTGACCTAACTGCTGGCTACTGGCAGATCAGGCTAGCTGATGATGCAAAGCCAAAAACAGCATTTTCAACCCCTAGTGGGCATTATCAATTTGTGGTAATGCCCTTTGGTCTGAAGAATGCACCTGCCACTTTTCAGAGGTTGGTGAATACAGTCCTTACAGGTCTGGAAGCCTATAGTGCAGCATATCTAGATGATATTGCTGTCTTTAGCTCCACCTGGGAGGATCACCTGGTCCACCTCAGAAATGTTTTGCAGGCCCTGCAGAAAGCAGGCCTGACTATCAAGGCCACCAAGTGCCAGATAGGGCAGAGTCAGGTTGTGTACCTGGGCCACCTTGTGGGTGGAGGCCAGGTTCAACCACTGCAGAGCAAGATCCAGACCATCATGGACTGGACTGCTCCAACTACCCAGACTCAGGTGAGAGCCTTTTAGGCCTGACTGGGTACTATAGGAGATTTGTCAAGGGGTATGGATCAATAGTGACACCCCTGAATGACTTAACTTCCAAGAAAATGCCCAAAAGGTTCAGTGGACAGTTAGCTGTCAAAAGGCATTTGATGACCTAAAGCAGGCCATGTGCACTGCTCCCATTCTACAGAGTCCTGATTACTCCAAGAAGTTCATTGTCCAAACAGATGCATCTGAATTGGGGGTAGGGGCTGTACTGTCACAATTAAATGATGAAGGTCAGGATCAGCCAGTAGCTTTTATTAGCAGAAGGCTGACCCTAGAGAGAAACGTTGGTCAGGCATTGAGAGGGAGGCCTTTGCTGTGGTCTGGGCTCTGAAGAAGTTGAGGCCATACTTGTTTGGTACTCACTTCCTTGTTCAAACAGACCATAAGCCCCTCTTATGGCTAAAACAAATGAAGGGTGAAAACCCCAAACTGCTTAGGTGGTCCATTTCCCTACAGGGGATGGACTTCACAGTGGAACATAGACCTGGGAGTAACCATGCCAATGCAGATGGACTCTCTAGGTACTTCCACTTAGAACATGAAGACTTAACTGGGCAAGGTTAGTTTAATGTCCCTACGTTTGGGGGGTTGTGTAGGAGAGTAGGATCTGCTTCACATGGGTACCCCCACTTTTTGCTGATGCTTCACTGTTTTTCGACTTTAGTCTGGCTGGGGCCCTGCTAATCAGAACCCCAGCCTAGCTGCTTCCTCTCTAAAATGGTTTCCATGTGCCTTAGGCACATCTCTGATTGGAATCTGGAGTGCCCTTGTAAGTCCCTAGTATATGGTATACTATGTACCAAGGGCATAGGTACCTCAGAGGCCTGCCAGGGTCTGAAGCATGTATTATGCCACCCCTGGAAGGCCAGCCAAAATGACACCACAGGCCTGCTACTGCAGCCTGAGTAAGGTGGTGCATGCACCCCTTACAGTGGTATAGGCTACCTATATCACTACCATTGCACACACCTATAAACCTATAAGTCACTCCTATGGCAGGCCTTGACAATCCTGAAGGCAGAGTGCTTGGTTCTTATGTGAGAGGGTGCCCCTGCATGAGCAGAGCCCTCTGCAGCATTCGGAGTACCTCCTCTGATGCTGTTTGCAGTGCAGCCTGACCATATACTCTTAAGTGCATTATATCCTCGCGGTAGAATGCTAACTTTGGACTGGCTGCACCAAAACATGTCGAGTTTGGTGTCAAACATCTTGGAATACTACCCCCCCCCCGCCAGTTCTGGTTTCCTGTCCCAGGGAGGTGTAACCACCTCCCCAGACAGGAAAGTATGTATTGGGGCTGGGCGGGAGCACTCTCTGGTGCTTTGAAGTCCTGCACTGGGGGCACATTTGGTGTCCTTGTGCATACCCCAGTTCAAACCGGCTCAGGGGCTTCCAGCCCCTGCTCTGGTGCGAAACTGGACAAAGGGAAAGGGGTGTAACCACCCCTCTGCCCTTGACCCTCCCATAGGTGGGTCCCCAGAGTATGTCCAACCCCCTAACTTGGTATAAGTATGGGACCCCAGTCCTTAGGACTTTAGATTTACCTGGATGAAACTCTGACACAGAATCCTGGACCTTCGATGCTCTACTTTAAGATTAGAGGACTGAAGAATCTCCCTTGGGGTCAAGGAGTGACTCCCCTGCTTGGCAGGCACCCACAAAGCAATTGTCCGGTCTGCATCGCTGAAGCTCCCGCCGGACGCCGAAGTCTTTGCATCACCAGAGGTAGATTTCCAGACTTCCCCGAGGCTGCCCTGAGTCCCCAGCAAAGCTGAGTCCCGTAGCTGTCGTGGGTAATGTGGAACCGTGACAACTGGACACCGAGCACATTTGCAAGTGCATCCTTTTCCTGGTCTTCCATGAAGTTGTGCTTTGGGCTCCGAGTATCCCCCGCCTCCAGCACCGACTGCACCGAAGATCACTGGCCTCCACTCCACGAGTGTCCCATGAGCCAGCTCTAAGTGTGTCCACTCGAGGCTCCTTCGCGGTCGCTAGTCCTTTGGCTAGTAGGCCCTCCCGAAGGCCAATCTTCTTCTGCTTGGGCTTCCCTGGTTGCTCAAGGTGTGCCCTGACTTACCCTTGCTGGGTGAGTCCCTCAGCTCTTGCTGGTCTGCACCACCGTCCTTCTTCTATTTTCACGAGACTTGCCGTTGCCAAGGCTTGTTGGGTCCAATCCAGTCGCCAACACCCCTGCAATTGACAGACGTGGGTCACAGCTCGAATCCAGCTCCTGGTCATCGTCGACGCCTCCTGGACCTCGTGGCTGAAGAGTCAAGATGACCGTCAACCTACCTGAAGCACTCGACATCGGTGGGCATCCGCTCATCGCCTTCCTGGTCACTGGCTAGTGACCCAGACTCTGTCCCCTCTGCTTTCAGGTTCTTCAGATCTTCGATCCACCTTTGGATCCACCCGAACACTTTCGACTTGGCCGCCAGCAGCACTTTGCAGCAGATCGCCATTGAAAACGACGACGAAACCCGACCCCGAAAGACACCTATGCACCCGGCTTCCCTGGGTGAGGTAACTCGAGTACTCCGGTGCTCCCGTGGGTATAGACTCTAGAACGACCCAGTTCTAAAGGGGTTTGCTCCAAGTCCTCCTCCAAGTGTCCCTTTTCTTTAAAACTCCAACCGCGACATTCCCCATAGAAGTCAACGGCGGCTCGCGGCTGTGTTCTCACACTGCACGCGTCCCCAGTGGGTCCCTTGTGTCACTACCTTGGGTGGTTCCTTGAGGGCCAAGTACTTCTACAGGCTCTAGGCTTTGTGTCTAGCTCAGTCGTGGTTCTTATACCACTTTATTGGTATATGGTTTGGTACGCCCCTAGGGCTCAAACGTGTATTTGTGCTATTACTGTTGATAACTAACTTATAACTTATGTACTTCGAACTCTAGCCTCATAAAGAGTCTAGAGGGGTGTGTTTAGCAATAAATACATATATTTTGAATATATACCTGGTGTGGTCCTCTTTCATTTGGTCACTCAAGAGATTATAGACTGGTAAAACAAGCTGCTTTACATTCCTTCAAGACTTAGGCTGAAGGCTGCTCTCCATAGCTACCACTAGGATAGCTTTCAATAAAGGTTGTCTTTAACCTATCTCCAATAAGGGGTTGTTTGGAATGGTGCAAGGTGCCCACTATAATTAGTGGACAGCATATACCAGGCCAACTTCTCACATTCTGCACATCTCTTGCCGCTTTCTGCACCTCTCCTGCCTCTTTCTGCACATCTCTTTGTTCTTTCTGCACTGCTCTTGCCTCTTTCTGCACCCCACTTGCCTCTTTCTGCAACTCTTTTGCTTCTTTCTGCTCTTCTCTCTCCTCTCTCTGCATCCCTCTTGCCTATTTCTGCACCTCTGTTGCTTCTTTCTGAACTTCTTTTGCCTCTTTCTGCACCTCTCTTGTTTCTTTCTGCACTTCTCTTGCTTCTTTCTGCACCCTTCTTCCCTTTTTTGCATCCCTCTTGCCTCTTTCTGCAGTTCTCTTGCCATTTTCTGCACCTCTTTTGCCTCTTTCTGCACCTCACTTGCCTCTTTCTGCGCTTCTCTTGCTTCTTTCTACAGCTCTGTTGCTTCTTTCAGCAATGCTCTCGCCTCATTCTGCACTTCTCTTGCTTGTTTCTGCACCTCTCTTGCATCTTTCTGTACCTCTGTTGCCTCTTTTTGCATCTCAATTGCTTCTTTCTGCACCCTCTTTGCCTCTTTCTGTACCCCTTTTCCCTCTTTCTGCACCTCTCTTGCCTCTTTCTGCACCCCTGTTCCCTCTTTCTGCACCTTTCCTGCCTGCTTCTGTACCTCTCTTGCCTCTTTCTGCACTTATCTTCCATCTTTCTGCACCCCTTCTGCCTCTTTCTGTACCCTTCTTGACTCTTTGTGCACCTCGCCTACCTCTTTCTGCACCCCTCCTGCCTCTTTTTGCACCTCTGTTGGTTCTTTCTGCACTGCTCTTGCTTCTTTCTGCACCTCTTTTGCAAATTTCTGCATCCCTCTTGCCTCTTTCTACACCCCTCCTCCCTATTTCTTCATCTCTTTTGCTTCTTTCTGCACTTCTCTTGCTTCTTCCTGCACTGCTCTTGCTTCTTTCTGCACCTCTCTTGCAAATGTCTGTATCCCTCTTACCTCTTTCTGCAGCCCTATTCCCTCTTTCTGCACCCTTCTTGTCTGTTTCTGCACCTCTCTTGCCTCTTTCTGCACCTCTGTTAGTTCTTTCTGCACTTCTCTTGCCTCTTTATGCACCCCTGTTGCCTCTTTCAGCACCTCTGTTGCTACTTTCTGCACTTCTCTAGCTTCTTTCTGTACCCCTCTTGCCTCTTTCTGTACTCCTTTTGCCTCTTTGTATACCTCTCCTGCCTCTTTCTGCACCTCTCTTGCCTTTTTCTGCAGTTCTCTAAACTCTTTCTGCACCTCTTTTGCTTCTTTCTGCACTTTTCTTGCCTCTTTCTGTACCCCTCTTGCCTCTTTCTGCATATCTCTTCCCTGTTTCTGTACCTCTCTTGCCTCTGTCTGCACACTTGTTCCCTCTTTCTGCACCCCTTTAGCCTTTTTCTGCAACTTTCTTGCCTCTTTCTGTAGATCTCTTGCCTCCTTCTGTAACTCACTTGCCTCTTTCTGCACTTCTCTTGCCTCTTTCTGCACCCCTGTTGCCTCTTTCAGCACCTCTGTTGCTTCTTTCTGCACTTCTCTAGCTTCTTTCTGTACCCCTCTTGCCTCTTTCTGTACTCCTTTTGCCTCTTTGTGCACCTCTCCTGCCTCTTTCTGCACCTCTCTTGCCTTTTTCTGCAGTTCTCTAAACTCTTTCTGCACCTCTGTTGCTTCTTTCTGCACTTTTCTAGCCTCTTTCTGTACCCCTCTTGCCTCTTTCTGTATATCTCTTCCCTGTTTCTGTACCTCTCTTGCCTCTGTCTGCACACCTGTTCCCTCTTTCTGCACCTCTCTTAGCCTTTTTCTGCAACGTTCTTGCCTCTTTCTGCAGTTATCTTGCCTCCTTCTGTACCTCACTTGCCTCTTTCTGCACTTCTCTTGCATCTTTCTGCACCCTTCTTCCCTTTTTCCGCAGATCTCTTGCCTCTTTCTGCACCTCTCTTGCCTCTTTCTGCACATCTCTTGGTTCTTTCTGCACTGCTCTTGCCTCTTTCAGCACCAATCTTGCCTCTTTCTGCATCTCTTTTACTTCTTTCTTCAATTCTCTCTCCTCTTTCTGCACCCATCTTGCCTCTTTCTGTACCTCTGTTGCTTCTTTCTGAACCCCTCTTCCCTCTTTCTGCAATTCTCTTGCCTCTGTCTGCACCCCTGTTCCCTCTTTCAGCACCTCTTTTGTCTGTTTCTGCAACTCTCTTGCGTCTTTGTGCAAATCTCTTGCCTCCTTTTGCACCTCTGTTGTATCTTAATGCACCTCTCTTGCCTCTTTCTAGACCCCTCTTGGCTCTTTCTGTACCCCTGTTGCTTCATTCTGCACTTCTCTAGTTTCTTTCTACACCCCTCTTGCCTCTTTCTGCACCCTTCTTCCCTCTTTGTGCATCTCTCTTGCCTCTTTCTGCACTTCTCTTTCCTCTTTATGCACCCCTCTTGCCTCTTTCTGCACATCCTTTGGTTCTTTGTGCACTTCTCTTGCTTTTTTCTGCATCTCTCTTGCTTTTTTCTGCGCCCCTCTTGCCTCTTTCTGCACATCTGTTTCTACTTTCTGCACTTCTCTTGCTTCTACCTTTTTGTACACAAATTTACAGAGTATTCTGTTTGAAACACAGGTATTCAAGTATTTGTATGTTTATTTTTATGTAACGTGTCACTAGGTAAAAGCAGAGTCACATGCATGCATACCTTCACAAACTTGGTCAGACTTACAACAGTGATATGCTTAGGATTGCTGTTTTATATTTGATAGGCCTAACATTCTGAGCACTCGATGAATATTGAACCTTCACGAGAAAAGTGAGGTTTAAGACATCTTGGTAGACAAATTAGTAATTAGGCTACTTTGTGTGAGTCTGTTGAAAGGTACAGTCAAAGTAGGACTCTTTCTGCACCTCTTTGCGTCTTTCTGCACATCTCTTGCTTCTTTCTGCACTTCTCTTCTTCTTTCTGGACTTCTGTTGCCTCTTTCTGCATCTCTTTTGCTTCTTTCTGCACTTCTCTCTCCTCTTTCTGCACCCCTCTTGCCTTTTTCTGCACCTCTCTTGCTTCTTTCTGCACTTCTCTTGCTTCTTTCTTCACCTCTCTTGCTTCTTTCTTCACCCTTCTTCCCTTTTTTGCATCCATCTTGCCTCTTTCTATAATTCTCTTGCCATTTTCGCCACCTCTCTTGCCTCTTTCTGCATCTCACTTGCCTCTTTCTGCACTTCTCTTGCTTCTTTCTACACCTCTGTTGCTTCTTTCCAGCAATTCTCTTGCCTCTTTCTGCACTTCTCCTGCTTGTTTCTATACTTCTCATGCATCTTTCTGCACCTCTCTTGCCTCTTTCTGCACTGAACTTGCTTCTTTGTGCCCCCCTCTTGCCTCTTTGTGCACCCCTCTGCCCTCTTTCTGCACCTCTCTTACTACTTTCTCCACCCCTGTTCCCTCTTTCTGCCCCTTTCCTGCCTGTTTCTGCACCTCTCTTGCCTCTTTCTGGACCTCTGTTGCTTCTTTCTACACATTTCTTGCCTCTTTCTGCAACCTTTGTGCCTCTTTCAGCACCTCTGTTGCTTCTTTCTGCACTTCTCTTCCTTCTTTCTGCACCCCTCCTGCCTCTTTCTGTACCCCTCTTGCCTCTTTTTGCACCTCTGTTGGTTCATTCTACACTGCTCTTGCTTCTTTCTGCATCTCTTTTGCCTCTTTCTGTACCCCTCTTGCCTCTTTGTGCACCTCTCCTACCTCTTTCTGCACCCCTCTTCCCTATTTCTCCACCTCTCTTGCTTCTTTTTGAACCTCTCTTGCTTCTTTCTGTACTTCTCTTGCCTCTTTCTGCACCCCTCTTGCCTCTTTCAGCACCTCTGTTGCTTCTTTCTGCACTTCTCTAGCTTCTTTCTGCACCCCTCTTGCCTCTTTCTGTACTCCTCTTGCCTCTTTGTGCACCTCTCCTACATCTTTCAGCACCCCTCTTCCCTATGTCTCCACCTCTCTTGCTTCTTTCTGCACCTCTCTTGCTTTTTTCTGCACTGCCCTTGCTTTTTTCTGCACCTCTCTTGCAAATTTCTGTATCCCTCTTACCTCTTTATGCACCTCTGTTCCCTCTGTATGCACCTTTCTTGCCTGTTTCTGCACCTCTCTTGCCTCTTTTCAGCATCTCTGTTGCTTCTTTCTATACCTCTGTTGCTTCTTTCAGCAATTCTCTTGCCTCTTTCTGTATTTCTCTTGCTGGTGTCTACACTTCTCTTGCGTCTTTCTGCACTCTCTTGCCTCTTTCTGCACCTCATTTGCTTCTTTCTGCACCCCTCTTGCCTCTTTCTGCACCCCTCTTCCCTCTTTCTGCACCTCTCTTACTTCTTTATCCACCCTGTTCCCTCTTTCTGCACCTTTCCTGCCTGTTTCTGCAGCTCTCTTGCCTCTTTCTGGACCTCTGTTTCTTCTATCTACACTTTTCTTGCCTCTTTCTGCACCCTTTGCGCGTCTTTCAGCACCTCTGTTCCTTCTTTCTGTTCTTCTTTTCCTTCTTTCTCCACCCCTCCTGCCTCTTTCTGTATCCCTCTTGCCTCTTTGTGCACCTCTCCTACCTATTTCTGCTTGCCTCTTGCCTCTTTTTGCACCTCTGTTGATTCATTCTACACTGCTCTTGCTTCTTTCTGCATCTCTTTTGCCTCTTTCTATACCCCTCTTGCCTCTTTGTGCACCTCTCCTACCTCTTTCTGCAGCCCTCTTCCTATTTCTCCACCCTCTCTTGCTTCTTTCTGTACCTCTCTTGCTTCTTTCTGCACCTCTGTTACTTCTTTCTGCACTGCTCTTGCTTCTTTCTGCACCCCTCTTGCCTCTTTCTATACCCCTTTTGCTTCTTTGTGCACCTCTCCTGCCTCTTTCTGCACCTCTCTTGCCTTTTTCTGCAGTTCGCTTGCCTCTTTCTGCACCTCTTTTGCTTCTTTCTGCACTTTTCTTGCCTCTTTCTGTACCCCTCTTGCCTCTTTCTGCAAATCTGTTGGTTCTTTCTGCACCTCTGTTGCAAATTTCTGCATCCCTCTTGCCTCTTTCTCTACCCTCTTGCCTCTGTCTGCACCCCTGTTCCCTCTTTCAGCACCTCTGTTGTCTGTTTCTGCAACTCTCTTGCGTCTTTGTGCAAATCTCTTGCCTCCTTTTGCACCTCTGTTGTATCTTAATGCACCTCTCTTGCCTCTTTCTAGACCCCTCTTGGCTCTTTCTGTACCCCTGTTGCTTCATTCTGCACTTCTCTAGTTTCTTTCTACACCCCTCTTGCCTCTTTCTGCACCCTTCTTCCCTCTTTGTGCATCTCTTTGCCTCTTTCTGCACTTCTCTTCCTCTTTATGCACCCTCTTGCCTCTTTCTGCACATCCTTTGGTTCTTTGTGCACTTCTCTTGCTTTTTTCTGCATCTCTCTTGCTTTTTCTGCGCTCCTCTTGCCTCTTTCTGCACATCTGTTTCTACTTTCTGCACTTCTCTTGCTTCTACCTTTTTGTACACAAATTTACAGAGTATTCTGTTTGAAACACAGGTATTCAAGTATTTGTATGTTTATTTTTATGTAACGTGTCACTAGGTAAAAGCAGAGTCACACGCATGCATACCTTCACAAACTTGGTCAGACTTACAACAGTGATATGCTTAGGATTGCTGTTTTATATTTGATAGGCCTAACATTCTGAGCACTCGATGAATATTGAACCTTCACGAGAAAAGTGAGGTTTAAGACATCTTGGTAGACAAATTAGTAATTAGGCTACTTTGTGTGAGTCTGTTGAAAGGTACAGTCAAAGTAGGACTCTTTCTGCACCTCTTTGGGTCTTTCTGCACATCTCTTGCTTCTTTCTGCACCTTTCTTTTTCTTTCTGGACTTCTGTTGCCTCTTTCTGCATCTCTTTTGCTTCTTTCTGCACTTCTCTCTCCTCTTTCTGCACCCCTCTTGCCTTTTTCTGCACCTCTCTTGCTTCTTTCTGCACTTCTCTTGCTTCTTTCTTCACCTCTCTTGCTTCTTTCTTCACCCTTCTTCCCTTTTTTGCATCCATCTTGCCTCTTTCTACAATTCACTTGCCATTTTCGCCACCTCTCTTGACTCTTTCTGCATCTCACTTGCCTCTTTCTGCACTTCTCTTGCTTCTTTCTACACCTCTGTTGCTTCTTTCAGCAATTCTCTTGCCTCTTTCTGCACTTCTCCTGCTTGTTTCTATACTTCTCATGCATCTTTCTGCACCTCTCTTGCCTCTTTCTGCACCGAACTTGCTTCTTTGTGCCCCCTCTTGCCTCTTTGTGCACCCCTCTGCCCTCTTTCTGCACCTCTCTTACTACTTTCTCCACCCCTGTTCCCTCTTTCTGCCCCTTTCCTGCCTGTTTCTGCACCTCTCTTGCCTCTTTCTGGACCTCTGTTGCTTCTTTCTACACATTTCTTGCCTCTTTCAGCACCTCTGTTGCTTCTTTCTGCACTTCTCTTCCTTCTTTCTGCACCCCTCCTGCCTCTTTCTGTACCCCTCTTGCCTCTTTTTGCACCTCTGTTGGTTCATTCTACACTGCTCTTGCTTCTTTCTGCATCTCTTTGCCTCTTTCTGTACCTCTCTTGCCTCTTTGTGCACCTCTCCTACCTCTTTCTGCACCCTCTTCCCTATTTCTCCACCTCTCTTGCTTCTTTTTGAACCTCTCTTTGCTTCTTTCTGTACTTCTCTTGCCTCTTTCTGCACCTCTCTTGCCTCTTTCAGCACCTCTGTTGCTTCTTTCTGCACTTCTCTAGCTTCTTTCTGCACCCCTCTTGCCTCTTTCTGTACTCCTCTTGCCTCTTTGTGCACCTCTCCTACATCTTTCAGCACCCCTCTTCCCTATGTCTCCACCTCTCTTGCTTCTTTCTGCACCTCTCTTGCTTTTTTCTGCACTGCCCTTGCTTTTTTCTGCACCTCTCTTGCAAATTTCTGTATCCCTCTTACCTCTTTATGCACCTCTGTTCCCTCTGTCTGCACCTTTCTTGCCTGTTTCTGCACCTCTCTTGCCTCTTTCAGCATCTCTGTTGCTTCTTTCTATACCTCTGTTGCTTCTTTCAGCAATTCTCTTGCCTCTTTCTGTATTTCTCTTGCTGGTGTCTACACTTCTCTTGCGTCTTTCTGCACCTCTCTTGCCTCTTTCTGCACCTCATTTGCTTCTTTCTGCACCCCTCTTGCCTCTTTCTGCACCCCTCTTCCCTCTTTCTGCACCTCTCTTACTTCTTTATCCACCCCTGTTCCCTCTTTCTGCACCTTTCCTGCCTGTTTCTGCAGCTCTCTTGCCTCTTTCTGGACCTCTGTTTCTTCTATCTACACTTTTCTTGCCTCTTTCTGCACCCTTTGCGCGTCTTTCAGCACCTCTGTTCCTTCTTTCTGTTCTTCTTTTCCTTCTTTCTCCACCCCTCCTGCCTCTTTCTGTATCCCTCTTGCCTCTTTGTGCACCTCTCCTACCTATTTCTGCTTGCCTCTTGCCTCTTTTTGCACCTCTGTTGATTCATTCTACACTGCTCTTGCTTCTTTCTGCATCTCTTTTGCCTCTTTCTATACCCCTCTTGCCTCTTTGTGCACCTCTCCTACCTCTTTCTGCAGCCCTCTTCCCTATTTCTCCACCTCTCTTGCTTCTTTCTGTACCTCTCTTGCTTCTTTCTGCACCTCTGTTACTTCTTTCTGCACTGCTCTTGCTTCTTTCTGCACCCCTCTTGCCTCTTTCTATACCCCTTTTGCTTCTTTGTGCACCTCTCCTGCCTCTTTCTGCACCTCTCTTGCCTTTTTCTGCAGTTCGCTTGCCTCTTTCTGCACCTCTTTTGCTTCTTTCTGCACTTTTCTTGCCTCTTTCTGTACCCCTCTTGCCTCTTTCTGCAAATCTGTTGGTTCTTTCTGCACCTCTGTTGCAAATTTCTGCATCCCTCTTGCCTCTTTCTCTACCCCTCTTGCCTCTGTCTGCACCCCTGTTCCCTCTTTCAGCACCTCTGTTGTCTGTTTCTGCAACTCTCTTGCGTCTTTGTGCAAATCTCTTGCCTCCTTTTGCACCTCTGTTGTATCTTAATGCACCTCTCTTGCCTCTTTCTAGACCCCTCTTGGCTCTTTCTGTACCCCTGTTGCTTCATTCTGCACTTCTCTAGTTTCTTTCTACACCCCTCTTGCCTCTTTCTGCACCCTTCTTCCCTCTTTGTGCATCTCTCTTGCCTCTTTCTGCACTTCTCTTTCCTCTTTATGCACCCCTCTTGCCTCTTTCTGCACATCCTTTGGTTCTTTGTGCACTTCTCTTGCTTTTTTCTGCATCTCTCTTGCTTTTTTCTGCGCTCCTCTTGCCTCTTTCTGCACATCTGTTTCTACTTTCTGCACTTCTCTTGCTTCTACCTTTTTGTACACAAATTTACAGAGTATTCTGTTTGAAACACAGGTATTCAAGTATTTGTATGTTTATTTTTATGTAACGTGTCACTAGGTAAAAGCAGAGTCACACGCATGCATACCTTCACAAACTTGGTCAGACTTACAACAGTGATATGCTTAGGATTGCTGTTTTATATTTGATAGGCCTAACATTCTGAGCACTCGATGAATATTGAACCTTCACGAGAAAAGTGAGGTTTAAGACATCTTGGTAGACAAATTAGTAATTAGGCTACTTTGTGTGAGTCTGTTGAAAGGTACAGTCAAAGTAGGACTCTTTCTGTACCTCTTTTGGGTCTTTCTGCACATCTCTTGCTTCTTTCTGCACCTTTCTTTTTCTTTCTGGACTTCTGTTGCCTCTTTCTGCATCTCTTTTGCTTCTTTCTGCACTTCTCTCTCTCTTTCTGCACCCTCTTGCCTTTTTCTGCACCTCTCTTGCTTCTTTCTGCACTTCTCTTGCTTCTTTCTTCACCTCTCTTGCTTCTTTCTTCACCCTTCTTCCCTTTTTGCATCCATCTTGCCTCTTTCTACAATTCCTCTTGCCATTTTCGCCACCTCTCTTGACTCTTTCTGCATCTCACTTGCCTCTTTCTGCACTTCTCTTGCTTCTTTCTACACCTCTGTTGCTTCTTTCAGCAATTCTCTTGCCTCTTTCTGCACTTCTCCTGCTTGTTTCTATACTTCTCATGCATCTTTCTGCACCTCTCTTGCCTCTTTCTGCACCGAACTTGCTTCTTTGTGCCCCCTCTTGCCTCTTTGTGCACCCCTCTGCCCTCTTTCTGCACCTCTCTTACTACTTTCTCCACCCCTGTTCCCTCTTTCTGCCCCTTTCCTGCCTGTTTCTGCACCTCTCTTGCCTCTTTCTGGACCTCTGTTGCTTCTTTCTACACATTTCTTGCCTCTTTCAGCACCTCTGTTGCTTCTTTCTGCACTTCTCTTCCTTCTTTCTGCACCCCTCCTGCCTCTTTCTGTACCCCTCTTGCCTCTTTTTGCACCTCTGTTGGTTCATTCTACACTGCTCTTGCTTCTTTCTGCATCTCTTTTGCCTCTTTCTGTACCCCTCTTGCCTCTTTGTGCACCTCTCCTACCTCTTTCTGCACCCCTCTTCCCTATTTCTCCACCTCTCTTGCTTCTTTTTGAACCTCTCTTGCTTCTTTCTGTACTTCTCTTGCCTCTTTCTGCACCCCTCTTGCCTCTTTCAGCACCTCTGTTGCTTCTTTCTGCACTTCTCTAGATTCTTTCTGCACCCCTCTTGCCTCTTTCTGTACTCCTCTTGCCTCTTTGTGCACCTCTCCTACATCTTTCAGCACCCCTCTTCCCTATGTCTCCACCTCTCTTGCTTCTTTCTGCACCTCTCTTGCTTCTTTGTGCACTTCTCTTGCTTTTTTCTGCACTGCCCTTGCTTTTTTCTGCACCTCTCTTGCAAATTTCTGTATCCCTCTTTACCTCTTTATGCACCTCTGTTCCCTCTGTCTGCACCTTTCTTGCCTGTTTCTGCACCTCTCTTGCCTCTTTCAGCATCTCTGTTGCTTCTTTCTATACCTCTGTTGCTTCTTTCAGCAATTCTCTTGCCTCTTTCTGTATTTCTCTTGCTGGTGTCTACACTTCTCTTGCGTCTTTCTGCACCTCTCTTGCCTCTTTCTGCACCTCACTTGCTTCTTTCTGCACCCCTCTTGCCTCTTTCTGCACCCCTCTTCCCTCTTTCTGCACCTCTCTTACTTCTTTATCCACCCCTGTTCCCTCTTTCTGCACCTTTCCTGCCTGTTTCTGCAGCTCTCTTGCCTCTTTCTGGACCTCTGTTTCTTCTATCTACACTTTTCTTGCCTCTTTCTGCACCTCTTTGCTGCGTCTTTCAGCACCTCTGTTCCTTCTTTCTGTTCTTCTTTTCCTTCTTTCTCCACCCCTCCTGCCTCTTTCTGTATCCCTCTTGCCTCTTTGTGCACCTCTCCTACCTATTTCTGCTTGCCTCTTGCCTCTTTTTGCACCTCTGTTGATTCATTCTACACTGCTCTTGCTTCTTTCTGCATCTCTTTTGCCTCTTTCTATACCCCTCTTGCCTCTTTGTGCACCTATCCTACCTCTTTCTGCAGCCCTCTTCCCTATTTCTCCACCTCTCTTGCTTCTTTCTGTACCTCTCTTGCTTCTTTCTGCACCTCTGTTACTTCTTTCTGCACTGCTCTTGCTTCTTTCTGCACCCCTCTTGCCTCTTTCTATACCCCTTTTGCTTCTTTGTGCACCTCTCCTGCCTCTTTCTGCACCTCTCTTGCCTTTTTCTGCAGTTCGCTTGCCTCTTTCTGCACCTCTTTTGCTTCTTTCTGCACTTTTTCTTGCCTCTTTCTGTACCTCTCTTGCCTCTTTCTGCAAATCTGTTGGTTCTTTCTGCACTGCTCATGCTTCTTTCTGCACCTCTGTTGCAAATTTCTGCATCCCTCTTGCCTCTTTCTCTACCCCTCTTGCCTCTTTCTGCATCTCTTTTGCTTCTTTCTGTGCTTTTCTCTCCTCTTTCTGTTACCCCTCTTGCCTCTTTCTGCACCTCTCTTGCTTCTTTATGCACCTCTCTTGCTTCTTTCTGTACCCTTCTTCCCTTTTTGCATTCATCTTGCCTCTTTCTGCAATTCTCTTGCCATTTTCTGCACCTCTGTTGCTTCTTTTTGCATCTCACTTGCTTCTTCCTGCACCCCTCTTCCCTCTTTATGCACCCCTCTTCCCTCTTTCTGCACCTCTCTTGCCTCTTTCTGCACCCCTGTTCCCTCTTTCTGCACCTTTCCTTCCTGTTTCTGTACCTCTCTTGCCTCTTTCTGCACTTATCTTAAGTCTTTCTGAACCCCTCCTGCCTCTTTCTGTATCCCTCTTGCGTCTTTGTGCTCCTCTCCTTCCTCTTTCTGCACCCCGCTTGCCTCTTTTTGCACCTCTGTTGGTTCTTTCTGCACTGCTCTTGCTTCTTTCAGCACCTCTTTTGCAAATTTCTGCATCCCTCATGCCTGTTTCTACACCCTCCTCCCTGTTTCTCCACCTCTCTTCCTTCTTTCTGCACTTCTCTTGCTTCTTTCTGCACTGCTCTTGCTTCTTTCTGCACCTCGCTTGCAAATTTCTGTATCCCTCTTACCTCTTTCTGCACCCCTGTTCCCTCTTTCTGTAGTTTTCTTTCCTGTTTCTGAACCTCTCTTGCCTCTTTTCGGCACCTCTTTTGCTTCTTTCTGCACTTTTCTTGCCTCTTTCTGCACCTCTCTTGCATCTTTCAGCACCTCTGTTGCTTCCTTCTGCACTTTTCTTGCTTCTTTCTGTACCCCTCTTGACTCTTTCTGTACTCCTTATGCCTCTTTGTGCACCTCTCCTGCCTCGTTCTGCACCTCTCTTGCCTTTTTCTGCAGTTCTCTTGCCTCTGTCCGCACCTCTTTTGCTTCGTTCTGCACTTTTCTTACCTCTTTCTGTACCCCTCTTGCCTCTTTCTGCACCTCTGTTGGTTCTTTCTGCACTGTTCTTGCTTCTTTCTGCACCTCTGTTGCACATTTCTGCATCCCTCTTGCCTCTTTCTATACCCCTCTTCCCTGTTTCTGCACCTCTCTTGCCTCTGTCTGCACACCTGTTCCCTCTTTCTGCACCCCTTTAGCCTGTTTCTGCAACTCTCTTGCCTCTTTCTGCAGTTCTCTTGCCTCCTTCTGCACCTCACTTGCCTTTTTGTGCACTTCTCTTGCTTCTTTCTGCACCCTTCTTTCTTTTTTCTACACATCTCTTGCCGCTTCCTGCACCCCTCTTGCCTCTTTCTGCATCTCTTTTGCTTCTTTCTGCACTTCTCTCTCCTCTTTCTGCACCCCTCTAGCCTCTTTCTGCACCTCTCTTGCTTCTTTCTGCACTTCTCTTGCTCCTTTCTGAACCTCTCTTGCTTCGTTCTGCGCCCTTCTTCCCTTTTTTGCATCCATCTTGCCTCTTTTTGCAAGTCTCTTGCCATTTTCTGCAACTCACTTGCCTCTTTCTGCACCTCACTTGCCTCTTTCTGCACTTCTCTTGCTTCTTTCTACACCTCTGTTGCTTCTTTCAGCAATTCTCTTGCCTCTTTCTGCACTTCTCTTGCTTGTTTCTGTACCTCTCTTGCATCTTTCTGCACCTCTCTTCCCTCTTTCTGCACCTCACTTGCATCTTTCTGCACCCCTCTTGCCTCTTTCTGCACCCCTCCTCCCTCTTTCTGCACCTGTCTTACCTCTTTCCCTATGCCTGTTCCCTCTTTCTTTATCTTTCCTGTCTGTTTCTTCACCTCTCTTGCCTCTTTCTGGACCTCTGTTGCTTCTTTCTATACTTTTCTTGCCTCTTTCTGCACCCTTCGTGCCTCTTTCAGCACCTCTGTTGCTTCTTTCTGCACTTCTCTTCCTTCTTTTTACACCTCTCCTACCTCTTTCTGTACCCCTCTTACCTCTGTTTGCACCTCTGTTGGTTCTTTTTGCACTGCTCTTGCTTCTTCCTGCATCTATTTTGCCTCTTTCTGTACCCCTCTTGCCTCTTTGTGCACCTCTCCTACCTCTTCATGCACCCCTCTTCCGTATTTCTCCACCTCTCTTGCTTCTTTTTTCACCTCTCTTGCTTCTTTCTGCACTTCTCTTACCTCTTTCTGCACCCCTCCTGCCTCTTTCAGCACCTCTGTTGCTTCTTTCTGCACTTCTCTTTCTTCTTTCTGCACCCCTCTTGCCTCTTTCTGTACCCCTGTTGCCTCTTTGTGCACCTCTCCTACCTCTGTCTGCACCCCTCTTCCCTATTTCTCCACCTCTCTTGCTTCTTTCTGCACCTCTCTTGCTTCTTTCTGCACTTTTCTTGATTCTTTCTGCACTGCTCTTGCTTCTTTCTGCACCTCTCTTGCAAATTTCTGTATCCCTCTTACCTCTTTCTGCAGCTCTGTTCCACCTTTCTGCACCTTTCTTGCCTGTTTCTGCACCTCTCTTGCCTCTTTCGGCATCTCTGTTGCTTCTTTCTGCACTTCTCTTGCCTCTTTCTGCACCCTCTTGCCTCTTTCAGCACCTCTGTTGCTTCTTTCTGCACTTCTCTTGCTTCTTTCTGCACCACTCTTGCCTCTTTCTGTACCTCTCTTCCCTTTTTCTGCAGTTCTCTTGCTTCTTTCTGCACCTCTTTTGCTTCTTTCTGCACTTGTCTTCCTCTTTCAGTACCCCTCTTGCCTCTTTCTGGACCTCCGTTGGTTCTTTCTGCACTGCTCTTGCTTCTCTCTGCACCTCTGTTGCAATTTCTGCATCCCTCTTGCCTCTTTCTGTACCCCTCTTCCCTGTTTCTGCACCTCTTGTGCCTCTGTCTGCACACCTGTTCCCTCTTTCTGCAACCCTTTAGCCTGTTTCTGCAACTCTCTTGCCTCTTTCTGCAGTTCTCTTGCTTCCTTCTGTACCTCACTTGCCTCTTTCTGCACTTCTTTTGCTTCTTTCTGCACCCTTCTTACCTTTTTCTGCAGATCTCTTGCCTCTTTCTGCACCTCTCTTGCTTCTTTCTGCACTTCTCTTGCTCTTTCTGAACCTCTCTTGCTTCGTTCTGCGCCCTTCTTCCCTTTTTTGCATCCATCTTGCCTCTTTTTGCAATTCTCTTGCCATTTTCTGCAACTCACTTGCCTCTTTCTGCACCTCACTTGCCTCTTTCTGCACTTCTCTTGCTTCTTTCTACACCTCTGTTGCTTCTTTCAGCAATTCTCTTGCCTCTTTCTTCACTTCTCTTGCTTGTTTCTGTACCTCTCTTGCATCTTTCTGCACCTCTCTTCCCTCTTTCTGCACCTCACTTGCATCTTTCTGCACCCCTCTTGCCTCTTTCTGCACCCCTCCTCCTCTTTCTGCACCTCTCTTACCTCTTTCCCTATGCCTGTTCCCTCTTTCTGCACCTTTTCTGTCTGTTTCTGCACCTCTCTTGCCTCTTTCTGGACCTCTGTTGCTTCTTTCTATACTTTTCTTGCCTCTTTCTGCACCCTTCGTGCCTCTTTCAGCACCTCTGTTGCTTCTTTCTGCACTTCTCTTCCTTCTTTTTACACCTCTCCTACCTCTTTCTGTACCCCTCTTACCTCTGTTTGCACCTCTGTTGGTTCTTTTTGCACTGCTCTTGCTTCTTCCTGCATCTATTTTGCCTCTTTCTGTACCCCTCTTGCCTCTTTGTGCACCTCTCCTACCTCTTCATGCACCCCTCTTCCGTATTTCTCCACCTCTCTTGCTTCTTTTTTCACCTCTCTTGCTTCTTTCTGCACTTCTCTTACCTCTTTGTGCACCCCTCCTGCCTCTTTCAGCACCTCTGTTGCTTCTTTCTGCACTTCTCTTTCTTTTTTCTGCACCCCTCTTGCCTCTTTCTGTACCCCTGTTGCCTCTTTGTGCACCTCTCCTACCTCTTTCTGCACCCCTCTTCCCTATTTCTCCACCTCTCTTGCTTCTTTCTGCACCTCTCTTGCTTCTTTCTGCACTTTTCTTGATTCTTTCTGCACTGCTCTTGCTTCTTTCTGCACCTCTCTTGCAAATTTCTGTATCCCTCTTACCTCTTTCTGCACCTCTGTTCCTTCTTTCTGCACCTTTCTTGCCTGTTTCTGCACCTCTCTTGCCTCTTTCGGCATCTCTGTTGCTTCTTTCTGCACTTCTCTTGCCTCTTTCTGCACCCTCTTGCCTCCTTCAGCACCTCTGTTGCTTCTTTCTGCACTTCTCTTGCTTCTTTCTGCACCCCTCTTGCCTCTTTCTGTACCTCTCTTCCTTTTTCAGCAGTTCTCTTGCTTCTTTCTGCACCTCTTTGCTTCTTTCTGCACTTGTCTTCCTCTTTCAGTACCCCTCTTGCCTCTTTCTGGACCTCCGTTGGTTCTTTCTGCACTGCTCTTGCTTCTCTCTGCACCTCTGTTGCAATTTCTGCATCCCTCTTTCCTCTTTCTGTACCCCTCTTTCCTGTTTCTGCACCTCTTGTGCCTCTGTCTGCACACCTGTTCCCTCTTTCCGCAACCCTTTAGCCTGTTTCTGCAACTCTCTTGCCTCTTTCTGCAGTTCTCTTGCTTCCTTCTGTACCTCACTTGCCTCTTTCTGCACTTCTTTTGCTTCTTTCTGCACCCTTCTTACCTTTTTCTGCAGATCTCTTGCCTCTTTCTGTGCCTCTCTTGGTTCTTTCTGCACTACTCTTGCCTCTTTCTACACCCCTCTTGCCTCTTTCTGCATCTCTTTGCACTTTTCTCTCCTTTTTCTGTCACCCCTCTTACCTCTTTCTGCACCTCTTTTGCTTCTTTCTGCACTTCTCTTGTTTCTTTCTGCACCTCTCTTGCTTCTTTCTACACCCTTCTTCCCTTTTTTGCATCCATCTTGCCTCTTTCGGCATCTCTTTGCTTCTTTCTGCACTTTTCTCTCCTCTTTCTGTCACCCCTCTTGCTTCTTTCTGCACCTCACTTGTCTCTTTATGCACTTCTCTTCCTTCTTTCTACATCTCTGTTGCTTCTTTCAGCAACTCTCTTGCCTCTTTCTGCACTTCTCTTGCTGGTTTCTGCACCTCTCTTGCGTCTATCTGCACCCCTCTTGCCTCTTTGTGCACCTCTCCTACCTCTTTCTGCACCTCTCTTCCCTATTTCTCCACCTCTCTTGCTTCTTTCTGCACCTCTCTTACCTCTTTCTCCACCCCTGTTCCCTCTTTCTGCACCTTTCCTGCCAGTTTCTGCACCTCTTTTGCCTCTTTATGGACCTCTGTTGCTTCTTTCTACACTTTTCTTGCCTCTTTCTGCACCCTTAGCACCTCTTTCAGCACCTTTGTTCCTTCTTTCTGCACTTCTCTTCCTTCTTTCTGCACCCCTCCTGCTTCTTTCTGTACCCCTCTTGCCTCTTTGTGCACCTCTCCTACCTCTTTCTGCACCCCTCTTGCCTCTTTTTGCACCTCTGTTGGTTCTTTCTGCACTGCTCTTGCTTCTTTCTGCATCTCTTTTGCCTCTTTCTGTATCCCTCTTCCCTCTTTGTGCACCTCTCCTACCGCTTTCTGCACCCCTCTTCCCTATTTTTCCACCTCTCTTGCTCTATATGCACCTCACTTGCCTCTTTCTGCACTTCTCTTGCTTCTTTCTACACCTCTGTTGCTTCTTTCAGCAATTCTCTTGACTCTTTCTGCACTTCTCTTACTTCTTTCTACACCTCTCTTGCGTCTTTCTGCACCTCTCTTGCCTCTTTCTGCACCTCACTTGCTTCTTTCTGCACCCCTCTTGCCTCTTTCTGTATCCCTCTTCCCTCTTTCTGCACCTCTCTTGCCTCTGTGTGCACACCTGTTCCCTCTTTCTGCATCCCTTTTGTATGTTTCTGCAACTCACTTGCCTCTTTCTGCAGTTCTCTTGCCTCCTTCTTCACCTCACTTGCCTTTTTGTGCACTACTCTTGCTTCTTTCTGCACCTTTCTTCCTTTTTTCTGCACATCTCTTGCTGCTTTCTGCACCCCTCTTGCCTCTTTCTGCATCTCATTTGCTTCTTTCTGCACTACTCTCTCCTCTTTCTGCACCCCTCTTGCCTCTTTCTGCACCTCTCTTGCTTCTTTCTGCACTTCTCTTGCTTCTTTCTGCAACTCTCTTGCTTCTTTCTGCACCCTTCTTCCCTTTTTAGCATCCATCTTGCCTCTTTCTGCAATTCTCTTGCCATTTTCTGCACCTCTCTTGCCTCTTTCTGCACCTCACTTGCCTCTTTCTGCACTTCTCTTGCTTCTTTCTACACCTCTGTTGTTTCGTACAGCAATTCTCTTGCCTCTTTCTGCACTTCTCTTGCTTGTTTCTGTACCTCTCTTGTGTCTTTCTGTACCTCTCTTGCCTCTTTCTGCATCTCACTTGCATCTTTCTGCACCCCTCTTGCCTCTTTCTGCACCCCTCTTCCTGCACCTCTCTTACCTCTTTCCCCACACCTGTTCCCTCTTTCTGCATCTTTCCTGCCTGTTTCTGCACCTCTCTTGCCTCTTTCTGGGCCTCTGTTGCTTCTTTCTATACTTTTCTTGCTTCTGTCTGCACCCTTTGCACCTCTGTTGCTTCTTTCTGCACTTCTATTCCTTCTTTCTGCACCCCTCCTGCCTCTTTTTGTACCCCTCTTGCCTCTTTGTGCACCTCTCCTACCTCTTTCTGCACCCCTCTTGCCACTTTTTGCACCTCTGTTGGTTCTTTCTGCACTGCTCTTGCTTCTTCATGCTTCTCTTTTGCCTCTTTCTGTACCCCTCTTGCCTCTTTGTGCACCTCTCCTACCTCTTTCTACACCCCTCTTCCCCTCTTCCCTGTTTCTCCACCTCTCTTGCTTCTTTTTGCACATCTCTTGCTTCTTTCTGCCCTTCTTTCTGCCCTTCTCTTGCCTCTTTCTGCACCCCTCCTGCCTCTTTCAGCACCTCTGTTGATTCTTTCTGCACTTCTCTTTCTTCTTTCTGCACCCCTCTTGCCTCTTTCTGTACCCCTCTTGCCTCTTTGTGCACCTCTCCTACCTCTTTCTGCACCCCTCTTCTCTATTTCTCCACCTCTCTTGCTTCTTTCTGCACCTCTCTTGCTTCTTTCTGCACTTCTCTTGCTTCTTTCTGCACTGCTCTTGATTCTTTCTGTACCTCTCTTGCAAATTTCTGTATCCCTCTTACCTCTTTCTGCACCTCTGTTCCTTCTTTCTGCACCTTTCTTGCCTGTTTCTGCACCTCTCTTGCCTGTTTCGGCATCTCTGTTGCTTCTTTCTGCACTTCTCTTGCCTCTTTCTGTCCCCCTCTTGCCTCTTTCAGCACCTCTGTTGCTTCTTTCAGCAATTCTCTTGCCTCTTTCTGTACTTCTCTTGCTTGTTTCTGCACCTCTCATGCGTCTTTCTGCACCTCTCTGGCCTCTTTCTGCACCTCACTTGCTTCTTTATGCACCCCCTCTTGCCTCTTTCTGTATCCCTCTTCCTGCACCTCTCTTGCCTCTGTGTGCACACCTGTTCCCTCTTTCTGCCTCCCTTTTGCATGTTTCTGCAACTCTCTTGCCTCTTTGTGCAGTTCTCTTGCCTACTCCTTCTGCACCTCACTTGCCTTTTTGTGCACTTCTCTTGCTTCTTTTGTACTCTTCTTCCCTTTTTCTGCACATCTCTTGCCGCTTTCTGCACTCCTCTTGCCTCTTTCTGCATCTCTTTGCTTCTTTATGCACTTCTCTCTCCTCTTTCTGCACCCCTTTGCCTCTTCCTGCACCTCTTTGGTTTCTTTCTGCACTTCTCTTGCTTCTTTCTGCACCTCTCTTGCTTCTTTCTGCACCCTTCTTCCCTTTTTCTGCACATCTCTTGCCGCTTTCTGCACCCCTCTTGCCTCTTTCTGCATCTCTTTTGCTTCTTTATGCACTTCTCTCTCCTCTTTCTGCACCCCTCTTGCCTCTTTCTGCACCTCTCTTGCTTCTTTCTGCACTTCTCTTGCTTCTTTCTGCACCTCACTTGCATCTTTCTGCACCCCTCTTGCATCTTTCTTCACCCCTCTTCCTGCACCTCTCTTACCTCTTTCCCCACGCCTGTTCCCTCTTTCTGCATCCCTTTTGAATGTTTCTGCAACTCTCTTGCCTCTTTGTGCAGTTCTCTTGCCTACTCCTTCTGCACCTCACTTGCCTTTTTGTGCACTTCTCTTGCTTCTTTTTGTACCATTCTTCCCTTTTTCTGCACATCTCTTGCCGCTTTCTGCACCCCTCTTGCCTCTTTCTGCTTCTCTTTTGCTTCTTTATGCACTTCTCTCTCCTCTTTCTGCACCCCTTTTGCCTCTTTCTGCACCTCTTTTGCTTCTTTCTGCACTTCTCTTGCTTCTTTCTGCACCTCTCTTGCTTCTTTCTGCACCCTTCTTCCCTTTTTCTGCACATCTCTTGCCGCTTTCTGCACCCCTCTTGCCTCTTTCTGCATCTCTTTTGCTTCTTTATGCACTTCTCTCTCCTCTTTCTGCACCCCTCTTGCCTCTTTATGCACCTCTCTTGCTTCTTTCTGCACTTCTCTTGCTTCTTTCTGCACCTCACTTGCATCTTTCTGCACCCCTCTTGCCTCTTTCTTCACCCCTCTTCCTGCACCTCTCTTACCTCTTTCCCCATGCCTGTTCCCTCTTTCTGCATCTTTCCTGCCTGTTTCTGCACCTCTCTTGCCTCTTTCTGGACCTCTGTTGCTTCTTTCTATACTTTTCTTGCCTCTGTCTGCACCCTTTGCACCTCTGTTGCTTCTTTCTGAACTTCTATTCCTTCTTTCTGCACCCCTCCTGCCTCTTTTTGTACCCCTCTTGCCTCTTTGTGCACCTCTCTTACCTCTTTCTGCACCCCTCTTGCCTCTTTTTGCACCTCTGTTGGTTCTTTCTGCACTGCTCTTGCTTCTTCATGCTTCTCTTTTGCCTCTTTCTGTACCCCTCTTGCCTCTTTGTGCACCTCTCCTACCTCTTTCTGCACCCCTCTTCCCTATTTCTCCACTGCTCTTGCGTCTTTTTGCACATCTCTTGCTTCTTTCTGCACTTCTCTTGCCTCTTTCTGCACCCCTCCTGCCTCTTTCAGCACCTCTGTTGATTCTTTCTGCACTTCTCTTTCTTCTTTCTGCACCCCTCTTGCCTCTTTCTGTACCCCTCTTGCCTCTTTGTGCACCTCTCCTACCTCTTTCTGCACCCCTCTTCTCTATTTCTCCACCTCTCTTGCTTCGTTCTGCACCTCTCTTGCTTGTTTCTGCACTTCTCTTGCTTCTTTCTGCACTGCTCTTGATTCTTTCTGTACCTCTCTTGCAAATTTCTGTATCCCTCTTACCTCTTTCTGCACCTATGTTCCTTCTTTCTGCACGTTTCTTGCCTGTTTCTGCACCTCTCTTGCCTGTTTCGGCATCTCTGTTGCTTCTTTCTGCACTTCTCTTGCCTCTTTTTGTACCCCTCTTGCCTCTTTCAGCACCTCTGTTGCTTCTTTCAGCAATTCTCTTGCCTCTTTCTGTACTTCTCTTGCTTGTTTCTGCACCTCTCTTGCGTCTTTCTGCACCTCACTTGCTTCTTTATGCACCCCTCTTGCCTCTTTCTGCACCTCTCTTGCCTCTGTGTGCACACCTGTTCCCTCTTTCTGCCTCCCTTTTGCATGTTTCTGCAACTCTCTTGCCTCTTTGTGCAGTTCTATTGCCTCCTTCTGCACCTCACTTGCCTTTTTGTGCACTTCTCTTGCTTCTTTCTGTACCCTTCTTCCCTTTTTCTGCACATTTCTTGCCGCTTTCTGCACCCCTCTTGCCTCTTTCTGCAACTCTTTTGCTTCTTTATGCACTTCTCTCTCCTCTTTCTGCACCACTCTTGCCTCTTTCTGCACCTCTCTTGCTTCTTTCTGCACTTCTCTTGCTTCTTTCTGCACCTCTCTTGCTTCTTTCTGCACCCTTCTTCCCTTTTTTGCATCCATCTTGCCTCTTTCTGCAATTCTCTTGCCATTTTCTACACCTCTATTGCCTCTTTCTTCACCTCACTTGCCTCTTTCTGCACATCTCTTGCTTCTTTCTACACCTCTGTTGTGTCTTTCTGCACCTCTCTTGCCTCTTTCTGCACTTCTCTTGCTTGTTTCTGTACCTCTGTTGCGCTCTTTCTGCACCTCTCTTGCCTCTTTCTGCACCTCACTTGCAGCTTTCTGCACCCTCTTGCCTCTTTCTGCACCCTCTTCAATCTTTCTGCACCTCTCTTACCTCTTTCCCCACGCATGTTCCCTCTTTCTGCACCTTTCTTGCATGTTTCTGCACCTCTCTTGCCTCTTTCTGGACCTCTGTTGCTTCGTTCTATACTTTTCTTGCCTCTTTCTGCACCCTTCCTGCCTCTTTCAGCACCTCTGTTGCTTCTTTCTGCACTTCTCTTGCCTCTTTTTGTACCCCTCTTGCCTCTTTCAGCACCTCTGTTGCTTCTTTCAGCAATTCTCTTGCCTCTTTCTGTACTTCTCTTGCTTGTTTCTGCACCTCTCTTGCGTCTTTCTGCACCTCACTTGCTTCTTTATGCACCCCTCTTGCCTCTTTCTGCACCTCTCTTGCCTCTGTGTGCACACCTGTTCCCTCTTTCTGCCTCCCTTTTGCATGTTTCTGCAACTCTCTTGCCTCTTTGTGCAGTTCTATTGCCTCCTTCTGCACCTCACTTGCCTCTTTGTGCACTTCTCTTGCTTCTTTCTGTACCCTTCTTCCCTTTTTCTGCACATTTCTTGCCGCTTTCTGCACCTCTCTTGCCTCTTTCTGCAACTCTTTTGCTTCTTTATGCACTCTCTCTCCTCTTTCTGCACCACTCTTGCCTCTTTCTGCACCTCTCTTGCTTCTTTCTGCACCTCTCTTGCTTCTTTGTGCACCTCTCTTGCTTCTTTCTGCACCCTTCTTCCCTTTTTTTGCATCCATCTTGCCTCTTTCTGCAATTCTCTTGCCATTTTCTACACCCTCTATTGCCTCTTTCTTCACCTCTACTTGCCTCTTTCTGCACATCTCTTGCTTCTTTCTACACCTCTGTTGTGTCTTTCTGCACCTCTCTTGCCTCTTTCTGCACTTCTCTTGCTTGTTTCTGTACCTCTGTTGCGTCTTTTCTGCACCTCTCTTGCCTCTTTCTGCACCTCACTTGCAGCTTTCTGCACCCCTCTTGCCTCTTTCTGCACCCCTCTTCAATCTTTCTGCACCTCTCTTACCTCTTTCCCCACGCATGTTCCCTCTTTCTGCACCTTTCTTGCATGTTTCTGCACCTCTCTTGCCTCTTTCTGCACTTCTCTTGCTTCTTTCTGCACCTCTCTTGCTTCTTTCTGCACCCTTCTTCCCTTTTTGCATCCATCTTGCCTCTTTCTGCAATTCTCTTGCCATTTTCTACACCTCTATTGCCTCTTTCTTCACCTCACTTGCCTCTTTCTGCACATCTCTTGCTTCTTTCTACACCTCTGTTGTGTCTTTCTGCACCTCTCTTGCCTCTTTCTGCACTTCTCTTGCTTGTTTCTGTACCTCTGTTGCGTCTTTTCTGCACCTCTCTTTGCCTCTTTCTGCACCTCACTTGCAGCTTTCTGCACCCTCTTGCCTCTTTCTGCACCCTCTTCAATCTTTCTGCACCTCTCTTACTTCTTTCCCCACGCATGTTCCCTCTTTCTGCACCTTTCTTGCATGTTTCTGCACCTCTCTTGCCTCTTTCTGGACCTCTGTTGCTTCTGTTCTATACTTTTCTTGCCTCTTTCTGCACCCTTCCTGCCTCTTTCAGCACCTCTGTTGCTTCTTTCTGCACTTCTCTTGCCTCTTTTTGTACCCCTCTTGCCTCTTTCAGCACCTCTGTTGCTTCTTTCAGCAATTCTCTTGCCTCTTTCTGTACTTCTCTTGCTTGTTTCTGCACCTCTCTTGCGTCTTTCTGCACCTCACTTGCTTCTTTATGCACCCCTCTTGCCTCTTTCTGCACCTCTCTTGCCTCTGTGTGCACACCTGTTCCTCTTTCTGCCTCCCTTTTGCATGTTTCTGCAACTCTCTTGCCTCTTTGTGCAGTTCTATTGCCTCCTTCTGCACCTCACTTGCCTTTTTGTGCACTTCTCTTGCTTCTTTCTGTACTCTTCTTCCCTTTTTCTGCACATTTCTTGCCGCTTTCTGCACCCTCTTGCCTCTTTCTGCAACTCTCTTGCTTCTTATGCACTTCTCTCTCCTCTTTCTGCACCACTCTTGCCTCTTTCTGCACCTCTCTTGCTTCTTTCTGCACCTCTCTTGCTTCTTTCTGCACCTCTCTTGCTTCTTTCTGCACCCTTCTTCCTCTTTTTGCATCCATCTTGCCTCTTTCTGCAATTCTCTTGCCATTTTCTACACCTCTATTGCCTCTTTCTTCACCTCACTTGCCTCTTTCTGCACATCTCTTGCTTCTTTCTACACCTCTGTTGTGTCTTTCTGCACCTCTCTTGCCTCTTTCTGCACTTCTCTTGCTTGTTTCTGTACCTCTGTTGCGTCTTTCTGCACCTCTCTTGCCTCTTTCTGCACCTCACTTGCAGCTTTCTGCACCCCTCTTGCCTCTTTCTGCACCCCTCTTCAATCTTTCTGCACCTCTCTTACCTCTTTCCCCACGCATGTTCCCTCTTTCTGCACCTTTCTTGCATGTTTCTGCACCTCTCTTGCCTCTTTCTGGACCTCTGTTGCTTCGTTCTATACTTTTCTTGCCTCTTTCTGCACCCTTCCTGCCTCTTTCAGCACCTCTGTTGCTTCTTTCTGCACTTCTCTTGCCTCTTTTTGTACCCCTCTTGCCTCTTTCAGCACCTCTGTTGCTTCTTTCAGCAATTCTCTTGCCTCTTTCTGTACTTCTCTTGCTTGTTTCTGCACCTCTCTTGCGCTCTTTCTGCACCTCACTTGCTTCTTTATGCACCCCTCTTGCCTCTTTCTGCACCTCTCTTGCCTCTGTGTGCACACCTGTTCCCTCTTTCTGCCTCCCTTTGCATGTTTCTGCAACTCTCTTGCCTCTTTGTGCAGTTCTCATTGCCTCCTTCTGCACCTCACTTGCCTTTTTGTGCACTTCTCTTGCTTCTTTCTGTACCCTTCTTCCCTTTTTCTGCACATTTCTTGCTCGCTTTCTGCACCCCTCTTGCCTCTTTCTGCAACTCTTTGCTTCTTTATGCACCTCTCTCTCCTCTTTCTGCACCACTCTTGCCTCTTTCTGCACCTCTCTTGCTTCTTTCTGCACTTCTCTTGCTTCTTTCTGCACCTCTCTTGCTTCTTTCTGCACCCTTCTTCCCTTTTTTGCATCCATCTTGCCTCTTTCTGCAATTCTCTTGCCATTTTCTACACCTCTATTGCCTCTTTCTTCACCTCACTTGCCTCTTTCTGCACATCTCTTGCTTCTTTCTACACCTCTGTTGTGTCTTTCTGCACCTCTCTTGCCTCTTTCTGCACTTCTCTTGCTTGTTTCTGTACCTCTGTTGCGTCTTTCTGCACCTCTCTTGCCTCTTTCTGCACCTCACTTGCAGCTTTCTGCACCCCTCTTGCCTCTTTCTGCACCCCTCTTCAATCTTTCTGCACCTCTCTTACCTCTTTCCCCACGCATGTTCCCTCTTTCTGCACCTTTCTTGCATGTTTCTGCACCTCTCTTGCCTCTTTCTGGACCTCTGTTGCTTCGTTCTATACTTTTCTTGCCTCTTTCTGCACCCTTCCTGCCTCTTTCAGCACCTCTGTTGCTTCTTTCTGCACTTCTCTTCCTTCTTTCTGCACCCCTCCTGCCTTTTTCTGTAACCCTTGTAGGAGAGTAGGATCTGCTTCACATGGGTACCCCCACTTTTTGCTGATGCTTCATTGTTTTTCGACCTTAGTCTGGCTGGGGCCCTGCTAATCAGAACCCCAGCCTAGCTGCTTCCTCTCTAAAATGGTTTCCATGTGCCTTAGGCACATCTCGGATTGGAATCTGGAGTGCCCTTATAAGTCCCTAGTATATGGTATACTATGTACCCAGGGCATAGGTACCTCAGAGGACTACCAGGGGCTGCAGCATGTATTGTGCCACCCCTAGAAGGCCATCCAAAATGACACCACAGGTCTGCTACTGCAGCCTGGGTAAGGTGGTGCATGCACCTCTTACTGTGATATAGGCTACCTATATCACTACATACATACACACATATAAACCTATAAGTCACTCCTATGGCAGGCCTTATCAATCCTGAAGGCAGAGTGCGTGGTTCCTATGTGAGAGGGTGCCCCTGCATGAGCTGGGCCCCTCTGCAGTGTTCGGAGACCCTTCTCTGATGCTGTTTGTAGTGCAGCCCGACCATATACTCTTAAGCGCATTATAACCTCGCGTTAAATGCTAACTTTGGGATGGCTGCACGGAAACATGTCGTGTTTGGTGTCAAACATCTTGGAATACTACCCCCCGCCAGTTCTGGCGGCGGGGTAGCATTCCACCCTTGTAGAGGGAGAGACATGTACACACCGGTATACCCGGTACTGACTTTCCAGAGCCCTGGCATCACAAAATGGATGCCGCTGCCACAGACACGAGTCTGGCCTCCTGCTGCTGACCGAAACCCCGGCAGGGGAGGCCTGGACAACAGGTTTCCTGTCCCAGGGAGGTGTAACCACCTCCCCAGACAGGATAGTGTGTATTGGGGCTGGGCGGGAGCACTCTCTGGTGCTTTGAAGTTCTGCACTGGGGGCACATTTGGTGTCCCTGTGCATACCCCAGTTCAAACCGGCTCAGGGGCTTCCAGCCCCTGCTCTGGTGCAAAACTGGACAAAGGGAAAGGGTGTAACCACCCCTCTGCCCTGACCCTCCCATAGGTGGGGCCACAGAGTATGTCCAACCCCCTACCTTAGTATAAGTATGGGTCCCCAGTCCTTAGGACTTTAGATTAATCTGGACGAAACTCTGACACAGAATCCTGGACCTTCGATGCTCTACTTCAAGATTAGAGGACTGAAGAATCTCCCTTGGGGTCAAGGAGTGACTCCCCTGCTTGGCAGGCACCAAAGAAGCAATTGTCCGATCTGCATTGCTGAAGCTCCCGCTGGACGCCGAAGTCTTTGCATCACCAGAGGTGGATTTCCAGACTTCCCCAAGGCTGCCCTGAGTCCCCAGCAAAGCTGAGGCCCGTAGCTGTCGTGGGTAACATGGAACTGTGACCCCTGGACACCGATTGCATTTGCAAGTGCATCCTCTTCTGGGTCTCCCACAAAGTCGTGCTTTGGACTCCGAGTAGCCCCAGCCTCCAGCACCAACTGCACCGAAGATCACTGGCCTCCACTCCACGAGTGTCCTGTGAGCCAGCTCCACGTGCGTCGACTCTGAGGCTCCTTTGCGGTCGCTAGTCTGTTGGCTAGTAGACCCTTCCGAAGGCCAATCTTCTTCTGCTTGGGCTCCCTGGTTGCTCCAGGCGTGCCCTGACTTACCCTTTCTGGGTGAGTCCCACAGACCTTGCTGGTCTGCAACATCGTCCTTCTTCCATTTCCAAGAGACTTGCCATTGCCAAGGCTTGTTGGGTCCAATTCGGTCACCGACACCCCTGCAATCGACAAACGTCATGGGACAGCTCGAATCCAGCTCCTGGTTGTCGCCGATGCCTCCTGGACCTCATGGCTGAAGAGTCAAGATGACCGTCAACCTACCTGAAGCACTCGACATCGGTGGGCATCTGCTCATCGCCTTCCTGGTCACTGGCTAGTGACCCAGACTCTGTCCCCTCTGCTTTCAGGTTCTTCAGATCTTCGATTCACCTTTGGATCCACCCGAACACTTTCAACTTGGCCGCCAGCAGCACTTTGCAGCAGATCGCCATTGAAAGCGACGACGAAACCCGACCCCGAAAGACACCTATGCACCCGGCTCCCTGGGTGAGGTAACTTGAGTACTCCGATGCTCCCGTGGTATTGACACTAGAACAGCCTAGCTCTCAAAGGGTTTGCTCCAAGTCCTCCTCTAAGTGTCCCTTTTCTTTTAAATTCAAACCGCGACTTTCCCCATAGAAGTTAACGGCGATTCACGGCTGTGTTCATACACTGCACGCGTCACCCATGGGTCCCCTGTGTCACTACCTTGGGGGGTTCCTTGTGGTCCAAGCACTTCTACAGGCTCTAGGCCCTGTGTCTAGCTCAGTCGTGGTTCTTATACCACTTTATTGGTATATGGTTTGGTACGCCCCTAGGGCTCAAACGTGTATTTGTGCTATTACTGTAGATAACTAACTTATAACTTATGTACTTCGAACTCTAGCCTCATAAAGAGACTAGAGGGGTGTGTTTAGCAATAAATACATATATTTTGAATATATACCTGGTGTGGTCTTCTTTCATTTGGTCACTCAAGAGATTATAGACTGGTAAAACAAGCTGCTTTACATTCCTTCAAGACTTAGCCTGAAGGCTGCTCTCCATAGCTACCACTAGGATAGCTTTCCATAAAGGTTGTCTTTAACCTATCTCCAATAAGGGGTTGTTTGGACTGGTGCAAGGTGCCCACTATAATTAAGTGGACAGCATATGCCAGGCCAACTTCTCACAACCCTCTTCCCTGTTTGTGCACCTCTCCTACCTCTTTCTGCACCCCTCTTGCCTCTGTTTGCACCTCTGTTGGTTCTTTCTGTACTGCTCTTGCTTCTTCCAGCATCTCTTTTGCCTCTTTCTGTATCCCTTTTGCCTCTTTTTGCACCTCTCCTACCTCTTTCTGCACCCCTCTTCCCTATTTCTCCACCTCTCTTCCTTCTTTTTGCACTTCTCTTGCTTCTTTCTGCACTTCTCTTGCCTCTTTCTGCACCCCTCCTGCCTCTTTCAGCACCTCTGTTGCTTCTTTCTGCACTTCTCTTTCTTCTTTCTGCACCCCTCTTGCCTCTTTCTGTACCCCTCTTGCCTCTTTGTGTACTTCTCCTACCTCTGTCTGCACCCCTCTTCCCTATTTCTCTACCTCTCTTGCTTCTTTCTGCACCTCTCTTGCTTCTTTCTGCACTGCTCTTGCTTCTTTCTGCACCTCTCTTGCAAATTTCTGTATCCCTCTTACCTCTTTCTGCACCTCTGTTCCTTCTTTCTGCACCTTTCTTGCCTGTTTCTGCACCTCTCTTGCCTCTTTCGGCATCTCTGTTGCTTCTTTCTGCACTTCTATTGCCTCTTTCTGCACACCTCTTGCCTCTTTCAGCACCTCTGTTGCTTCTTTCTGCACTTCTCTTGCTTCTTTCTGCACCTCTCTTGCCTTTTTCAGCACCTCTTTGCCTCTTTCGGCACCTCTCCTGCCTCTTTCTGTACCTCCCTTGCCTTTTCTGCAGTTCTCTTGCCTCTTTCTGCACCTCTTTTGCTTCTTTCTGCACTTTTCTTGCCTCTTTCTGCACCCCTCTTGCCTCTTTTTGCACCTATGTTGGTTCTTTCTGCACTGCTCTTGCTTCTTTCTGCACCTCTGTTGCAAATTTCTGCATCCCTCTTGCCACTTTCTGTACCCCTCTTCCCTGTTTCTGTACCTCTCTTGCCTCTGTGTGCACAACAGTTCCCTCTTTCTGCACCCCTTTTGCATGTTTCTGCAACTCTCTTGCCTTTTTCTGCAGTTCTCTTGCATCCTTCTGCACCTCACTTGCCTTTTTGTGCACTTCTCTTTCTTCTTTCTGCACCCTTCTTCCTTTCTTCTGCACATCTCCTGCCACTTTCTGCACCTCTCTTGCCTCTTTCTGCACATCTCTTTCTTCTTTCTGCACTGCTCTTGCCTCTTTCTGCACCCCTCTTGCCTCTTTCTGCACCCCTCTTGCCTCTTTCTGCACCTCTGCTCCTTTTTTCTGCACTTCTTTTGCCTCTTTCTGCACCTCTCTTGTTTTTTTCTGCACCCCTCTTCCCTCTTTCTGCACCTTTCCTTCCTGTTTCTGTACCTCTCTTGCCTCTTTCTGCACTTATCTTCCTTCTTTCTGCACCCCTCCTGCCTTTCTGTACCCCTCTTGCCTCTTTGTGTACCTCTCCTACCTCTTTGTGCACCCCTCTTCCCTCTTTCTGCACCTCTCTTGCCTCTTTCTGCACCCCTGTTCCCTCTTTCTGCACCTTTCCTTCCTCTTTCTGTACCTCTCTTGCCTCTTTCTGCACTTATCTTCCGTCTTTCTGCACCCCTCCTGCCTCTTCCTGTACCCCTCTTGCCTCTTTGTGCACCTCTCCTACCTCTTTCTGCACCCCTCCTGCCTCTTTTTGCACCTCTGTTGGTTCTTTCTGCACTGCTCGTGCTTCTTTCTGCACCTCTTTTGCAAATTTCTGCATCCCTCTTGCCTCTTTATACACCCCTCCTCCCTATTTCTCCACCCCTCTTGCTTCTTTCTGCACTACTCTAGCTTCTTTCTCCACTGCTCTTGCTTCTTTCTGCACCTAACTTGCAAATTTCTGTATCCCTTTTAACTCTTTCTGCACCCCTGTGCCCTCTTTCTGCACCTTTCTTGCCTATTTCTGCACCTCTCTTTACTCTTTGGACACCTCTGTTGCTTCTTTCTGCACTTCTCTTGCCTCTTTCTGCACCTCTCTTGCATCTTTCAGCACCTCTGTTGCTACTTTCTGCACTTCTCTTGCTTCTTTCTGTACCCCTCTTGGCTCTTTCTGTACTCCTTTTGCTTCTTTGTGCACCTCTCCTGTCTCTTTCTGCACTTCTCTTGCCTTTTTCTGCATTTCTCTTGCCTCTTTCTGAACCTCTTTTGCTTCTTTCTGCACTTTTCTTGCCTCTTTCCGTACCCCTCTTGCCTCTTTCTGCCCCTCTGTTGGTTCTTTCTGCACTGCTCTTGCTTCTTTTTGCACCTCTATTGCAAATTTCTGCATCCCTCTTGCCTCTTTCTGTACCCCTCTTCCCTGTTTCTGCTCCTCTCTTGCCTCTGTCTGCACACCTGCTCCCTCTTTTTGCACCCCTTTAGCCTGTTTCTGCAACTCTCTTGCCTCTTTCTGCAGTTCTCTTGCCTCCTTCTGCACCTCACTTGCCTCTTTCTGCACTTCTCTTGCTTCTTTCTGCACCCTTCTTCCCTTTTTCTACAGATCTCTTGCCTCTTTCTGCACCTCTCTTGCCTCTTTCTGCACACTTCTTGGTTTTTTATGCACTGTTCTTGCCTCTTTCTATACCCCTCTTGCCTCTTTCTGCATCTCTTTTGCTTCTTTCTGCACTTTTCTCTCTTCTTTCTGCACCCATCTTGCCTCTTTCTACACCTCTGTTGCTTCTTTATGCACTGCTCTTGCTTCTTTCTGCATCTCTCTTGCCTCTTTCTGCACCTCTGTTCCCTTTTTATGCACCCCTTTAGCCCCTTTCTGCAACTCTCTTGCCTCTTTCTGTAGTTCTCTTGCTTCCTTCTTTACCTCACTTGCCTCTTTCTACACTTCTCTTGCTTCTTTCTGCACTGCTCTTGGCTCTTTCTGCACCCCTCTTGCCTCTTTCTGCACCCCTCTTACCTCTTTATGCATCCCTTTTGCTTCTTTCTGCACTTTTCTCTCCTCTTTCTGTCACCCCTCTTCCCTGTTTCTGAACCTCTCTTTCCTCTGTCTGCATACCTGATCCCTCTTTCTGCACCCCTTTAGCCTGTTTCTGCAACTCTCTTGCCTCTTTCTGCAGTTCTCTTGCTTACTTCTGCACCCCTCTTGCCTCTTTCTGCACCCCTCTTACCTCTTTATGCATCTCTTTTGCTTCTTTCTGCACTTTTCTCTCCTCTTTCTGTCACCCCTCTTGCCTCTTTCTGCACCTCTCTTGCTTCTTTCTGCACTTCTCTTGCTTCTTTCATCACCTCTCTTGCTTCTTTCTGCACCCTCCTTCCCTTTTTTCCATCCATCTTGCCTCGTTCAACAATTCTCTTGCCATTTTTTGCACCTCTCATGCCTCTTTCTGCACCTCACTTGCCTCTTTCTGCACTTCTCTTGCTTCTTTCTACACCTCTGTTGCTTCTTTCAGCAATTCTCTTGCCTCTGTATTGACTTCTCTTGCTTGTTTCTGCACCTCTCTTGCATCTTACTGCACCTCTCTTGCCTCTTTCTGTACCTCACTTACTTCTTTCTGCACCCCTCTTGCCTCTTTCTGCACCCCTCTTCCCTCTTTCTGCACCTCTCTTACCTCTTTCTCCACCCCTGCTCCCTCTTTCTGCACCTTTCCTGCCTGTTTATGTACCTCTCTTGCCTCTTTCTGGACCTCTGTTGCTTCTTTCTACACTTTTCTTCCTTCTTTCTGCACCCCTCATGCCTCTTTCTGTATCCCTCTTGCCTCTTTGTGCACCTCTCCTACCTCTTTCTGCACCCCTCTTGCCTCTTTTTGCACCTCTGTTGGTTCTTTCTCCACTGCTCTTACTTCTTTCTGCATCTTTGTTGCCTCTTTCTGTACCCCTCTTCCCTCTTTGTGCACCTCTCCTACCTCTTTTGCACCCCTCTTTCCTATTTCTCTACCTCTCTTGCTTTGTCTGCACCTCACTTGCCTCTTTCTGCACTTCTCTTGCTTCTTTCTACACCTCTGTTGCTTCTTTCAGCAATTCTCTTGCCTCTTTCTGCACTTCTCTTGCTTGTTTATGCACCTCTCTTGCGTCTTTCTGCACCTCTCTTACCTCTTTCTGCACCTCACTTGCTTCTTTCTGCACCCCTCTTGCCTCTTTCTGTATCCCTATTGCCTCCTTCTGCACCTCACTTGCCTTTTTGTGCACTTCTCTTGCTTCTTTCTGTACACTTCTTCCCTTTTTCTGCACATCTCTTGCCGCTTTCTGCACCCCTCTTAACCTCTTTCTGCATCTCTTTTGCTTCTTTCTGCACTTTTCTCTCCTCTTTCTGTCACCCCTCTTCCCTGTTTCTGCACCTCTCTTGCCTCTGTCTGCATACCTGATCCCTCTTTCTGCACCCCTTTAGCCTGTTTCTGCAACTCTCTTGCCTCTTTCTGCAGTTCTCTTGCTTCCTTCTGCACCCCTCTTGCCTCTTTCTGCACCCCTCTTACCTCTTTATGCATCTCTTTTGCTTCTTTCTGCACTTTTCTCTCCTCTTTCTGTCACCCCTCTTGCCTCTTTCTGCACCTCTCTTGCTTCTTTCTGCACTTATCTTGCTTCTTTCTGCACCTCTCTTGCTTCTTTCTGCACCCTCCTTCCCTTTTCTCCATCCATCTTGCCTCGTTCTACAATTCTCTTGCTATTTTTTGCACCTCTCATGCCTCTTTCTGCACCTCACTTGCCTCTTTCTGCACTTCTCTTGCTTCTTTCTACACCTCTGTTGCTTCTTTCAGCAATTCTCTTGCCTCTGTATTGACTTCTCTTGCTTGTTTCTGCACCTCTCTTGCATCTTACTGCACCTCTCTTGCCTCTTTCTGTACCTCACTTACTTCTTTCTGCACCCCTCTTGCCTCTTTCTGCACCCCTCTTCCCTCTTTCTGCACCTCTCTTACCTCTTTCTCCACCCCTGCTCCCTCTTTCTACACCTTTCCTGCCTGTTTATGTACCTCTCTTGCCTCTTTCTGGACCTCTGTTGCTTCTTTCTACACTTTTCTTGCCTCTTTCTGCACCCTTTGCACATCTTTCTCACCTCTGTTGCTTCTTTCTGCACTTCTCTTCATTCTTTCTGCACCCCTCATGCCTCTTTCTGTATCCCTCTTGCCTCTTTGTGCACCTCTCCTACCTCTTTCTGCACCTCTCTTGCCTCTTTTTGCACCTCTGTTGGTTCTTTCTCCACTGCTCTTGCTTCTTTCTGCATCTTTGTTGCCTCTTTCTGTACCCCTCTTCCCTCTTTGTGCACCTCTCCTACCTCTTTTGCACCCCTCTTTCCTATTTCTCTACCTCTCTTGCTTTGTCTGCACCTCACTTGCCTCTTTCTGCACTTCTCTTGCTTCTTTCTACACCTCTGTTGCTTCTTTCAGCAATTCTCTTGCCTCTTTCTGCACTTCTCTTGCTTGTTTATGCACCTCTCTTGCGTCTTTCTGCACCTCTCTTACCTCTTTCTGCACCTCACTTGCTTCTTTCTGCACCCCTCTTGCCTCTTTCTGTATCCCTATTGCCTCCTTCTGCACCTCACTTGCCTTTTTGTGCCCTTCTCTTGCTTCTTTCTGTACACTTCTTCCCTTTTTCTGCACATCTCTTGCCACTTTCTGCACCCCTCTTATCCTCTTTCTGCATCTCTTTTGCTTCTTTCTGCACTTTTCTCTCCTCTTTCTGCACCCCTCTTGCCTCTTTCTGTACCTCTCTTGCTTCTTTCTGCACTTCTCTTGCTTCTTTCTGCGCCTCTCTTGCTTCTTTCTGCACCCTTCTTCCTTTTTTTGCATCCATCATGCCTCTTTCTGCAATTCTCTTGCCATTTTCTGCACCTGTTTTGCCTCTTTCTGCACCTCACTTGCCTCTTTCTGCACTTCTCTTATTTCTTTCTACACCTCTATTGCTTCTTTCAGCAATTCTCTTGCCTCTTTCTGCACTTCTCTTGCTTGTTTCTGTACCTCTCTTGCCTCTTTCTGCATCCCTCTTCCCTTCTTCTGCACCTCTCTTACCTCTGTCCCCACACCTGTTCCCTCTTTCTGTACCTTTCCTGCCTGTTTCTGCACCTCTCATGCCTCTTTCTGGGCCTCTGTTGCTTCTTTCTACACTTCTCTTGCTTCTTTCTGCACTGCTCTTGGCTCTTTCTGCACACCTCTTGCCTCTTTCTGCACCCCTCTTACCTCTTTATGCATCCCTTTTGCTTCTTTCTGCACTTTTCTCTCCTCTTTCTGTCAGCCCTCTTCCCTGTTTCTGCACCTCTCTTGCCTCTGTCTGCATACCTGTTCCCTCTTTCTGCACCCCTTTAGCCTGTTTCTGAAACTCTCTTGCCTCTTTCTGCAGTTCTCTTGCTTCCTTCTGCACTGCTCTTGCCTCTTTCTGCACCCCTCTTGCCTCTTTTTGCACCCATCTTGCCTCTTTCTGCATCTCTTTTGCTTCTTTCTGCACTTTTCTCTCCTCTTTCTGTCACCCCTCTTGCCTCTTTCTGCACCTCTCTTGCTTCTTTCTACACTTCTCTTGCTTCTTTCTGCACCTCTCTTGCTTCTTTCTGCACCCTCCTTCCCTTTTTTCCATCCATCTTGCCTCGTTCAACAATTCTCTTGCCATTTTTTGCACCTCTCATGCCTTTTTCTGCACCTCACTTGCCTCTTTCTGCACTTCTCTTGCTTCTTTCTACACCTCTGTTGCTTCTTTCAGCAATTCTCTTGCCTCTGTATTGACTCCTCTTGCTTGTTTCTGCACCTCTCTTGCGTCTTACTGCACCTCTCTTGCCTCTTTCTGTACCTCACTTACTTCTTTCTGCACCCCTCTTGCCTCTTTCTGCACCCCTCTTCCCTCTTTCTGCACCTCTCTTACCTCTTTCTCCACCCCTGCTCCTACTTTCTGCACCTTTCCTGCCTGTTTATGTACCTCTCTTGCCTCTTTCTGGACCTCTGTTGCTTCTTTCTACACTTTTCTTGCCTCTTTCTGCACCCTTTGCACATCTTTCATCACCTCTGTTGCTTCTTTATGCACTTCTCTTCCTTCTTTCTGCACCCCTCATGCCTCTTTCTGTATCCCTCTTGCCTCTTTGTGCACCTCTCCTACCTCTTTCTGCACCCCTCTTGCCTCTTTTTGCACCTCTGTTGGTTCTTTCTCCACTGCTCTTGCTTCTTTCTGCATCTTTTTTGCCTCTTTCTGTACCCCTCTTCCCTCTTTGTGCACCTCTCCTACCTCTTTTGCACCCCTCTTTCCTATTTCTCTACCTCTCTTGCTTTGTCTGCACCTCACTTGCCTCTTTCTGCACTTCTCTTGCTTCTTTCTACACCTCTGTTGCTTCTTTCAGCAATTCTCTTGCCTCTTTCTGCACTTCTCTTGCTTGTTTATGCACCTCTCTTGCGTCTTTCTGCACCTCTCTTACCTCTTTCTGCACCTCACTTGCTTCTTTCTGCACCCCTCTTGCCTCTTTCTGTATCCCTCTTGCCTCCTTCTGCACCTCACTTGCCTTTGTGTGCACTTCTCTTGCTTCTTTCTGTACACTTCTTCCCTTTTTCTGCACATCTCTTGCTGCTTTCTGCACCCCTCTTAACCTCTTTCTGCATCTCTTTTGCTTCTTTCTGCACTTTTCTCTCCTCTTTCTGCACCCCTCTTGCCTCTTTCTGTACCTCTCTTGCTTCTTTCTGCACTTCTCTTGCTTCTTTCTGCGCCTCTCTTGCTTCTTTCTGCACCCTTCTTCATTTTTTTGCATCCATCTTGCCTCTTTCTGCAATTCTCTTGCCATTTTCTGCACCTGTTTTGCCTCTTTCTGCACCTCACTTGCCTCTTTCTGCACTTCTCTTGTTTCTTTCTACACCTCTATTGCTTCTTTCAGCAATTCTCTTGCCTCTTTCTGCACTTCTCTTGCTTGTTTCTGTACCTCTCTTGCCTCTTTCTGCATCCCTCTTCCCTTCTTCTGCACCTCTCTTACCTCTGTCCCCACACCTGTTCCCTCTTTCTGTACCTTTCCTGCCTGTTTCTGCACCTCTCTTGCCTCTTTCTGGGCCTCTGTTGCTTCTTTCTATACTTTTCTTGCCTCTTTCTGCACCCTTTGCGCCTCTTTCAGCACCTCTGTTGCTTCTTTCTGCACTTCTATTCCTTCTTTATGCACCCCTCCTGCCTCTTTCTGTAACCCTCTTGCCTCTTTGTGCACCTCTCCTACCTCTTTATGCACCCCTCTTGCCTCTTTTTGCACCTCTGTTGGTTCTTTCTGCACTGCTCTTGCTTCTTCCTGCATCTCTTTTGCCTCTTTCTCTACCCCTTTTGCCTCTTTGTGCACCTCTCCTACCTCTTTCTGCACCCCTCTTCCCTATTTCTCCACCTCTCTTGCTTCATTTTGCACCTCTCTTGCTTCTTTCTGCACTTATCTTGCCTCTTTCTGCACCCCTCCTGCCTCTATCAGCACCTCTGTTGCTTCTTTCTGCACTTCTCTTTCTTCTTTCTGCACCCCTCTTGCCTCTTTCTGTACCCCTCTTGCCTCTTTGTGCAGCTCTCCTACCTCTTTCTGTAACCCTCTTCCCTATTTCTCCACCTCTCTTGCTTCTTTCTGCACCTCTCTTGCTTCTTTCTGCACTTCTCATGCTTCTTTCTGCACTGCTCTTGCTTCTTTCTGCACCTCGCTTGAAAATTTCTGTATCCCTCTTACCTCTTTCTGCACCTCTGTTCCTTCTTTCTGCACCTTTCTTGCTTGTTTCTGCACTTCTCTTGCCTCTTTCTGCACCCCTCTTGCCTCTTTCAGCACCTCTGTTGATTCTTTATGCACTTCTCTTGCTTCTTTCTGCACCCCTCTTGCCTCTTTCTATACCCCTGTTGCCTCTTTGTGCACCTCTCCTGCCTCTTTCTGCTGCACCTCTCTTGCCTTTTTCTGCAGTTCTCTTGCCTCTTTCTGCACCTCTTTTGCTTCTTTCTGCACTTTTCTTGCCTCTCTCTGTACCCCTCTTGCCTCTTTCTGTAACCTCTGTTGGTTCTTTCTGCACCTCTGTTGTAAATTTCTGCATCCCTCTTTCTACTTTCTGTACCCCTCTTCCCTGTTTCTGCACCTCTCTTGCCTCTGTGTGCAAACCAGTTCCCGCTTTCTGCACCCCTCTTGCCTCTTTCTGCATCTCTTTTGCTTCTTTCTGCACTTTTCTCTCCTCTTTCTGCACCCCTCTTGCCTCTTTCTGTACCTCTCTTGCTTCTTTCTGCACTTCTCTTGCTTCTTTCTGCGCCTCTCTTGCTTCTTTCTGCACCCTTCTTCCTTTTTTTGCATCCATCTTGCCTCTTTCTGCAATTCTCTTGCCATTTTCTGCACCTGTTTTGCCTCTTTCTGCACCTCACTTGCCTCTTTCTGCACTTCTCATGTTTCTTTCTACACCTCTATTGCTTCTTTCAGCAATTCTCTTGCCTCTTTCTGCACTTCTCTTGCTTGCTTCTGTACCTCTCTTGCCTCTTTCTGCATCCCTCTTCCTTCTTCTGCACCTCTCTTACCTCTGTCCCCACACCTGTTCCCTCTTTCTGTACTTTTCCTGCCTGTTTCTGCACCTCTCTTGCCTCTTTCTGGGCCTCTGTCGCTTCTTTCTGTACTTTTCTTGCCTCTTTCTGCACCCTTTGCGCCTCTTTCAGCACCTCTGTTGCTTCTTTCTGCACTTCTATTCCTTCTTTATGCACCCCTCCTGCCTCTTTCTGTAACCCTCTTGCCTCTTTGTGCACCTCTCCTACCTCTTTATGCACCCCTCTTGCCTCTTTTTGCACCTCTGTTGGTTCTTTCTGTACTGCTCTTGCTTCTTCCTGCTTCTCTTTTGCCTCTTTCTCTACCCTTTTTGCCTCTTTGTGCACCTCTCCTACCTCTTTCTGCACCCCTCTTCCCTATTTCTCCACCTCTCTTGCTTCATTTTGCACCTCTCTTGCTTCTTTCTGCACTTATCTTTCCTCTTTCTGCACCCCACCTGCCTCTATCAGCACCTCTGTTGCTTCTTTCTGCACTTCTCTTTCTTCTTTCTGCACCCTTCTTGCCTCTTTCTGTACCCCTCTTGCCTCTTTGTGCAGCTCTCCTACCTCTTTCAGTAACCCTCTTCCCTATTTCTCCACCTCTCTTGCTTATTTCTGCACCTCTCTTGCTTCTTTCTGCACTTCTCATGCTTCTTTCTGCACTGCTCTTGCTTCTTTCTGCACCTCGCTTGAAAATTTCTGTATCCCTCTTACCTCTTTATGCACCTCTGTTCCTTCTTTCTGCACCTTTCTTTCTTGTTTCTGCACTTCTCTTGCCTCTTTCTGCACCCCTCTTGCCTCTTTCAGCACCTCTGTTGATTCTTTATGCTCTTCTCTTGCTTCTTTCTGCACCTCTCTTGCCTCTTTCTGTACCCCTGTTGCCTCTTTGTGCACCTCTCCTGCTTCTTTCTGCTGCACCTCTCTTGCCTTTTTCTGCAGTTCTCTTGCCTCTTTCTGCACCTCTTTTGCTTCTTTCTGCACTTTTCTTGCCTCTCTCTGTACCCCTCTTGCCTCTTTCTGTAACCTCTGTTGGTTCTTTCTGCACCTCTGTTGTAAATTTCTGCATCCCTCTTTCTACTTTCTGTACCCCTCTTCCCTGTTTCTGCACCTCTCTTGCCTCTGTGTGGAAACCAGTTCCCTCTTTCTGTACCCCTCTTGCATGTTTCTGCAACTCTCTTGCCTCTTTCTGCAGTTCTCTTGCCTCCTTCTGCACCTCACTTGCCTTTGTGTGCACTTCTCTTGCTTCTTTCTGCACCCTTCTTCCTTTTTTCTGCATATCTCTTGCTGCTTTCTGCACCTCTCTTGCCTCTTTCTGCATATCTCTTTGTTCTTTCTGCACTGCTCTTGCCTCTTTCTGCACCCCTCTTGCCTCTTTCTGCACCTCTCTTGCTTCTTTCTGCACTACTCTCTCTTCTTTCTGCACCCCTCTTGCCTCTTTCTGCACCTCTGTTGCTTTTTTCTGCACTTCTTTTGCCTCTTTCTGCACCTCTCTTGTTTCTTTCTGCACCCCTCTTCCCTCTTTCTGCACCTCTCTTGCCTCTTTCTGCACCCCTCCTCCCTCTTTCTGCACCTTTCCTTCCTGTTTCTGTACCTCTCTTGCCTCTTTCTGCACTTATCTTCCATCTTTCTGCACCCCTCCTGCCTCTTTCTGTACCCCTCGAGGCTCTTTGTGCACCTCTCCTACCTCTTTCTGCACCCCTCTTGCCTCTTTTTGCACCTCTGTTTGTTCTTTCTGCACTGCTCTTGCTTCTTTCTGCACCTCTTTTGCAAATTTCTGCATCCCTCTTGCCTCTTTCTACACCCCTCCTCCCTATTTCTCCACCTCTCTTGCTTCTTTCTGCACTTCTCTTGCTTTGTTCTGCACTGCTCTTGCTTCTTTCTGTATCTCTCTTGCAAATTTCTGTATCCCTCTTACCTCTTTCTGCACCCCTGTTCCCTCTTTCTGCATCTCTCTTGCCTCTTTCGGCACCTCTGTCTCTTCTTTCTGCATTTCTCTTGCTTCTTTCTGCACCCCTCTTGCCTCTTTCAGCACCTCTGTTGCTTCTTTCTGCACTTCTCTTGCTTCTTTCTGTATCTCTTTTGCTTCTCTCTGGACTTTTCTTGCCCCTTTCTGTACCCCTCTTGCCTCTTTCTGCACCTCTGTTGTCTCTTTCTGCACTGCTCTTGCTTCTTTCTGCACCTCTGTTGCAAATTTCTGCATCCCTCTTGCCTCTTTCTGTACCCCTCTTCCCTTTTTCTGCACCTCTCCTGCCACTGTCTGCACACCTGCTCCCTCTTTTTGCACCCCTTTAGCCTGTTTCTGCAACTCTCTTGCCTCTTTCTGCAGTTCTCTTGCCTCCTTCTGCACCTCACTTGCCTCTTTATGCACTTCTCTTGCTTCTTTCTGCACCCTTCTTCCCTTTTTCTGCAGATCTCTTGCCTCTTTCTGCACCTCTCTTGCCTCTTTCTGCACATTTCTTGGTTCTTTCTGCACTGTTCTTGCCTCTTTCTACACCCCGCTATCCTCTTTCTGCATTTCTTTTGCTTCTTTCTGCACTTCTCTCTCCTCTTTCTGCACCCATCTTGCCTCTTTCTGCACCTCTGTTGCTTCTTTCTGCACTGCTCTTGCTTCTTTCTGCACCTCTCTTGCCTCTTTCTGCACCCTGTCCCCTCTTTCTGCAATTCTCTTGCCTCTTTCTGCACCCTGTTTCCTCTTTCAGCATCTCTGTTGTCTGTTTTTACAACTCTCTTGCATCTTTGTGCATTTCTCTTGCCTCCTTCTGCACCTCTGTTGCCTCTTTCTGCACCCGTCTTGCCTCTTTCTGCACCCCTCTTGGCTCTTTCAGCACCTCTGTTGCTTCTTTCTGCACTTCTCTTGCTTCTTTCTGCACCCCTCTTGCCTCTTTCTATACCCCTTTTGCCTCTTTGTGCACCTCTCCTGCCTCTTTGTGCACCTCTCTTGCCTTTTTCTGCAGTTCTCTTGCCTCTTTCTGCTTCTCTTTTGCTTCTTTCTGCACTTTTCTTGCCTCTTTCTGTACCCCTCTTGCCTCTTTCTGCACCTCTGTTGGTTTTTTCTGGACTGCTCTTGCTTCTTTCTGCACCTCTGTTGCAAATTTCCGCATCCCTCTTGCCTCATTCTGTACCCTTCTTCCCTGTTTCTGTACCTCTATTGCCTCTGTCTGCACACCTGTTACCTCTTTTTGCACCCCTTTAGCATGTTTCTGCAACTCTCTTGCCTCTTTCTGCAGTTCTCTTGCCTCCTTCTGCACCTCACTTGCCTCTTTCTGCACTTCTCTTACTTCTTTCTGCACCCTTCTTCCCTTTTTCTGCAGATCTCTTGCCTCTTTCTACACCTCTCTTGCCTCTTTCTGCACATCTCTTGGTTCTTTCTGCACTGTTCTTGCCTCTTTCTACACCCGTCTTGCCTCTTTCTGCATCTCTTTTGCTTATTTCTGCACTTCTCTCTCCTCTTTCTGCACCTCTCTTGCCTCTTTCTGCACCCTGTTCCCTCTTTCTGCAATTCTCTTGCCTCTTTCTGCACCCTGTTCCCTCTTTCAGCACCTCTGTTGTCTGTTTTTACAGCTCTCTTGCATCTTTGTGCAGTTCTCTTGCCTCCTTCTGCACCCCTCTTGCCTCTTTCTGCACCCCTCTTGGCTCTTTCAGCACCTCTGTTGCTTCTTTCTGCACTTCTCTTGCTTCTTTCTGCACCCCTCTTGCCTCTTTCTATACCCCTTTTGCCTCTTTGTGCACCTCTCCTGCCTCTTTCTTCACCTCTCTTGCCTTTTTCTGCAGTTCTCTTGCCTCTTTCTGCATCTCTTTTGCTTCTTTCTGCACTTTTCTTGCCTCTTTCTGTACCCCTCTTGCCTCTTTCTGCACCTCTGTTGGTTTTTTCTGCACTGCTCTTGCTTCTTTCTGCACCTCTGTTGCAAATTTCCGCATCCCTCTTGCCTCTTTCTGTACCTTCTTCCCTGTTTCTGTACCTCTATTGCCTCTGTCTGCACACCTGTTCCCTCTTTTTGCACCCCTTTAGCATGTTTCTGCAACTCTCTTTCCTCTTTCTGCAGTTCTCTTACCTCCTTCTGCACCTACCTCACTTGCCTCTTTCTGCACTTCTCTTGCTTCTTTCTGCACCCTTCTTCCCTTTTTCTGCAGATCTCTTGCCTCTTTCTACACCTCTCTTGCCTCTTTCTGCACATCTCTTGGTTCTTTCTGCACTGTTCTTGCCTCTTTCTACACCTGTTTTGCCTCTTTCTGCATCTCTTTTGCTTATTTCTGCACTTCTCTCTCCTCTTTCTGCACCCATCTTGCCTCTTTCTGCACCTCTGTTGCTTCTTTCTGCACTGCTCTTGCTTCTTTCTGCACCTCTCTTGCCTCTTTCTGCACCCCTGTTCCCTCTTTCTGCAATTCTCTTGCCTCTGTCTGCACCCCTGTTCCCTCTTTTAGCACCTCTTTTGTCTGTTTCTGCAACTCTCTTGCGTCTTTGTGCAGTTCTCTTGCCTCCTTCTGCACCTCTGTTGCCTCTTTCTGTACCCCTCTTGCCTCTTTCTGCACCCCTCTTGGCTCTTTCTGCACCCCTGTTGCTTCATTCTGCACTTCTCTAGTTTCTTTCTGTACCCCTCTTGCCTCTTTCTGTACCCTTCTTTACCCTCTTTGTGCATCTCTCTTGCCTCTCTCTGCACTTCTCTCTCCTTTTTATGCACCCCTCTTGCCTCTTTCTGCACATCCGCTGGTTCTTTGTGCACTTCTCTTGCTTTTTTCTGCATCTCTCTTGCTTTTTTCTGCACCCCTTTTGCCTCTTTCTTCACATCTGTTGCTTCTTTCTGTACTTCTCTTGCTTCTACCTTTTTGTACACAAATTTACAGAGTATTCTGTTTGAAACACAGGTATTCAAGTATATGTATGTTTATTTTTATGTAACGTGTCACTAGGTAAAAGCAGAGACACACGCATGCATACCTTCACAAACTTGGTCAGACTTACAACAGTGATATGCTTAGGATTGCTGTTTTATATTTGATAGGCCTAACATTCTGAGCAGTCGATGAATATTGAGCCTTCAAGAGAAAATTGAGGTTTAAGACATCTTGGGAGACGGATTAGTAATTAGGCTACTTTGTATGAGTCTGTTGTAAGGTACAGTCAAAGTAGTCCTCTTTCGTCACCTCTGTTGGTTCTTTCTGCACATCTCTTGCTTCTTTCTGCACCTTTCTTCCTCTTTCTGGACTTCTGTTGCCTCTTTCTGCATTTCTGTTGGTACTTTATGCACCTTTCTTCCTCTTTCTGCACCTCTCTTGCCTCTTTCTGCACTTCTCTTGCTTCTTTCTGTGCTTTTCTTCCTCTTTCTGCACATGTCCTTTCCATGTAGGCATAGTTAGAAATTAGCACTTAAAAAACCTTAGAAATTCACTGAAAAAAACAGAGGTTTCAAGGAAGTTATAGTTAGGGATTAGCATTTGAAAAACCTTAGAAATTCACTGAAAAAAACACAGGTTTCAGGGACGTTATAGTTAGAAATGTTCATTTAAAAAACCTTTGAAATTCACTGAAAAAACCATAGGTTTCAGGGACGTTATAGTTAGAAATTAGCATTTAAAAAACCTTTGAAATTCACTGAAAAAAACATAGGTTTCAGGGACGTTATATTTCGAAATTTTCATTTAAAAAACCATAGAAATTCACCGAAAAAAACATAGGTTTCAGGGACATTAGAGTTAGAAATTAGAATTTTAAAAACCTTAGAAATTCACTGAAAAAACCACAGGTTTCAGGGACGTTATAGTTAGTTGGACATTTCACTCGTACAAAACCAGAGAAATTCGGTTGTTATAGTTAGTTGAGCTAACTATAACTTGCGACCCCGCAATGCACTGCTGATGACGTCACATATTACATCACTCATGACATGGTCAGTGACATCACTAATGACATCACTGATGACATCTCAAATGACATCACTGATGACATCATCCACGTGATCATCTGATGCACCTCCTCACACCCTAATATAACCTTTGATACACCCAATCTACAATACAGACTACCATTCTTGAAACCATAGACACACAAATACCAGTTAGTATATACCCACTCACTGATTCATAGGTCTACAGACATCCAGTCCCTCACCCATACAGTCACTCATACACGCAGTCACTCATCAATACAGCCTCTGATATGTGCACTCATACACCCATAGAGGCACTTGCAGACCGCCATTCACCCATAGAGTTACTCACACACCTAGTCAGTCATTCAAAGAATCAATCACACTCCCATTTACTCACCTATACAGTTATACACACACCACCTCACTTATTCATACAGAAACTAACAATCAAGCAATCAATCAATCAGGTCACTTATAAAGCGCACTACATACCCGCGAGGGTCTCTTATGCAATCACTGACACAAGCACACACTCATCCATACAGCCACTCTCACAATCACTCACACATAAACAGTTATATACTTCAACACTCACATATACTGCCTTTCACATATGTAGTCACTCACACATATACCACTGAGACATCCATTCACTCACCAGCACAGCCATATGCACACTCACTCACCCATACAGCCCCTCGCAGATGCACTCATGAACCTATACACCCACTGAATCACCCACTCAAACATCCATGTGGGGAGTTATACCCCCCACCTACCCACACGGACACTCAGGTACCCCCACAGGTACTCAGACAACCAATCATTAACCCATATAGACACTCATGTAGCTACTCACCAGCTCATGCAGCAACTTTAACAGCAACTGACAGACTGATACAGACGTTCACACAGATTAGTCATTCACCCATGCATTCACTAAGACGCCCTTTAATCACTCACTCATACAGTCAGTCACGCACACACTAAATCATCCATTCAGACACTCATACACCCACTCATTCTTCAATACACCTTGGCGTATATATATAAAACATTCTTAAACTTTTCATAAACACACAGTCAGTGGATGATGTCAATAGTGATGTCATCAGTGATGTCATCAGTGATGTAACTGACCATGTCATGAGTGATGTAATATGTGACGTCATCAGCAGTGCATTGCGTGGGCGCAAGTTATAGTTAGCTCAACTAACTATAACGGCCGAATTTCTCTGGTTTTGTACGAGTGAAATGTCCAACTAACTATAACGTCCCTGAAACCTATGGTTTTTTCAGTGAATTTCTATGGTTTTTAAATGAAAATTTGCCAAAACGCGTCGTCTGTGGGCACAATAAATCCTTGTGCTGTCCTTTGGTGTGCCGCTGTCTTCTTTTGGGAGTTCCTGAAAAGACTTTTGCATATAATATATATATATATATATATATATATATATATATATATATCATATGTATGTATATATGTATATATATATATATCAGATTCATCCAAGCGCGCCCTTTCACTTCCTTTCAGCTAGAAAAGAGAGCACGAACTCCACTTGTAGTAGTGCGATTTTCTTTATTTTCTCACAGTTTCCTGGTCATAACGCGTTTCGGTCACCAAGTGACCTTGATCACATAACGAAACGCTTTACGGTAATCATTTTTGTACAACCCCCTAGTGTCATGTGATCACAATAGACAAAGCGAAAAGACTCTATTTTTTCCTTAGGTCGTCATTCATCTCAACAACTTTACCAGCAGGTAATGCTCGTAAGGCCTCATGATACATGTAAACATTAATTAGATTCACAATCTTTAACACATTCAAATGTCAAATGTTAAAAGAGAATAAATACATAAATAAATAAATAGGTGAATATATACAATGAGATTATTTCATTATCTAATTTACATTGTATGGTCATTAAGGACCTTATCCACCGGGTGGCTGTATCATCATTATATGAATACAGGGGAGATGTGGTGATGATTATTTTATTTCCTAAACACATTTTTAACAAAATACATCATCCCCTGTTTTTACAGCACCGTATTTATGTTTTCAACATTATTTGTATGTATAACACAGAAATATCTTCCTGAATTCTAAAATCAGTATCTTTACGCCATCAGATGTGCAAATTGAGCCTGTTGATCTCAATAAAGTGCTTATGTGCATAGTAGCTGCCTAATGTGCATAGTATCTGCCTAATTAGTGCAAAGTGCTTAAAGTGCTTGGTGCATCACAGTACATACGTATTCTAGGTGCAAATTATTAATTTGTTACAATATAACACATCTATTAAAATCTTTTTTGGGTTTTGTTTTTTTGTACACTTAAATTAGATGTTATTACTGGGTGCAGGCTTAGATAATTGTATTTGTACATCTTTAGCATTTCAACCATCCTGTCATAGTTCTAACCAAATCTAAGTGGATTTTAGGCAGTGATATATATATATCACTGCAAAAACCAAAGTTTACAGGGACTTTATAGTTGGGCTGACATTTCACTCATATAAAACCAGAGAAATTCAGCAGTCATAGTTAGTGAGCTAATTATAACTCGTGCCCCGCAATGCACTGCTTATGACCTCCCATATTACATCACTCATCAGATGGTCGGTGACATCACTAACAACATCACTGATGACATCTCAAATGACATCACTGATGACATCATCCAGTGAGTGTTTTTGGAAAAGTTTATGAGTGTTAAATATATATACCAAGGTGTATTGGTGAATCAGTGGGTGTATTTGTGCCTGTATGGATGATTCAGTGGGTGCGTGACTGACTTTATAAGTAAGTGATTAGGAGTGATTTTATTTTTTATAATTGAAAGGGAAGGGGGTCGCATGTCCCCCCTCCCATTTTAGAGTTTGGCCCCCGAAGAGGTGGTGGTCCTCGGGGCAGGGGGGACCGCAAGGCCCCCCCATATTATTCTAATTAGCCGTGGGGAGGTAGCAGTCCCCGTGGCAGGGAGGTCTGCAAGGCCCCCCATTTATTTTAATTAGCCCCAAGGAGGTGGTGGTCCCCGGGGAAGAGGGGGTCCGTGAGCCCCCCATTTTATTGGAAATAGCCACAGGGAGGTGGCAGTCCATGGGGCTGTCATGAATTCATAATGAAAAGAGCACCAGGGAGGTGACAGTCCCCGGTGTTTTGATAAGCCCTGGGAGGGGGCCCCGTGCACCACCTCCTATATTTACCACGTGCCCAAAGGACCTGGCCCACCTGGGGTTCATTCTAAAGCAAGCGCGGAGCCCACACTTGCTATTTAAAAAATATTGCCATGGATTTGCATCAATTTGTACAAAAAAATGCTTTTTACTTTCGACAGGGTCCCTGAGGGACCCCACCCCCACCATATCTGGGGGTGTCAGGGTATTTCTACTCTGCCCCCTTTTCTTTATTTTTAACTTTTTTTCTGGGACTCGGCTTCGGCCTAGTCCCAAAATGGCTGCCAAAACTTCCTGGTTGGCAGCCAATAACATTTTGGTAGGATCCGTGAGTTCACTGCATGGACTTTCGTACCCATATATCCATATTTTTTTAACTTAGATATCTCAAAAACTACTGAAAGGATTTACACCAAATCACAAAAAGCACACTTTCTGGACCAACATCTAACTTTCCGCCAGATTTGGTGAAATTCCGTTCAGCAGTTTGGGCTGTAGTAGTGTTCAAAAAATGAAAAAACCCAATTCACTTAACATATGGAAAATGTATTTTGGGACCCCCCCTTTTTTCTCTACCCCCGCTTGACGGATCACCCCAAAACTTTCAACACAGAAGCTGAACCCAAAAGGGGAAGTTTTGTGAAAATTTCATGGACATTTGTCAATCGACGGCAAAACAAAAACGTTTTTCTTATGGAAACTTTGGTCCTAACTATGACTACCTACTGATGAACATCTTTGTAGTTAAAAGACCCCCAGGTGTTACCACCCTCTTAGTGAAACCGGCATTGAAAAAGACCATTCAGCCAAAACCCTCCTGCCGTAGCATTTCATGAACTCACAGATTATGCTGCATGAACATCTTTATGGTTTATTAAAAGTCCAAAGGTGATCCACCCTAGCTGTGTCAGACTCAATCTTTCAGTAGAGTGGAGTGTAGTATTTCACTATGTGAAGGGGCCTTACCTGTGGACTTGCTGACAGCATAAGGAACTCGATTACCAGCTGCCGGGGTGGGTGTGCAGCCCACGGGCCAACAGTAATTGGGGCACCACTGTGTGTTTGAACGCCGATTACAGAATTGCCATCCGCAGCGGAGGTCTGCATATCGTCGCTGAGCGGCTGGGAGAGAGGTGTACTGTGGTGTAATAAGATTGGACATTACAACTTTAAGAAAGAGGTGGGGTCAAGCCCATGGTCAAATGGGTGTGAACATCTTTGTAGTTAAATGACCCCCCTGTGTTACCACCCTCTTAGTGAAACCTGCATTGACAAAAGGCCATTCAGCCGAAACACGTCTGCCGTAGCATTTCACACCTCACAGATTTTGCTGCATGAACTTCTTTATGGTTTATAAAAAGTCCACAGGTGATCCACCCGAGCTGTGTCAGACCCATTCTTTCGGTACGGTGGAGTGTTGGAATCGATGTTTGGCCAGTTGAGCGGGCACTGGCAACTGACATGCCCTCTTGATCAGGAACAACGCGGCTGCTGGCACAAGAGGACTTTTGTATGAAAAGATACAATGTGCTGCCCCCGTCAGTTAAAGAAACAAAGAAAGTATTTTTGCATTGGGGAGAGAGGAAGTAGTATTTCACTACATGAAGGGGCCTTACCTGTGGACTTGCCGACAGCATTAGGATCTTGATTGCCAGCTGCCAGGGTGGGTGTGTAGCCCACGGGCCAACAGAGATTGGGGCACCACTGAGTGAATATATGCGGGGAGACTGCACCCACGAGCAGACCACCAACACTAGGACCAGTGACATACAGTCAATCTGAGAGCACAGTGTCGTGACACAGTGTCTTCGTTGTGAAGCATAAGCAGCCGTGGGCCCCCCGTACTGAAAACCAGGACTGTAATGGAGGACCCTAATGGTGCGCGGTGGACGGGAGGGTGTCTGGCACAGAAGGAAAACCCCAGGTGAGCAAAGAGTGTACTGGTGAGGGGGCGGCAGGAACTGTCAGTGAAACGCAACATAACTGACTGTAGTTATTCAAACAACAGCCGATATGTCAGCCAGCATATTGCACGAAAGGGGGGAAGTGGCTGAGCAAATGTTCAGTGAAGAGAATGTGCAGAGTTCAAATAAAGATCAGCCTGGCATCGAAGCATTTGGTCAGGAGACAGGCAAACAGCAAATATTAAAGTCGTTGGAAAAATTGAATCGTAAGGAAATCACCAAGTGGTGGGAGGTGAAATCGCTAACCAAATATTTGGATGTGGGCCAGATACCTCGTGGCCTGCAAATACTGATTGCTCCGACTTTTGAAAATCCGGATCCAGAAATGCTCAAGGAGTGGGCTGCCAGCAATTTGGAAGCCTCAGCTAGATTAGTACAGATTCTAATAAAATATGCCTACAAAGATAGATACAGGATCTTGCAGAAAATTGAATTACTGAAGACAGACTTAAACACCCGAACTGAAGCAGAGGCAATCACAAAGTTTCAAACAGAGATGGAAGTCCATTTAAAAAAGCATGAGGACGCAATCAAACAAAGGAAAATACATAAATTTACAAGGGACAAAATGGACTACGAGAATGGGCAAATACTCACATTTTGCCAGAAGATTTGATCATCTCAGGAAACAACGACAAGAAGAAGGGAATAGGAAACAGCAGGAGAAGAGACAAATGGACACTGAAACTGAGCTAAGCTCAGTAATAGGGACAGATAGTGAAGAACCTAATAAAAGCAAGGGTCCAAGTGGTGCCGTATCAGCCAAAGTGATGTCTATCTCGGACTAACTGGATTTTTTACGCTTAGATTGGCGGCAAACACTAAGACCAAGAATTCCCTCAAAAGTAATCAGAAGGTTATACAGGTAGAACCAACAGCGGAAAAAAACTTAGGCAGACAAAAAACAAAATACCGAAAGATTATGAAAGCAGACATAAGGGACATAAAAATCAACAGAGGAGGGTCAATCGTGAATCTTGCCAACTTGATTTTGACAAAAGCAGAAGAGGACATTTTATTGTTAGGATTGTCATATTGTCCCAAGAAATCCATGGACTATCCCCAAACGAGGATAGATACCTTCAAATTTATAAGGAAACTTAAGTTGTTAAAAGTGCATAGACTGAATAGACAGTCCGCTAATACAGCCAGAGTGGAATTAAGCAAACCTGAAGTATCTAACGGGGGCACAACCATTGCGGACCTTTTCTTATTACAAACTTAGAGGCAACTTGAAACCGAAAATGAGGTTTCTAACAGAGTTGACAAATCAGGATGCCATACCAGAACATGGGATAGAAGTAGGAGAAGCGGCAATCACAACATTCAGACCACATTCGAGAACATTGCAAAACATAATGAAGGATACAATTGACATTTCTGATGAATTAATATTGAAAGGTCTGAAAAAAATACATAAAGAGACCAACCACGGCGGCACAAAAAGAACAGCCAAAAAATGGAAATACAGTGAGTTAGTGACCAAACTGAGAAAAAACTAAAATGTGTTGGTAAGAAACTCCGATAAAAGAGGCAATGTCGTATTATGGCCAATGGACATGAAATTGCACGAAGCCCGTGCACAATTGGGACAGAGAGAGTGTTGCAGAAAATGCAACCAGACTATATTAATCAATGCTCATTCGCAATACAAGCAAGAATTAGAGCAATGGATGAATGAGAGTCTGCTATCGCATGATGAGTATCTATACCTAAAAAATGACGGTCCAAAAACACCAGTTTTATATTTAATCCCGAAGGTGCACAAAAATGCCAGTTGTCCTTCTGGGCATCCCATTATTTCGGTGAATGGCAGCATGATGGAGAACACGTCTAAGTATATAGACTTTTTTCTGCAGAAATATGTAAAAGATTTACCATCCTACATAAGAGACAGTGGCGATTTTTGAAAAATGATTTATGATGTACATATTGAACATGATTATGTATTGATGACATTGGATATATCAACACTTGCCCATAAGGATGGCTTGAGAGCCATGCAACATTTCCTAAAGAGTAGGCCAGTAGGCCTATTCAGTCATACCCAGATGTTGGTGACGATGGCAAAGAGCTGTTTGGAAAGTAATTGTTTCCTGTTTCGGGGAGAGCTGTACCAACAACTGTGTGGGACTGGGATGGGCACCTGTTTTGCCCCCAGTTATGCATGGTTGTATGTAGGCTGGTGGGAGGAACATGTGCTCCGCAGAGAACATGCACAAATATGGGATGAACATATAGAAATGTGGGCTAGGTATATAGATGACCTTTTTGTGATATGGAGGGGTACGACTAATTCAGCAGAACAATTTGTGAAGCTTTTAAATAACAATGAATTAAATTTGTGATTCATACACGACATAAGCACGACAAGAGTAACATTTCTTGACATAGAAGTTTATGTCAAGGGAGGCAAACTGGAAACAAGACTCCATAGAAAGGATACAGCAGGGAACACAACTCTTCATACCTCCACTTACCATCCTAACCACACAAAATTGAGTATTCCCTTTGGCGAAATGTTGCATGCAAAGAGGTTGTAGCTCTGAGAGTGAGCTAAGAAGATGTCAGGATGAAATGACCAGCAGATTCTTAGAAAGAGGATATCATATCTCTGTTATAGAGGAAGCCTGTAAAGCAGCCAACAAAGAGAAAAGAGAGGCAATTTTATTCTCCAAAGCAAAACCTAGGAAGAAAGAAGAAAAGGCCCCAATAAGATTCCTAACCACATATAACACACAGGAAAAGGAGCTCAGAAATTTGTTGAGTAAAAACTGGCATATAGTAAAATAAGATCCAGGCATAGGGAATTTATTACCCAGTCATCCCCCCATAACATAACGGAGAGCCCCATCACTTAGAGATGCAGTTGTAAGAAGCAGCCCAGAGATGGACCATGAACAGAGTTGGTTAAGACCACCACAAGGTTTCAGGAAATGCACACGTTGCAGAGCCTGCACTATAGGCCAAAACACCAAAACATATTGCACCCCATTTGGAAGAGAGGAGGTGAAAATCAAGGGGGCATATAATTGCAAAACAGATTTTGCAGTCTACATATTAATTTGCACTTGCATTTTAAGGTACGTGGGCAGCACTACATTGTCAGTCCATAGAAAAATCCTCCAGCATATGAGGGCAATAACCAATGGGGATTTTACCTATCCGGTGGCACGTCACTGCAAAATATTCCATCAAAAAAATCCGGTGCAAATCAGATATTTTGTAATTGATGCAGTACCTATAAGCGAGACGAGAGAGGGGGTGTCCCCACAAGAACACTACAGGAATTAGAAACGAGGTACATAATCATGTTAGACCGCAAACACCTAATGAGTTGAACTACGATGAAGAGTTAGACTCCTGTTTGTGAATCTCAAATTGCGAAACAACAATTATGTCTCCAGACTAAAACATTTCTCCGCCTGGGTATGGTAACAATAGAAGAATTGCATGTACACAAGTTGGCACTAGGTTAGAGAACAATTTAAAAATTTCTTTTTTCTACCTCTGTTTTAATTAAATTGTAATAACCTAGGTTTATCTGGATGAATATGAGTCCAGATCAGGGCATTAGCCCAATAAATTAAGCATGTGACCATGAGTTTCTATATATAAATCAATCATACGGACTGGGGTACAAGATAAAAAAATTGTTGGGGTACAAAGGATCGCTACACTGGGCACTGGCCATATACTATTGCAATATCTGCACTCATGCACTTTGTTTGCACATATTTCTATGCTTTTGCACAATAAATTGATGATTTGTTAGATGGCAGTAGGAATCAGATAAAATGTGTAGCATATTATTGGGCACTTGCCAGATATTACTTAAGGAGTTAGTAACCACATACCCGATTGTTTGTATTTTTCATACCGAAATGAAGTGATTGATAATTAATTATCAAACGAGTCACATTGCGGAATATTGTTTTATGAAAAGTTATTCGGTAAAACATAACAATGAATTGTAATTGGTGTAAAAAGAGTAACAACGCGGAGGTGAAAGTCGTTTCTTTATGTTGATTTGAACTGCAGCACGTAAAAGGTTGCAGATAATGAATACCTATCATGTGATCAAGGCCATTGAAGCACCCGAAATGCATTATGGCGGACGGAATAAACTAAAAGATGAATGACCGCATTTGTGTCTGCTCCGTTTGTGATTACACAAAACAAACGAGGAGTGAATATATATACATATATACATATATATATATATATATATATATATATATATATATATATTCACTGAAAAAACCATAGGTTTCAGGGACGTTATAGGTAGTTGGACATTTCACTCATACAAAACCATAGAAATTCCACCGTTATAGTTAGTTCAGCTAACTATAACTCGCAACCCCACAATGCACTGCTGATGACGTCACATATTACATCATTCATGACATGGTCAGTGACATCACTGATGACATCACTGATGACATCTCAAATGACATCACTGATGACATCATGCAGTGACTGTGTGTTTCTGTAAAATTTAAATTTGTTTTATATATATGCCAAGCTGTATTGAAGAATGAGTGGTTGTATAAGTGTCTGTATGGAGGATTTACTAGGTACGTGACTGACTGTATAAGTGAGTGATTAAATGTGTCTTACTGAATGCATAGGTTAGTGACTAAACTGTGTGAAAGTCTGTATCAGTCTGTCTGTTGTTGTGTAAGCTGCTGCATGGGTTGGTGAGTAGCTGCATGAGTGTCTATATGACTTATTGATTGCTTGCCTGAGTATTTGTATGGCTGCCTGAGTGTGTATGTGTGTGTGGGTGGGAGGTGTGTGACTCTGTGCATAGATGTGTGAGTGGTTGATTCACTGGGCGTATGGCTTCAAGAGTGCATGTGGAAACAGCTGTATGGGTGGGTGAGTGTGTGTATGGGTGTGTTGGTGAGTGAATGGATGTTTCAGTGGTACATGTGCAATAAACTACATATGTAAAAGGCAGTATATGAGAGTGATGGTGTATATAAATAACTATATGTGAGAGTCAGTAATTGTGAGAGTGGCTGCATGGATGAGTGTGTATTTGTATCAGTGATTCTATAACAGAGTAATTATGTGTTAGTATCTGTATGAATAAGTGAGCTGGTGTCTGTATAACTGTATAGGTCAGTAAATGGAAGTATGATTGATTCTTTGCATGACTGACTAGCTGTGTGAGTAACTCTGGATATGTGGCAGTGTGTGAGTGTCTGTATAGGTGTATGAGTGAATATGATAGTGTTGTATTGATGTGTGACTACATGTATGAGTGACTGTATGGATGAATGAGTGGATGTGTGTGTAGACCTAGGAACCAGTCAGTGCGTATTTAGTAACTGGTATTTATGTAACTATTTTTTCGAAATTGGTAGTCTGTATTTTAGAGTGGGTGTATCAAAGGTTATTTTCAGGTGTGAGGAGGTGCATCAGATTTTCACATGGATGATGTCATCAGTGATGTCATCAGTGATGTCATTTGAGATGTCATCAGTGATGTCATCAGTGATGTCACTGAACATGTCATGAATGATGTAATATGTGACTTCATCAGCAGTGCATTGCGGGGGCACGAGTTATAGTAAGCTGAACAAACTATAGCGGTGGAATTTCTATGGTTTTGTATGAGTGAAATGTCCAACTAACTATAACGTCCCTGAAACCTATGGTTTTTTCAGTGAATTTCTAAGGTTTTTTAAATGCTAATTTCTAACTATAACATCTGTAAAACCTATGGTTTTTCAGTGAATTTCTAAGGTTTTTTAAATGCTAATTTCTGACTATAACGTCTGTAAAACCTATGGTTTTTCAGTGAATTTCTAAGGTTTTTAAATGCTAATTTCTAACTATAACGTCTGTAAAACCTATGGTTTTTTTCAGTGAATTTCTAAGGTTTTTAAATATTAAACTACTATTCTGCTATTTGTCATTAGTATTGTTTTTCTAACTTTTCCACTACAGAAAAGAAAATAAACTGTAAAACTGTTGTGTAATGTAATATATTTCAGAAATTACAGTGTTACTTATCAAATAATACAACATAATTTAACATTTTGAAAACATATTTTTGTCCCTTTTTCTGCTGTTTTCAGAATCTACTTAACTTCACTATTCACAGTGATGTCAGTGTAGTATCATCATAAACAGCTGGGGAAAAAAACCAATCAACTAGATTGTTAAAAAAAACAAATGACTAATTCTTGCAACCACAATACGAAATCAACACAAATAACACATTCAATACTATTTCCAATTTTTAAATCTTACCTTTACTCTGTAGTTTCTGTTCACATTTTTCCCCAAGGCCAAATAATGTGTAGAATTTTTTTTCAAACTCATCCAGTATAAATTCCTTAAAGCATCTTCCTATTTTTCCTCTAGGCCGAATAATGTATCTAAAATGTTTGCTTAAGAAATATCAAGTAAGAGTTGGGTAATTCATAAGGCAATCTCGATTTTATTTCCAAGTGTGTATCGTTATTACATTTTAAATATACAGTATAATGTCCACATGTGGTAGTAGCTCCAGCATGGAAAACAATAGCCAGTGTTGCGAATGTTCTTCCAGAAATAGATACTTGACTAGCAACAAAAAAAATTATTTTCGTTTACACTTTTCTTCCATTTGGTCTACAGCGTTGTAGCATTAAAATTACATATTTTCCATATCTCTCTAGGCATAATATAGATAACATTTCTGATTGACAACGAGAACATTTCATATCATGATTTGCTTCTTTTACTAATTTCGGAAAAGGTACAGATTTGCAGTCAGGTATTGTTAAATATAGAAATCGTTCTCTGTCAACTATAGTACTAGAAGTTATAGAACACTGTTCACATTTGTGATCCCATTTGTAACTGAGTCCAAATAAACTCTCAATCTGGATTCCTTCATCTTCTAATACTCCAAGCATAACCATCAGAAACTCTTGTGCATCTTGTTGTATATTAGGACTGAACATTAAAGATCCAGTACATGTGTCCAACAGTTGTCGAATACCAGAAGCAGTATGGATCTTACTTCTGTCAGTTCTCAATTGTTCAAATAAAGTATAAAGTACAGAACATAATCTTTTTTCCTGACTTTCCATAATTTCACCATACAGATGTTCTAGATAAAATATAACGTTTAGAATAACATTACCATAGCAGTTGACACCAGAAGCATTTTCTATTTGGTATCCCACAACATCATCACTTGTTTCTATTTTCTGTTTCTTTGCATCTTTTCTTTTCTCTTGAATTTTTTCTGCTTTTCAACCACACTTGATTCATCAACATGTTTGCGTTTTGAACACACAGCACGTTTTTCATAAATAGGATATTCACCTAAAGTTGGTGCATAAAGTCTTCTTAAACGATTATATTCTCTTACACAATTTACATCAGCACTAACCTTGTTTTCATCTAAATCAATTAAATACAAACCAGACAATGTTCTAACTCAAGATAATGCAACGTATGCCATTCCCTCTTTAAACACAGTTCTCCCAACATTTACTAAAGCATTATCTACACTTAAACCTTGACATTTATGAATGGTTATTGCATATGCTAAACAAAAAGGAAACTGTTTTCTACGAGCATACAAGTCTCTTACCAGCAAAAAACGTACATCACAACGCCCAATTTGTTTCACCTCTGCAATCTGATAAAATTTAATTTTCAAGAATTCAATTGCATTTCTGTTTTGATATCTTACAAATTCAACAACTTTCCCTATTGCTCCATTCACTAAACCTTGTTCTATATTCAAATTACGCCTCAAAATTACACGACAGTTTATACATACATCTAAAAAAATTCTAAGCCAGCAGTTTTTGATACAGACTTTTCCAAAGAATCCAATTTAGTCTGTAGTTTATTTGAAAGAAGAATTGTTATTCCTTGATGCTCGATTTTATCAATAGCTTCAATGTGAACTATTTCTTGATTTTCCAATTTCAGAAGCTCTTGATTAAATGTATAACACTCTTCCAGTGTAGGCATTAAGCAAAGTATTGACTTTTTTTCTGCAATGCTCTTGTACAGTACTCCTGCTGGTGTGTTTTCAGTTGTAAACAAGTTCTTTAGTAGATGACTTTGTAAAGCTTGTTTACCATGTTTGCTTAGAACACCAATTCTTACATCTTTCAGAATATTTCCGTAATCTTCATCACTTGCTTGTCGCATATTCTGAGTGAGTTCTTTATATTCAAAATTTACCCAGAGATTCACATTTCCAATACTTCCCAAAGATTTCCTAGTGTCTTCATGTAGAAGAGTTTTAAAAACTGGTTCTCCTTTTACAGGAGTTAGTTGTAGCATATCTCCAAATACAATTAAATGTTTTCCTCCAAAGAGAACGTCGTAATCTGTTTTTAATACCTGTTGCATTCCTAAATGCATGAAAGCAAGCATTAAGTTTGAGACCATGCTCACCTCATCAATAATTAAAAGTTTCATCTTCTTCAGCACTCTTGACACTTCATAAGAAGCTTCTCCAGACAACTTCTGATATTCTAATTTATTATCATGGTCAACTGGTAACATTAGTAATCTATGCAAAGTAATTCCTTTAACATTGTGCGCAGCTAATTCAGTTGGAGCTGTTACTACACAAAATAAATGTGAACCAGTAGTTTTTTAAGATAACTGGTCAAAACTTTATTTAAAAAACTTTTACCCCTTCCAGCTTGACCACTGATGTACATCAGAACAGGTTTAAATGATGAACATACACATTTTTTTTTTCATGCAACAAACCATGTTCTATCTGTTCTCTCACTTGTACATATATTTCTTTCTGTTCAATATTTACTTGTTCTTCTAACTTTTCCAATGTAATATTCTCCTCTTGTGCTTGTTGCATTGCAATTTCCACTTCATGCATAGCAATCGCTGCTTCATTTTCCACTATTGCTTGTCCAAGTGGATCTTGACTACATGGACCAGAACTTTGACTATCTTGAGAACTTTCATTTGCAACTTCAGCTGTAATAGTCTTTTCCTGTTCAACTTCATCATTCAACATTTTTAAATATGTAGGAAAAATTGAACATGCAATGCTATCTTTACATGCATTAAAAGAATCTTCGTAGCAGTCGAAATCTCCAAGTAATTCACTTTCGGTACGCCATGGTTTGAACAGATAGAGAAGTGCTAAGTAAATAGTAAAATTCTCGCTTGTCTGGAGATTCACAACTGAGGGGCCGATTCCGATTCGGGCCGGAAATCTCTCCGACCGAGCCGGACTCGGAGAGATTTCCGACCGAATCGGACCCTAGCAGTCCGACCGAATGAGTACGATGCGCACGTATGCTATCGGACTCGATTCGGTCGGACTCCCATTGAAGTCAATGGGAGCCAGTCGTACGACGCATACACGGGCTCCCATTGACTCAATGGGCACAACGCAAACAAGGGTGCGTCCTACAGCGTGTTCGCGTCGATGCGGGTCGCACCGTACATGCACGTGTAGCGGGGACCCATGGCTCCCCCCTGTGTGCGACTCGCGTGCCTATGCTTCCAGGGGGGTCCGACACGGACCCCCAAAGTGCGGCTCCGACAGCTCCTTGGAGCCGGACTGCGCGAGTCGGTCAGAACGGTCGAGGTGCGCATCGTACTTACCCGGCCAGGGAACGTCTCCATAGCGCGGTGCGAGTCGTCCCCGTGCGAGTCGGTCGGAGCGGTCGGGTCCTGCGTACGAGTCGGTCGGAGATTTCGCGAGCGCACACATCGTACTCGCTCGCCCGGACGCACGTACGATTCGATCGGGAAATAGGGCTCCGAATCGGATCCGGTAAAGCCGAATCCGATTCGGTGCCCTACCGGCCGAGATCGGAATCGGCCCCTGAGTTTCTTGTGGTTGATAAGGTTACCTTTTGTGTGTTTTACTAAACATCCATGACACCCAAGTACTGCATATTTTCCTTCTTTTAAATTCTGTTTAACATTTCTTTTGAAGTTGCAATGTTGAAGTACTTCATACAGACATAGCTGTTCCAGATGTCGACTCCTTTTCGGATAGTATGTATCCAACATATTTGTTTTAAGAATTTCTGTACTGTCTGGTTCATTTGCTGCTAAGTGTTCAATTTCTTCTGATGATTTCAACACTCTATTTCGTGAGTAGGCAAGACCTAAACTTACCCAAATGATCCCTCGTGATTTTGAATATAAACTTGAAGAGGACAAGCGGTCTGAACATTCATATGATCCAATATCTCTGTGGGAAAGCATTTTCAAAGTAAAGCTGTACAATTTTTTGCTAAGGTTTTTCTCTTGTGTAATTTCTTCCCACATTTGTTTCATCTCGGTTTTTTCTGATTTCGTTATGTATAATGTAACGTAGCGTGCAACAGCAATTGAGTTGTCTGCAACATACTGGATGTCCATATTTGCATTCCACATTTTTAAAATAACCGGATTATAGTCATTAATATACTTTGACAGTTCTGTTCTTTTCAAGTTGTAGGTACTCTTTGGAGATTTGCGAGTTATTGTGTGCCTTACAGAAGAAAAAAAGAATTTACTCTTCCTTTAGAAATTACTGGACGTGGAAATCCAAACCGACACTTGGTATAAAATTTTCCTTTAGACTTGTATTTTCGTCGGCAGTACTTTCCACAACGGTGACTTTGGAAACGTAAAACTTGCTGTCTCAAGCTTCTATCTCCTCCTTCTCCTGGAATCTGACATGTCACATACTGTTCAATGAAAGATAATACTATTTCATCTGAATCAGTTCCAAATTTAGGTGTATCCTTGATCCACAATAGCATATGTATATGAGGAGCACCTCTCGCTTGATACTCCTTTCTCCAAAAGAAATCGGTAACTTCTCCAAGAGGTGGATTCTTTTTATTGCAGATGAAAGACATCATAGCTTGAAACCTATGATTAAAATATCTGCACACATTTACAGGATCCAAAGAACACAGTTCTCCAGGTGTCTTCATTTCAACATTCTTTATATTGGAATTTGCTTCTCATAGAAATTCAAGCAAATCTTCCCTTGCATACTCTGCACAGCTAAGTGTCACAAACCATGTTGGTGTACCTAAGTTCCGTAACATACACTTCAGTTGTCCATGACGACGAAACCAATACTCATTTGTTCCTCATTGACATGCCATCAAATTAATTAACTGTGCTTCTAAATTTTCATCTGTTTGTTGAACTTTCTCCACAAATTCTTTCGCTGAAAGAAGTGATTGATGAACTCCAGTTTTCAGTATGTGGTTCACTGCATAGGACAGAGAAGGCAGATCACTTTCAAACAAAAGGTGAAATATATATGGTATACACTGCCGGAATCTAGGATCTTCAGAGTATAATCTTGTTGAGCGATATTCTGAAGCTGGAATACGTACAGGTCGGTCATCATATCATCGACCTTCTCCAGTAGGAAACAGCTGTGGAAAACAACGAGCTTCTAAGCTTTTCTCCCATACACTCATTGGAGTTCCCTTTGCTTTTTTCATTTGAAATAACTCAATACTGTTTCCTATTACTTCTTTTGAATGTAGAGGACATATTGTGTAATGTTCATAAATATCTTCACTCCTTGACTTCTCCACTTTCTCTATTTCACCACTTGAAATTTCAGATTCATCTTCCAAACTTATTACCTGTTGTTCCACATTTACACTTTTATAATAAATATTATTCTCCACAAGATATAACGTAGCCTTTTGAAGTTTTTTAACATCCACAAATTCTTGCCATATTTTCCGACTCTTTGTTGGTACTCCATTTACTAGAATGACTACTGCTTCATTTTCATCTTTGTCTCCACCAACAATTTTAATATTTTTCTTAAAATCCAAAGGTAAGTACACTACTCTTCCTTTCAGCCCTCTTTGTAAGTCTGTTGGTGGCAGCTTACCTGTTTTAGGCTCCATGCGAATTATAGTTTGAAATGGATGAACAGATTGAATTAGAACTGACTCATATGTATTCAAATCTGCCAGTTCCTCCGGAATAGCTACTAATTCTAACTTATTATGTACTGCTCTAGCGGGCATTTTGTTCTCTTCTAATTTGTTATAACAATATTTACAAATACGTTGATCACTGCCTAACTCAAATTGACCTTCCACTAACAAGTAAGTTGCTAATTCTTTCCATTTATCATTATTCTTCTTTTCAGATTTCAAATACAAATCAACATTCCTAGTTTGAATTTTATAATTAGTACGTCGACAACAAACACAAACATAGTTTGGAATTTGAGAGCACACTATGTTAAACTTTCCAATTTCTTCTTCAAACTGATCAATTATAACCACTTTCCCATCTTCTTCAACATCTGTAATTGTCAAACTTTCACTTTCTATACACTGCTCTTCTGAACCAAAATATCGGAACTGAATATCATCACACTTTTTTTGTACATCTGATAAAGAACCGTGTAAAAGACCTGTATTTAGTTCACCTAAACATAATGCAGGACTTTTTACATAGTGCAGTTTCCTTACAAACTTCCGCATTTCTGAATGGTGTACTGCTAACATCCTTAAGTGATGAAAAACACTTTTACACACTTTTCTTGAAAGACAAGCCAGAGAATGCCCATGTTTCTCAGTATATTTTCTTACATTACAAGGATCAAGTGTTTGTAACAACCTAATCTTCTGTTTTACACTTTTCTGTGTATATTCTCGTAAGAAATTTCGCATTATATCAATAGATTCCTGTCAAATACTACAAATACTGCTACAACCCCATTTATACACAGGAGCTTGTGTGCGTTTCCCTTGCACTTCTTCAGCTATTAACTGTTCTGCACTAATAGTAACCATTTCCTCTTTTGCAACAGGACAACCATTCTGAACTTCGTAGCAACGACCTCCAGTATCAACTGCAAATGGTAAACTATTTTCTTGGAAGTAACTCTCTTCATTAAAAAAGGTTCACTATTAGATGTATGTTTCCATTTTCCACTGAAGATTTTACAAAAGTTGCTTCTGTTCACACGTCTTTTTTTTACTTTTGTCTTTCAGAATCTTCATTGTTTTATCCAACACTTTCATCCTCTTCAAAATGAAAATGAAAATGAATATTTTTTGTTTTAACTTAAAAGCAGTATCCACTATGCTTTCAACATGCTGTTTCTGTTTCAATTGCAGCACTTTCATTTTATATTTGCGGCATCCTTTTATTAAATTCTGAATTACTCTATTTCGAAAAACTCTTTGATCGAATTTCTTGAAATTGTTTTTGTCTACGGGTAACAAAAACTCTTTCCTTATCATGTTTTTTTTTCTTGCAATTTGAAGTCGAAGTCTGCTTCTCCTTACTTGAAACTTTTTATTTTTCCTTTGTGTGATGTTATTTTCATTAAATGTTCGAAGTACTTTTTTTAGAAATTGTCTAGTGTTTTTACCAGAAGAAACTATTTTTGTAGTACTCTGATTTTCTTCTAATGCACATTTTTGACTTTTCTTTAAGTAGATTGCCTTTTTGTTTTTCCTTTTTTTCAGTTCTTCTAGGCATTTTCAATTTTTAATCCAAACAAAATAATTTTCTGCAAATGAAAAAAAGTTTCAATTATTTGTTATATCTATTCAATATGTCAAAATAATCACATACAATTATATAAGTTCCAGTGGCGGCTTGCAGGGAAATGCTGCATGGTACTGGAGCGGAATAAGGGAACAGTAGGGTGGCAGGTAGTGTCATCCGACATACAGCACATATTTATTGAATTATTTAGATTCACCTTCCCATTTTATATGTGACTCCACTACCTCCTACTTTTTCCCTCTCCCCACGCCCCACCCCCATCCCATGCACCCTACCGTCCCACGCTACTTCCTCTGCAACCCACTACAGATAACTTTGTAGATACTATTTTGTAAAATTGTTATCTGTATACTTAAGAGTGATATTCTCAACTAAATGGCACATGTAAACGTTACCCTTATTAGTTTAACACTTCTATCGGCAACTTAGCAAGCATAACACTGCACCATATTAGCAAAAATATGGTACAGGCTTACATTTCATTGTGGATGCACATAAGCAAGTACAGATCAACTGTTAGACAGCAACAAAAATCACCAACATGGAGATGGAGAGGGGGAAAGATTAAGGGACATATTTACAAGGAGCCATCGCCAAATTAACGGCACTTTATCGGAGCCAAACTCGTGATAAATTTACCCCCCAATCACAAGCCGGTGTTAACAGCCCACAGCACCAGTATACCCGCGATAGCAGCCTCAAAAAACATCGCCACAGACGACCCTCGCAAATATCGCTAATGAGATGCAGAGTAGGCATTCCCGTGACAAAAGCCGAGACAACAGCACACCTCAACATTCACAACGACCAGCCACATCCCCGATAAAAACACAAAACGGGCGATAAGGCGCGTTAGCACCAGGAAATTTACACCTGCTCTGACCTGGTGTAAAGTTGGACGGCAGCCAGCACCACAAAAGGAAGCACAGCCCAGAGCCACATCGAAGGGCAACAGATGCCATGGAGCAACTCATCATGCGGCCCGGACACCCAACAGGGCCACAACACCCACCGCCAACACCCCAGGACCCCATCCCACACCCGGAACACCCCCATCCCCCGGCACCACCCCCAACACCGGACTACGAAATTGCACACCAACACGACCAACCCCAAAACAAACATCTTGCCTCATGTCGCACAAGCAGCAAAATAAACATACATGAATGACCAGAAAATGGAGAATCAGTCATACAGCAATGCAACCACCAACACAAAACACCACACAAACAAAAGCAGAAACAACCCCTAGGATGAGTCCTAGCTGCTCCCACTGGACAATCCGTAGCACACAGCCCGGTAGACCAAATCCAAGACAAGATGGTGTGCCATGCGCGCAACAAACGAAACAGAGGGAGAGAGCGAGGGAGAGAGACGGAGTGAGATAGCACAAGCAGCACAAGGACGCACGGGCACCTGGCTCCACATGCCAACATATGTGTGTGCATCGCCATCCGTACACCATGAGACCAAGACTGTGTCCCAATCTCAGCGCCAAAGCCACATCACATTCCCAAAACAAAAGTAGTAGTGAGACAAACATCAGGGATGAAAGCACCATTGTTCCAATGCAGAAGCTGGGAGGACACCTGCACCTCTGACCATGGTCCCAAACGCGCCTGGAACACCCTGATAGAGATACAATGGCAGATGGGGACGACTCCCACACCACGCATTCCGCAAATAAACCATCCGACTTATCCACAGCCCACACATAGAAGCCCCTGCCTATGGTACCCCCGCATGGGAAGGCCTTGACACCCACGGAAACAGCAACCCATGTCCCACAATGTTGCACACACATTCAAATTATTGCTCAGAGCTGTGGCATATCCTCCACACAACAGCCGCAGTCCAGAAGAGTGCCTGTTCACGAGACGCACCAACGCAATGGCAGGCCATATCGGGCACATGCACAACGCCCGTCACGTGGAACAGTACCGTGCACGTATGCTGCATTTACTGGGCGCACTGCCACTGGCAGTGCTGCGGATCAGTTACAGGCTCAGCTTCCGCATTGCCCACGTCACCTGCGTCCAGCCCTGCTTCCACTGCCGAACATGCACATTCGAGTGTCCCATGGATCTCTGCCTATCCAACACAACTGTTGATGAATTGGACTATGACTTGTGTTTGCGCCCCCTGATGGATCACGAACAGGAGTGTAACCGAGACAGCCGTGCATGGGATGCCTTGACATACTGCGTATGTATTGGTAGTTGTGTATGGGAGATGGCACAATTTCTCGTCTGCAGTGACCACATCGAGGCGCTTCCCTATTGGGCTCTGTTGCGGATCGGTGACACGGCGTGGGCTGAGCACACCTGCCCGGACCACCTAATGGATTGGCTCACCCTGGTATTCCTTGAACACGACAACGATGTACTATTGGAACACATTGCACATGAAGCTGCACGGGCATTCATGGACGAGTAACTACGTACCTGCAGCCACATCCTATTGCCACCCACATCACATGGCCCAACAACTTGTTGCACAGTGGGGATTGCTCACATATCCCACCAAAACAGAGCACACGTCTCCCGTCGGTCGGGCTCTGGATGCATGTGTGTGGAATAACGCGTGTGCACACAACCTGTCCAAGGCGACGCAGGTCCATGGTCCGAGCAACACAGCGTCGTTTCGCAACGTTGCCAATTGGGACACACTGCTGGGTGAGAGCACACACATGGCGATGTAGCACGACATGCGAACCTGTCGGACCCTCACACCTGATCGCTGTCGGCAGAGCAGACAATTGACGCATCCCGGAGGCAGAGCACCATGCAGATCCCACGTACAGTCAGTCGTGCCCCCTCACACGGGGCATTGTGCAGACGCCAAACAACACATGACTCGTCCAGCAAGGCAAGGTGGGCTGTGAGCGTTGCCATATGTGATCAATATTGTCCATTTGAGCCCCAACATCATCTGCCCCTCGACATGTACCCATGCTGCGTGTAAGTGTCTTAAGCATGTCCATGCCTGTTGTGGCCGTTGCCTTGTCCATACTGACACGCACATGCCAATAAAGCCTATGCCACTCCACTGTTGTCTAACTGTGAGGTGTGTTGTAAATATTGTCCACTCATGTGCCACAATGAGCCTCGTCCCAACACAGGGAAGAACTGACTGTCGCATGTGCAATGGGGGTTTATCCCTTTGGCAAGCTCCGCCTCTGTGAGCCAGACATTGTTTTTGCATAGGTGCTGGACGACATCTGATGCAGCCCCATCACCTACACAGTCTGATGTGTCAAGGGCACACAGCCATGCAGCCATCACCCCGCCATACACACCGGACACAGAACGCGTATGAGGGGAGTTTTGTACCACATTGCCTTGATTGCTGATGTTCTGTGATTGCTATGTGTGTGGGCTGCATTGTGGGGGAAATGCCCCTGCACCTCTGATTTCGTGTAGCCTTCTCCCCTTCAGACGGGGTGCCTTTGGATTGTGTGCTTTTCAGGGCCTGTTTTGCTTTTGACTTGGGTGATGTGTGCTTGCGGACTTATTTTGTGGCCTGGTGTATTGTTGGTCTGCTGAGTGTATTGTAAGCCATGGGTTGTGGTTGCACGCGGACACGTCGGAGAGTGACCTGCTCCTTTGAGGATGTGATCCGCACTTGGCTCCGTCCATCTAGCTTCGTGGGCCATGTCATTTTCTTTGCGCAGCTCCTATGCTATCCGAAATGCAGTGTTACTTGCATAGTAAGTGTGGGTCACGGATCTGCTGGTTTGCTGGATTCAGCATATGTGCAAGGGTAGGTTGTGATATTGGTGATAGGGGGGGGCACTCTGTCCACATTGTGGATGGGGGCCTACTTGGCGTTTGGATGTGTGCTGCAGTGTGTCAAGGAATTCAGGGACATGTTCCAGGGTCATTGTGGGTGTACTGTGTGCTGCACAAATCAACGCCATATCTGATTTACAAAACTACATACTAGTTTAAACATAACAAACTATACTGCTTATTTGTTGCCTCTATACCTTACTCCTAAAACCATGTAATCTTTCAAACATATGTTACATCACTTTTGTACCATTGAAACTGATTACGACCTTTTCTTTACACTACTGATCCCATGAACATGCTAATAAAGGTATACGTGCTATTTTCATACTAAATAAAGCTCTCTTACTTAATTCTTCTAAACACTACTGTTTGTTGCACAAAATGGGGATGACACATGAGGAGAGGAAACGGAAGTGTAATCCCTAAACTTTTATTGTACCGTTCCTTTAATATATGTATATTGAGGGTTTTAAGTGGGATGAAAAAAAATGCGGGTGTCTAAAAGGGTAGCAGTGTTCAGCACCGGTAACACCCAGTCCACTTAAAGTCCTGCGTTTATTCAGCACAGAGACACACCCTAACAATTTTCATCACTTATAATCACAGTTAGTTTACTAGTGTGAAACAATCGTATAGAAAATTGACTAAGAACATTTTTAATTGCTTTTTATCTCTCACACATTTATAAAATATCTCTTGTAAAGAAACGCCCCTCTCCACCTTTATTTCGTACGAACGAGCACTAAATAATACCTTTACCAGCATCTAGTCACTAACTACTAACACTGTGCACTGTACCCAATTGTAAAGCAGAAATAGTGTTATGTCTTAAAGTATCATCAAATGATTCAAACTATGCATACATACACAAAGCAACGTGCAAGTTTACTTTGTCCATTTACTCTCTATGTAATCTGTGCACATTCTGAACGGGTTCGCAGTATATCACCTGTTTTCACTTATACTCAAATGTACCTTACAGTAAAAAAATGACATCACAACCTATGCATATGTTATATTTGCTACATAATACATTTTTATACCATTGAAACTGATTGCAACATTCTTGATATAGTACAAATTCTACCAATATGCCAATAAACCTATAAGTGCTATTTTTATAATACAAAAAGCTGCATTAGATTATTTTTATAAACAGTACTGCTGGGGGCACAAAATGGTGCTGCAAGGTAGACAGAGTAAAGAAGGTATAATTCCAAACTTTTTATGTATCGTCCATTTACTATACATATATTAACACCTTTAACTGGGATGAAAAAATTGGCGGCTCTCTTAAAGGAGTGGCGGAGCCTACTACTAATAACACCCGGACCACTTAAACACCTGCGTATATTCAGCAGAGGAACACACCGTGAGAATTACTATCACGAATAATCACATTTACTTTACCACTGTGAACAAAATCGTACAGAAAATATACAAAGAACATTTTCATTTATTTTTCATCTCTCACATATGTAAAAAAATTACTTCTGAAGAAACGCTCCCTAACAACTTAGATTTCCTAAGAACACCCAAATGCAAAGCCTCGCAGTACCACACCAGCCTTGACTGACATTGAAATCTACCTCTCAGTGTAAAAAATGAGACCACAAACTGTGCACATAACATTTCTTCTTTTTTTTTTCCATCTCTGTTAACTTAATAACACATGAATTTTCTACTGTGACCCCTTCTCCACTATTTCCAGACTGAGCATAATTTCCAAACGTGCGACATTCTGTTTATCTCACCGGAATAGATATACAAATCGAAATTAACGCTACATGGAATTTCCAAACCCATACAGGGCTATATTCACAAGAATGGCGATAACATTATCGCCGCTTTAGCGGCAGGAAACTGCCGCTAAAGCGGCGATAATGTTATCACTCATCTTGAGAATATGGCCCACAGTCTTTTACAGATAATAACTTACACTTTTTCTTTGCGAAAACTCCTAAACATATATAAAGTACTTGTTTAACAACTAGTTACACATTATGCATATTTTAGAACCAATAAAACACCAGACTTTACTAACACTATGGGGCCGATTCCGATCTCGGCCGGTAGGGCTCCGAATCGGATTCGGCTTTACCGGATCCGATTCGGAGCCCTGTTTCCCGACCGAACCGTACACGGGTCCGGCCGAGCGAGTACGATGCAAAATCTCCGACCGACTCGTCCGGGCGTCCCGACCGCTCCGACCGACTCGCTCCCGGCTCGAACCGCTCCGACCGACTCGCTCGGACTCGACTCGCACCGCGCAATGGAGACGTTTCCCGTCCGGGTAAGTACGATGCGCGCCGCGAGCAGTCCGACCGAGCCGCGCACTCCGGCTCGTAAGAGCTGTTGGAGCCGTACTTTGGGGGTCCGTGTCGGACTCCCCTGTACGCGTAGCCACGCGAGTCGCACACAGGGGGGACCCATGGGTCCCCCCTACCTGTGCATGTACGGCGCGAATCGCTTCGCCGCGTACCCGCTGTAGGGGGCGCCCTTGTCCGACTCGCACCCATTGAGTCAATGGGAGCCCGCGTACGCGTTGTACGACCGGCTCCCATTGACTTCAATGGGAGTCCGACCGACTCGAGTCCGATAACATACGGACGCATCGTACTCGTTCGGTCGGACTGCACGGGTCCGATTCGGTCGGAAATCTCTCCGGGTCCGGCTCGGTCGGAGAAATTTCCGGCCCGAATCGGAATCGACCCCTATGTTATTTAGAAATAAAAAATACTTGTAAAGTTAAAAATATCGTCTCCAATACTTAACCACTACTACAAAACACATAACACACCTTCTTAATTTCTAATTTACCTTCGTAGTTGGTATGCAGACTTCAAATCTCACAAACGCATGCAATTATTTTCTTGTCACACAGTACATGTAATGTACCGCTTTCATCAAGAATGGAACCAGTAATGGCACAATTTCCCTGTTGCTCCACACATAAATACATGTAAAGAACAAATCAGAATAGTTCCTTTTTTTTTCAATTGCAAAATCTCTCTTTATTGGTTATTTTTGAAATTTCCATATAAACACTTTTTTAAGGACACATACAGGTGAAAAGTTCAACGTATTGTATCAACACTTTCTAGAACATTCTACGACACGTGCAGGTTAAAAGTTCATCATTTTTTTTAACCAACTGATATTTTTTTGCAACATTTTCTCCAACATTTAACGGCACGTGGAGGTCAAAAGTTCACCATTCTTTCAAGTTTGAACTGCACCTTCCAAATACAATTAGCAGGTGTGGTTGAGCTGAGCAAATTTCATCCTATAATATGTACACCACGTATAAACTGCTTTTTATTAACCAATCACAAAGATGCTTTTCATCAAAACTAATATACACCCTACTTTTTAGGACACAATACATTTCATCTCCCAATCGGTTAAGGTTTTGTATGTAAAAAAAAGTTGTTCCCCATGTTTAAACATATCTCTCATTCTACGAATGCAGTGCATGTGCTACAGACATTTATCTATATCTTCTAGCCATACCTTCAAAATGCTAGTGTGGATTGTAGGACATAGCTATGTTTTCTGGTGCAAGAGGTATGCAGAACAGAGACTTATTGACTTAGACCTAGGTTTACAAAATGTGCACATTAAATGGTTTGCACAGAGAGGATTGAAGTGGCACCAATTGCTCCCTTTGGTTAAAACCTGTTTGCATCTCCAACATCCTGATCTCATGATTGTGCACTGTGGTGGTAACGATCTAGGCACATTGACTGGGGTAGGTTTGGAAATGCTTATGAAGGACACCTTTGGACAATTGATGTTACTTTTGCCTCAAACTGTCTTTGTATATTCCAATATATGCCAAAGACAGAAGTGGAAATGGTCAAACCAATTTTGTCATAAGATTGAAAAATCTAGGTAGAATGTCAACAAAGCTGTGTCTGCATACCTCAGAGACCATAGAATGGGGTCGATCTACAACAACAACATACGTTTTGATATGGCTGATATCTACAGAAGTGATGGAGTACACTTCACAGATGAGGGAAACCGAGTTTTCCTGATTAACCTGAAGCTGTGCATTCGCACTTACATGTAGCTCCAACTAATAAACACAAAGGCTCTTTTTAGAGCCGCCTTATATTCCCAATTTCAGCTCGCAGAGTGTCAGCTGCGGTTCGGCTAGCAGAGGGACCCCTGCTGGCCATTGGGCAGGCTCACAGAGAAAGAGCTGCGGCCCGTGGGCTCAGCTCGCAGAGGGAGACCTACGAGCTGTTGGCTCGCAAAAGCACAGCACCGTACTGGCTCGCAGAGGGAGAGCTGTGGTCTGACTTGCAGAGGGAGACCAACGGGCCAACAGGCCTGCTAGCAGACACACAGCTATCAGTTAACGGGCTGGCTCGCAGAGATACAGCTGCGAGCCCTCCGAGCTGCAACCCGACGGGCTAACTGGCAGAGGGAGAGTAACGGGCCTACGGGCCTGCTAGCACAGACACAGCTACTAGCTAACGAGGTGGCTCAGAGAGGTAGAGCTGTGGGCCCCACGACTCGCACACACAGAGCCGCGAGCTAACAGACTGGCTTCTAAATGCATAGCCGCGAGCTGATGATGTGGGGAGAGGGACCGTGAAAGCGGTATATCACACACACAGAGCTGCGGTATATTTTTAGTTAGATCTACGGACCTACCACTCGCAGACACAGAGCTGCGACCCGATGGACTGGTTTCTAAAGGCATAGCCGCGAGCTGATGATGTGGGGACAGGCAGCGTAAAACGAGCTAACGAAGTGGCTCACAGAGGTAAAGCGGGGGAGGGAGCGTAAAAGGAGTATCTCGCACAGACAGACCTGCGGGATATTTTCAGTAGTGCCTCGCAGAGGTAGAATTACGGATCCAATGCCTTTTAGAGGGAGAGATGCGAGCTGACGGACTGAGTCACAAATTGACTGACAGCTCGCAGTCGCACTCCTGCGAGCCGACGGACTGGCTTCTAAAGGCATAGCCGCGAGCTGGTGATGTGGGGAGAGGGACCGTGAAAGGGGTATCTCGCACAGACAGAGCTGCGGTATATTTTTAGTATTGCCTCGCAGAGGTAGAACTACGGACCTGATGCCTTGTAGAGGGAGAGTTGTAAATAACAAAATGGTTGCCAACACTTCCTAGTTTCAACAGTGCGCAGCCAATAAGCCGCAAGCTCGTGCTCGTAACGCCTCAGCCAAACAGATGTCAGAATTCTCAAATATCGATATTTGGAAAATTTGATATTTCTCAAAAACTACTGAACGGATTTACCCCATTTAAACAAAAGCGTGCTTTCTGGACCAAGACCTTTCTCCCTGCCAAATTTGGTGCAATTCCTTTCAGCAATTTGACCTGTAGCCTTGTCTAAAGTTTCCTATGGAAATTGCATGGAGAAAACACGTTTTGGGACCCCTATTTTTTCTTAGCCCCCCTTGACGAATCCCCCCCAAACTTTCAGGATAAGAGCTGACCTAAAAAGAGGAACATTTTGGAAAATTTCGTAAAGATTCGTCACACGACGCCAAAGTTATAAGCACATCAAAAATGCTTTTCCTATGGAAACGTGGTCCTAACTATAACTATCTACTGGCGACCGCCAGTAGATAATATATATATATATATATATATATATATATACTTAGATAGAAATATACATACACATATATATATCCACAGTTCCAAAAGCTCCTTCCCAGACCACGTACCCAAGGAAGGTGGTGCGTGCGCCGACGAAGCAGATCGGCATGCAAATAATCCAAAGTTCTACTTCGTAGGGAGATAACGCACTCTCAGGACACAACACACGACAATAGAATGATGCTCAGGTAAGTTTACTGGCTCCTCGTAACACGTTTCGGCTGACCCGCAGCCTTGCTCACACGTAGGAATGCTGTGTACAAACAATGTCATATGTACAGAAAATAATACCAACATAGAAAACAGACTTTACTCGTCATTTCTGGAAATACAGAGAATTACAGCACAAGTTCGGCCATCTTGTAGTGTGGAAAATGCAGAGAAATGCATACAAATAATCGTAATGACATGTGTAAATTACATTCTTAGCTTTTCTATTAGCTTGTCAAATGGCTCACTTGTTGGCAGAGTGGGTTAATATATAATGTACATTCTATACCATCTCCACGTAAAGAACTCAATTGCAGTGTAAATATACGTATATCAATAAATATTATATATATATAATATGTTCACAACCAAATTCAAAAGATATTGCTAGCATTAGCATTATATAACATATATAAATTATTAAAAAATAAAAACCCAAATGAACATATAAAATTATATATAAATTAACAAATGTAAAAATACATTTTAATATTTCCCATCGTATTACGCTGAAGTTCCAAGAAACATAAAAATACATTAATTTAAGAACTGTAAAAATACCAATACACATTATTGAAATTTTTATAAAACTATAAAATAATTTATCAAACAAAATCACTTAAACGTATTATATTTATTTAATATCCACATTGATAAAATAATTAAATAAGTTACACAATGATAAAATTGCCAGGCGATGCTTGGTCAGGTATGTTCACATGGAAAGGGCCTGCTCCTCTTATGCCTTCCAGCTGCCTCTCTGGTCTCTGCCAGACATAGTGGATTCTCTGTCCCGCCATAAAGCCCGATTATGGATATAGGTTGGAGTGAGTTGTACTGTGGACGTGTATGGAGAGGGTATCATGCAAACCTTTCGGGCCTTGCAAGACTAGTATCGGGTGCTGCCCGGCCAATTCTTAAACTATACCACCCTGCAACATGCTATGTCCGCACAATAGGGACAAGGACATTCTGAGCCACCCACATCCCAGTCCCTATATGCTATATTGACACACAGTGACTCCAGGAAGGCTATAAGAACTTTCCCCTTTCAGAGGTATGAGGTAGAGCTGGCAAGCAGGGATAGGTAGGCAGTAACATTAAACACTGAAATAACTGACAAACACTGGGTAGGGGCGAAGCAACAGATGAAGGTAATCTCCAGGAACCCCCAATTCCAAAACACCTAATTTAATTACTTACACCAGACCTACCTGACACCACATCGCATTCGCTGCATGCTTCTGAGAGCGTCCTCAGAATACCTTCGATGTTGCACACCAGATGCTGGCCTCATGGACATAGGTGGGGACTGTATGCTGTTACACCAGGTTTCATTGGAGGGCACAACAACCATATCCAACATAGCAGGCCGCGAAGTTCCACTCACACAAAGTTCTGCCTATCAAGCACACGCAAGGGGGACAAGCTCAGGTGTAGGTTCATTGATTTAACGCTGGTGCTTTTCAAATGACATAATGCGGCGTTGTGGAAGACTGCTGCGGGTCCGAAGTGCTGGCTAGGAAAGCTTTTGAATTAGGCGAAGGCAGAACTCGATTTCATCACACAGGCTCGCTCGGCTACACAGTGGGAGGAGCCTGGTAGTCACTGAGTGGGATACATTTGTCCTGAACCAGGAAGCCAAGAAAGATGAGAGACTGCCCTGAGAGGAGGGAAGATGGGACACGTCTTAGGAACTGTAAGCTGTATTAAGTTTATCATATTTTGCCGCAACCATGTAGTGCATTCTACACAGAAGGGTGGGTCATGCATACCAAGTGTTTCAGTGTTTGTTGTATTTGGTCCCTCAATGTTGGCACCATGCAGCTTCATTTTAGGAAGATAGTGATGATGCATAGGGGTCCATAACTCCAACACAATTGTTTGTTTTTGGGAATTTATCCAATCTTGCTGCTTTATTAAAGGTTTGAATGCCAATAAAGTAATTGGAAAAAAAATTAACACAATCATCCAATTAACCAATCAATCAGTAAAATATACATTACCATATTGTTAAAAGTATCTATTAAATAACAAAAAGTACATGGTTAATTATTAATTAACAAATCAGAATGTATTAAAAATATTTATAATCAATTAAAAATATGTTTTTAAACATTCCCCCATTCTCCTACAAACCAAGTAACTCACGCCAAAAAGTTGATATAACATAAATAAACCTTAAAATGTATTTGTGAAAAATATATACTAAAAAGTAATTAATTATTCTTAAGATTCATTTTAATACAAAAACTTTCAATACAAAACGAATAAAATTCACCTAAATAATTAAAATTTATATTATGTACAACTACATTTTAAAAGCCATAAAAATTACATTCTGACCTTCTACAGTCTGTTCTGCAAAATTCACAACATCACAATATTTTTGACATATCTGTGTCTCACAATATATTTTACATGATATTTTGTCTGAATACCCCTACTGCAGGGCAAGGTGTGTTGTGAGGAGCTGAGGGTGAGGTGCTGCTTCTGTACAATACACCAGTCAATGGGTGAGAATGGCTCCACGACACTCCATGACCAATGGGTAAAACTTACCCAAGGGCAGACCTTCCCTCTTTTTTAGCACACCGTTTGCCTTACTGCAAACTATCCAGAAATGCATCATTCCCAGTGAAACCAACACTGGAGGAGGCTGATGGCAAACTAAGAGGCATGTCATGGTAATGAGCAGCGTCCTCCTACTCAGCCACATCACCTGGTTATGGGACCAGCTTTCCTCTCACTGTGAGTAGAGTCAGGATGAATGTAGTATACCCTGGGATTCAAAGGCCTTTTTTCACGAGGTCTGACTTATCCCTTAACTATGAATGGGCAAGTCTTGCCCTGGTAATTTTCAAGTAAATAAAGTCCATTGACCCACCAAATGGCCCTTCCAGAGATAAACTGAACAGCATACCTCACACAAAGCCATCCTGCCAGAAGGCCCAATGTATTGTCTCTGCTCTGCTATCAGTTGCACACCTCCCCTGAGATGAAGCACTAGTAGGAAGAGCAGCTGCAGGGAGGCAAATGCTAATTTGCCTACTGCAGCTTCAGACAGGAAAGGCATACCATTATAAAAGTCACTTTTCCTGAATGTTTATCAAATATACACATTCACCAACAGGTTTGGATTTTTTTAAAATATTGAAACTGTGGTTCAACTCTGTAGTTGTACAAGAATAATGCTCATATTGTAATTGATCTTTTCTTACAGGAAAGGGCACAGTACTTGTACAGTAAAAATAGCTTTTGAGGTTTAATCACGGTATAAACATGCCAAACTTAAATTATTACATGCTCTCTCTTTAAATAGTAGGCACCCTACATTGTGCATTGAAAAACCTGCATAGGGATGATTTACTTAATATTAAAAAATATATAAAAAAGGGTGCCTTTAGGTTTTAAAGCTGTAGGATTCAGGCTACACTTGTAGGACTAAAGCCATGTTTCCTTGTCAGCCTAGTGGATGGCACAATATGTGCTGCAGTCCACAGGTGACATTTAATTTCTATGCCATGGGTGTATTTCCTGCATCATATGCTATGGCCTTACTTGAAAGTTGCCAATGCCAATTGAGGATTAGCAGGTTGTACCATGGATAAGGGGGTCAGAGTGCATATACTGGGGACTGAACAGCAGTGTCCCAGTGTGCAGAGTTTAAAAACCAACAGCATTTTCTCACAGGAACTAATACAGAGGTAATGATATTTTGCCACGCTCTTTTTGTGGGACTGTTTGTGTCTTGTTTCTTCTGTTTGCATTGGTGATTACTGCACCATTCTTCCACTTACCTCATCCATAAAGGGCCCATCTTGTGTCACAACTCCCCTGATCTATATTTCAAATGGCTAGTAATCATCTGTTTGAAGATATTCTGTGACCTCCCCAACATAAAAAAAGAAAATGTCATAGCTTTTTTACGGATGCATGCCTTTTCTTATTTTTATTTTTTTATTTTTTAGTCCTCATTCGCCATCAGATATACACAGAGCAATTTGAATTTCTCCATGGCCCCCCTCTTAATTGGCGCCAACTAGAGAGCTCTGTATCTAGATGGATGCGCTTTACACAGAACCTCTCTTTCCCATGTTTGGTATGTTCTAACCTTCTCTCTGCGTAACTCACAAGAACAACCAGAGGGGTAAAGTATCACAGTGTAGAGGCATAATCATTGGACTATTTTCGCACCACTATCGAGGGTGTTTAGCCAGCCTACACATGGTAACCAAAAATCCTTTTCTTGCTCTTCTTATTTCGTGAAACCCTATCCAGCTTCATCGTATATTTAATAGAATTAACCCAATCAAGAAGCGTCAGAGATATATTTTTAATCCAATATTTACAAATTTCTCTCAGTGCGAGTAAAACTAGATAAAACATTAACTTATTTTCCTCTGGAGACATAGACTCATAGTTTGGTAAGACCCCAAAAAATACCAGCCTTATGCTCACCTGTATATCTGTCCCAAACATGGCTTTAATACCTCTACTTACACTGACCCAGAAATGATGTAGCATTGGGCAACTTAAAAACATGTGCACATCATCTGATTTTTCCTGTGAACATTTCGGACATTTCGGGGTGGCTCTCTTCGCAAATTTGGAGAGCTTTAAAGGAGACCAGAATACCCTGTGGAGACAAAAGATGTGATTTCTCCTTAGGTGTGCAGCTTGAACTGTGGAATTCAAGATGTTATAAGATACTTGCAATAATTCTTCTGGGTGAAGACCGGGCAAGCACTCTCCCCATAGTTCCGATGGAAGTTTGAAATCGCCCTCTGCCAGCTCTACCAAAAGCCAGTATAGGTTCTCCACCTCTTTCTTCTTCCCGTTTTTCCTCCTCAGGATGTTCTCCAGTTAATTGGATACACCAACCGTTGCTCCAACAGTTTGATGCCAACTTTTGATTTGCAGATATTTAAATTTTGATAGTTCATTATCCGTGATGCTCCTTAGATTTTCCCACGAGAGCATAGAACCCTCTGGTGCAAGTTGGGCCCAACACGATATCCCAGCTGCTTTCAAGGGAGTTGTTAAAGAGTCTTTGGTCCATTCTGGCGAACCTGGAGCATCCCAAATAGGGGCCAATGCACTATAATAACTAATTTTCAGAGTTTTCCTGATTTTGAACCAAGTAGAGGCTAACCCGTTTAGAGTCTTTAGGCGTACCCTTTTGAAAAATCTTGGCTCACCAAACTTATATATAAAGCCTTGGTATCCTCCCTTCAGGTCTGACAGCATTTCTCTGTACATTCTCCCAATGTCCGAGCTGTCTGGCTCATTCAGGAGCATTTTTCCTGCCCTCATTAGAAATATCCATGCATAGGAGACTAAGTCTGGCAAACACAAACCTCCCTTGTTCTTTTTCCTCAGTAGTTTTTTCCACAAAATCCGTGTACTTTTAGAGGCCCATATAAAGCTGTTTATTTTTGCCTGGAGTTTTTTCAGTCCCTCTTCTTTGAAGGCTAGGGGGATATTTTGAAATAGGAAGATAAGTTCCAGTAAAACCATCAGTTTTATTAGATTGACTCTGCCAATTATTGTTATAGGTAAGTATGCCCAGCTCGTTAGAGAGTTGCATATCTCTTAGCTAATTTTATGGAGATTCGTATCTATAATTCTCTCAATACTCTGTGTGATCATGATGCCCCGGTACCTAATTTCTTTTTTCATTAGATGTGTGTGTGTATCCATATTCCAAGCCATACACTCCGTTTTGGACGCATTTATTTCAAAACCGGATACCCGACCAAACTGTGTGCCAAGTTGTATATTATTGGGATTGCCGTATTTACGTCTGACGTGTACACCATCAAATCGTCGGCGTATAAAGCCACCTTTTTTTCCCAACTCTTATATTTAAAAGGAGATATTCCGGCATGACATCTGATCTTACCAGCTAGAGGTTCAATGTACAAGTTAAACAACAGAGGTGATAGCGGGCAACCCTGCTTTGTCCCCCTCTGAATTTTGACAGGAGCAGACATGTTCCCGTTCACTAAAACTCTAGCTGTGGGGATTTGGTAAATTAGGCTTACTGTCCTGCAAAAATTTTCCCCCAAATTGCACAGTCTCAATATCTGCATTAGATAAGACCAATTGCCTCGGTCAAACGCTTTTGTGGCATCCAGAGTAATGACAGCCAATGGTACTTTATGAAGCGTTGCTACGTCTATTGCCCTAATCAAGTTGTAAGTGAGGTCTTGAATTCTTCTCCCCTGGACAAAGCCTTTTTGATCCTTATGTAACAAACCTCCTATCACTACTTTTAACCTCTCTGCCAAAATCGTGGCAAAGATGTTATAGTCAAGATTAAGCAGAGAGATAGGTCTGTATGAATCGCAGGAGCTGGGTGATTTTGATGGTTTAAGGATCTAAGCCAATGTGGCTTTATTCCACGATTGCGGCATATTTCCTCCCTCTTCAAAGATATGAGAAAAGAACTTCTCCATTACAGGGATACGGACCTCCATCAGACATCTATACAATTCCGCAGGTAACCCGTCCGGTCCTGCAGCTTTACCAGATTTTCCTGCTGCTATTGCTTTCTTAACCTCACTTCTTGTTATTGGACTGTTTAGATTGTGAGATTCTTCCTCATTGATTTTATTTGGGACATCTTGGTCTAGCCAGGTCTTTATTTCTTCCTTCCGGACAGTTAGATCTTCTCGGTACACCTTCTCGAAATGCTTTTGAAAAGCCTCTTCAATCTCTACAGGATTTTTAAGTATGTTCCCTGAGGCCTCACATTTTATTTCCTTTATGATTCCCCTTGCTAGGTCTTGTTTGGTCTTCCAGGCTAGAAGTTTTCCAAAACCTTCCCCATACTCAAAGTGAGCAAGCTTACTCGCTTGCCATTTCTTTTTTAACCTTGAATCAATCGCCCCTGCCATTTCTAATTTGAGAGATTGCAGCTCTGCCGAGATGTCCTCAATCTGCAAATTACTCCCTTGGGTGCTGAGCCTTTGCTCTAACTTCTGGATGCTACACTTGATCTCCTCCACCTCGGCTATGTGTTTCTTTGGTCTGGCAATCTGTAATGATGTTATGCATCCTCTCAGAAAGGCTTTATATGAATCCCACACTATTTCTATTGGAGCACTATCAATGTTGTTTAAAAAGAATTCTCTTGTTTCTCCAGTTAATCTCTCTGTCACGTCATCCTCTAGCAGAATAGCACGATCTAAAGTCCATCTCCTAAACATCGGTCTGGCTGGAACTTTTAAAACTAGGGTTACTGCCGAATGATCCGATAGATGTTCCACCAGGTGTTTTACATCCTTCACCCAGTTTTTCAAATCAAGACTGATTAAAAAGAGATCTAGTCTGGACTTGTGACCGTACTTCTTATTATGGAGAGTGTACCCTCTTCTATTTCTCATTTTGTCTCTCCATACATCAAGCCATCCTAGATGTCTTATTGCATTCTTGATCGTTGATCTCATCTTACAGTAATGTGTTGCTCTGCTCTTTAATGAACGACCCATAACTGGGTCTAAAACCACATTAAAATCTCCTGCCAGAATTAAAGGGGCTGGAAAATTTAATAATTCAGAAAGCAGGCCTCTAAAGGGGGCTGGATCGTCTATATTGGGACCATAATAACCTGCCACTGTAAATTTATAAGAGTGACACTTTATCTTAGATATAGCCCATCTCCCCATCATGTCTACTCGACTGCATTCTATCATACTAGCAGGATTTCTTTTAATTAATATAGCCACACCCTTCGTCGTTAATTGTTGCGTGGTGCACACTACATCCTGGACCCAGCTTCTAGTCTTACACAAGTTCCTCATCTCATTATCCGTTAGATGAGTCTCCTGGAGTATAAGGACTTGTTCTGGGGCATCTTTCAGATATTGAAAAATCTTTTCCATCCTGTACTTTGATCTTAGACCATTTAAGTTCCATGACAGAACCCTCAGATGTGCATTTTGATCAACTATTGACTGTGCCATGTCTCTATTACATAAGCAAACGTTTTGGAACACCTACTCCGGTAAATCGGACACATTTTCTTTTGCTTTTCTCCCACTGCTCCCCACCCTGTGCTTCCCCCCCTCTCCCCCCCTTTCCCCACATGATCCCTCCCCCAGAGAACCCCCTCTTTCTCTTATTATGGCCCTACCCTGGCCTGCAAGCCCCCTCCCCTGGAGTCAGGAAATAAACTCATATTTTATATTAGCTTGAAAGAACGTTTAAAACTAGATTGAAGGCTACTATTATGTTCCTATATACCCGAATTTCTTATTTCAAACCAGCGGGACAGAGAAGAAAAAAAAAAAGAAAAGAGTGATAGTATAAGTAATACAATAGGATAGGTTTCACTTAGCTTACTCCACCCCTGAGATAAGCTGCAGGAAGTTTTCTGCTTCCTCTACTCGCCTGAACACTTGCATTTTGTTGTTATGCATTACTTTTAGTGTGGCTGGAAATTTTAGTTGAGCGGTTGCACCCTGTTTCCTAAAGGGATCCAATAACTTACCCAGCTCCCACTGCTTGGTTGCTGTGATGGATGAACCATCTGACCGTATTTCGAAGGTTATTCCTTCTACACATAGTGAACTCAACTTGAGTGCCTTATTCAAAATGTCATCCTTCAGATTATATGTTAGGAAGTGAACTAAGATTTTCCTGGGTCTGGTTTTATTTGGGTTCAGTCTAAAAGGGTCCCTATGCACCCTTTGAATATCCACCATAAGTGCTTGCTCTGAAATATCAATTTGAGTGGCTTGCTTAATCAGTTTAACCACAAATTCTTTGAGATTGTTTCCTTCCGCCCCCTCAGGGATCTTGAGCAGACGTATGTTGTTTCTCCTTTGGGAGTTTTCAAGGGATTCTAACTTCTCCTGAAAGCCCATTTCCCTTTCTTTCATCCTACTTATATCCTTTGCAGTTTCCTCTGATTTCGAGACTAGCTCTGATACAGTGGATTCCAATGCTGTTGTTCTGGCAGCTAATGAATCTAGTTTGTCCTCCATTTTTTCACATGATAGCTTTATTTCAGCTTGGTTCCTTTCTGACACCACAAACCTACTACTGAAGTCCGAAACTGACTGAGAAATAGTCTTGGGGAGAACATGGCGGCCAGCGAGTAGCCGGTCGCAGAGGCTCCAGGAGTCAGGAACGAAGAATGCCGAGATAGAGCGGCAGACAAACGGGGATATTGCTCCATAATGGGAAAGAAACTAGCGGGAACATGAAATCACTTTTGTTGTGAAATATATGGCACGAGCTTTGCAATCGACGCGCAAAAGGGAAAAAAAAAGCAGGAGAAGCTTACGGGAGATGGCGTGCTCGATTCCGAGTTCATCGTTCGGCTCTTCCCTCAGCAGGTTCATCGGCCCAGTGGAGGTGGCCCAGCGGAGGTGGCAAGTTTAGCTGGGCTAGCGGTGGCGGCCCCTGTGGGAGAGCAGTCCTGGGGACAGGCGGTCCGGGAGCCGTTCTGGTCCCGTGTAGCCCGAGAAGTGGATCGAGGGCGGAAAGCCACGGCGCACTTTCCCATCCAGGGCGGTAGAGGTAGAGGCAGCACATACACGCTGCAAGCCTCACAGGGCTCGCAAGGAGACCTCTGGAAGACGGAGGCGGCTCGGAAACTCGGCGCTAGTGACCAGGCTGGAGCGAGTGACGGAGTAAGTCTAATACGGGGAGATAAGGCGGGAGAGGGCAATCTGATACACAATTTTGAGGAAGTGGTGGAAGATCCCAAAGCGGTGGTGACAACAGGTAGTAGAGGCATTAGTGGCACAAGCACAGGGAAACAAAGTAGGTACACCCTGAGAAGGGCAACTTTAAATCAATTTAATTCTGGTCACCAATCAATATCAAGTAACCAAGATACCAGGGGTATAATCATAAAACAGGAAACGCAATTTGGCAAAAAATATATAAAGCCACCACCACCATTACCCAAATCCAAAGCAACATCAGGGGAATGGGTTACTCCTAAAAAGAAAAGATCTAAGAAACGAAAAAACCCCCTCAAAATCCTCAGAAAGTGAAACTTACCCCATCGCTGAGGAGCTACTTTAAGGTTGCTCCGAGTACGTTAATATTAAAACCAATAGTAGGCGATACCTAAAACGGCATCCTGAGTACCCCGAAGCTATCTGAATACCCTGATTACCCGGAAGGAATCCAAAGTCCAAATAGGTTCCAATTACTTGAAGGCGAGGTGGGGATAGCAGAAATAAAAGGTACAAAGGAAACAAGGATGGCAGACGATAGAGATAACACAACAATCAGAAATACCTCGACGAACCGGGGGGAGACGGCCTTTTTTGGAGCCAGCTATCTAGGTGGAACTAACAGCGAGCGAGTGGCAGGTCAGAGGGTGGACACTGTAGACACTGCGGATGTATGCCTTTTCATACATCCCTTGTCACTATGCTTATATGTCTACTTACCTGTCTAGCACTTGTTTTCATCAGTCCCCGCCTAGCTGTGTAACTAAGCATTAAAGTGCCTCACCCCAGCTAGTCAAACAAGGCAATATTCTTAATTCCACTATTGATTACCTGTTCTCTCCCTCTTAGCATGTTGGCAAAATTATGTTTTGTTACTAAGCTGTTTCCTGCTCTGAGCATGGAAGGAAATGATGAACGACTTTGTATCATTTTAGTCTACTTTCTTTCTGTTTCACTTATCTGCTGCAACAAGCTCCTCTATGTCTGAATCACTGAACGCATCTCATCATTTTTTCAACCATTCTCTCTTCCACTTTGAGGGAATCCCTTTCCTTTTTTGATGCTCGACTTGTGTCCTCCCTGGATTCATCTCTTCTCTAGAGGCATTTAAGCACTCTTATTCATAAAGCATTTTATGGTATATCACTTCTCCTGTCTAGGAGCTGATCCATAACTATTAGTCTAAGCTATCTAAAACTGTACAATCTCCGTAATCGCTGCAATATGAGTGATATCTCCTCTGCCCAAGTTTTTAAACTCTGTCTTACTTGCTGTGTATTGGCTCGAGAGTGTGAAATTTGTGTATTAATTTTATTTCATTACTCTGCACTTATCAAGTAGGTTTTCTCCCTTAACATATGCAAAGAATCTACTCGGACGGGGATGAATAGGAAAATTAAGTAGATTGTAGAAACGAAGATAGATTCTAGTTTTAAAAATAATAGACCCTGTTAAATTGGATACCTAGGTTTTTTGAATGGCATCGAACCAGAATATCACAGTCAGTGAATTGTCTGACAGAAATATAGATTTCTAAATATTGTTCACAGAAATATCATCCCAATGGTGCTAATAATATGAAATCTACACCCAATTGGATGATATTTTGAACATTACAATTAAAACATGATCTTTCTGAGAAAAGACAACTGTCGCTCTTGTACTGGGAAGAAAGATGGCGGGTTGAGCCCGCTGTGGAGTGCTGCTCCACCCCGTAGCTCCGCTACTGCCGCCATCCATTGTGCCACAATCGCGAGCGAGTGTCGAGCACAGGATCCTCTAGTGGAGTCGCGCTCGCTCGGAGTACCCGACAGCCCCCTAATAGTCTTCTCCTACAAACCGGATGCTGCAGTTATGCGGCCGCCTGGTTTTCAGTTGCATTTGCTACCCGCGGCTGCCTGTAGTCCAGCTGGTCCAACTTCGAGGGTACCGGCTCGGATTACCAATTGCCCGTCAGAAGGGGAATGCTTCTCAATGGAGTTGTGGAGCCCATGGGGAGGCCAAGACGCAAGCTACTAGAGGGCAGGAGGAGCAGTTGTAGGTTGAGGGGGAGGTAATTACCACAACTATACTACCTGAGCTGGGAGGTACTCAAGTTAGATGCCCCATCTTAAAATGAATGCAGTCAGGTGCAATGAGGGACCTCATACAGGTATGGACTACAGAACTGGGGACCTCTGGGGAGGGAACATGATTGGCAGACACGATAATGGCATCAGTTGCAGCAGGACCCCCGGTTACTATGTGCGTCGAGGGCCAGATGAAAACGGAGCAGCTGACAATCCCCTGACTGACATAGAACACACTGTACCACTCTCTGTGCCGCCCCAAACTGGACTATTGGAACTGCAAAATGTGAGTACTGTTTTTGATGCTCCAGGGTGCCAGGGTGGGGGGACGATCGCTGACATAGAGGCCATAGAGGGTGCAGGCTGTGAGGTGCACTATGAAAAACAGCACAACGAAAGGGTGGTGGCTCAGTGCTTTGACAGTCCTAATATTCCTTTAGGGAGAAGCTGCACTGATGAATATACAACTGCCACCGCCACAACTGAGATCTCAGTCTCCCATGTAGCCAGTGGTCTATTGATAGATCCTTCATCATCTTCTCAGGTGGGTAGATCGCACCATGCGCAACAGAATCAGGACAGTTCTAAAAAGAAGAAGAAATACACGGACCAGGCTCAGCTGCATCAACTGCCCAAACCTCCAAGGCAGCGCCAATCTAGTATGGGCAGCAATTATGGTGCCAGAAGCAACCAGCTCAGGAAATGGGCTACATCGATAGTAGAGGTAAAAACACATATTTCCCGCCTGTCTGCAACACTTTCATGGCCAGGGGCTTGTAAACAGCTTACTATGTAACACTCACACCAAGAGTGCTCTACTCCAAATCCCTGCTGTGCTTCTGACATATCCTCAGATATTACTCCTGATCACTCTCTGCCTACTGATCCCAAGGAGGCTTGTACAAAGAATAATGGACAGGAGCCCTCACTAAGAGTAATTTTTCAAGCCCTTCAGACCCAGTGTTCAGAGGCTCAGCTGCACTATGCTCAGGGTAGAGCAGACAATGCGAAAGTACAACAATCCCTGGACAAGGTTTCAGGACAGATTACTACTCTCACAACGGAAATTACGGAGCTTCAGGAGAGAGTCGCTCTTACTGAGGAAGTGTCAGCTCTGATAGCTTCACACGTAGGTCTGTTGGTACCTCGGAGTTGGATCGATGCAAACAAGGGGTCCACCGCTTGATCGTCTCAATTCTGAATGCTCTTATAGCACAGAATCTTGATTTGATCAAGCGAGGGAAGGAAAGGATGGGGACAGCGGGGAAGGAGACCTGTGAAGAGAACATACAATTAGAACAAGCTAGACATAAAATGTATACATATATATATTACTATTCTATACCTTAATCAGTACCTGTAAAAGAAAAGAACAATGCTGAATCTTCCTAGCAACTCTAGAAAGGTAGTGACTCTTTTCCTGAGTCCAAATAAGCCAAGCACCGTGTAGAAATTCTAATAAAACAAAGAGGGATATCAGTACTAGACAAGGCTGTTCTGAAATGAATAATCTGTACATACGCTGTCTAAAATACCCACCCTTTCGTATGCTTTAATCTGCTTCACAGGGGATTTTCCTTAAGATTCGTATGCCCCCCCCGTTACTACAAGACAAATGAGAACAAAATAAGGAATCAATATTGGCTTGATTCATTAACGGATTACCCACGGCATTTTTGCAGCATTAAATCATAGAGCCAGATCTTTCAGATGAGGTGAGATGGAGTGATTCCAGCATAAAGCAAAGGACAGCTAGAACAGTTTGCTGCCGCTTTTCCTCAAGACCCCAATGACACTACGGTTTCCAAATACTGTAACCAAACCTTCTTGCCGTTTCGCAACACAGCTTTGTCACCTTGCGATCCAAATAACAACACAATTGCCATTTCTAAACACGGCTTCGGCGTAAGTTAATTGCCCCAAACAGAACTCTTCGCACGCCATTTCTGTCACGGCCGAGAGGCATAAATAAACCACACAGTAACGCCTCAAACCGTTTCCATCATGGTTTGTAATTTAGTGGATAACCAAGTGCAGGAGCTCGGGCCTTTGCCATCACGGCCGCGCGAGCTGCACTAAAGCGAGAAAACAGGAATCCATAAAATGTCACGAACTAGTAAGGTAATTTCGGCGGTAAAGCAATCACCCCAAAACACAAGTATAATAGGAATGGTAACCCAACACTGGTGCCTGAGCACCCTTACCACACCGCTACAGCCCAAGGAACAACAGGGAAATGTCCGTCTTCGCCAGACTGCAGGAAGAATAACCGGCATCGGTTCTCTGCCCGGGCTTCCCTAAATTCCTGCCCCGCTGCCGGAAACACGTGTGCCGGAAGTTGTGCACCGCCTGACGGGAGGTGTACTCCGGGAAACGAGACGGGCTGGTTCAGGAATCGATTCCTGACAATGTTCACCGGAGCCTCCATGTAACAGGAAGCCACAACAGCAACAGTCAAGGCAATTAGGAGTCATGATTCTCAGTTGGAATATCTTCAAACCAAAATCGAAGACATGGAAAACCATCAGAGGAGAAATAACCCAAGGATATTTGGAATTCCGGAGGGGAAGGAAGGCTCCGATCCCCGGCAATATATGGTACAACTCTTAGGGAGAGCCTTTCCTGACTTGATGGCCTGGGACTCTCAAATCCAGTGTACCTTTTGCCTACTGCTTAGCTGAAACTACTCCAATGCGAACACGACACAGACTCGCCCATTTGTAATATATGTCGGAAATTTTCTTCTTCTGAGGCAGGCAATCTCCCTCAAAGTATGTCCTGCAACCCCAGTTCGGATTGATGCAATATCAATTGTGGCTCGGTCTGATCTTTGTAGATCCACAATGGTCCGAAGATGGAATCTCGAAGCACAGGAATTCCCGCTGCATTGAGTGCATGAGTTCAGACTCCGAAATCACGGGGGCCTTTTGAGTAACCTTCACCAGTTTCCTCGTTATTACCTTGACTTAAGATTCCAACCAGAGGGTGGATCTTTACAAACACAAACCCGTCGCTAATTCTTGCGCTACCAGACAACAATTTTGTTCTAAGATTCCAACCGGATGGTGGATCTTAAAGCTGATGCTTCCTTTGATATTGTGACACCTGTGCACGACTATACCTATTATTAGTTGCTGGATATCCTATTGGGATCCCTGCAATCCTGGAAACTGCGAACAATATATTCCTCTCTTTCATTTGGCTGTCCTTCTCGGCTTCCCCAGTCCTGAAGAAGACCTGCCTTGATGCTTGACAATCCGCACTCATATTGGGTCGAAACGTCGACGCTATCCTATTTCATGTCTCAGCAGTTTCTCTGACCCAAATCTTAAATTCATGTTTAGTCTGGAGAATTCATGCGCTACAATAGATTATAGGACGGAATCAACAAATCAGTTTCATGTTCATATGTCACTTGTAAATGTCATGTATATAGCACTCTATTGACTTCACCTTGTCACGTGTGCACTTATTTTCACCAATGTCACGTTTTCGCCGATATGAAAATGCTTTTTGACAGCCTAAATAATATACACTGAACAAGATAACTAAGTAAACTTTGGTTTTCTTTAACTTACGTTGTACTATTCTTTGGTGTGTTCACATCATATAATTGCTCTCCAAAAATTCAATTATTTTCATGCTATTTAAATTTATTTGTGGCATTGTATTTATTACTTGAATCACAGTAATTGTATGACCCGACAGAACCAATTTGTTTTTATAGCACCAATACCCAGGTTCTGAGGGACACAGGGTTACCCCATTACTTCTGATGGTCTACAAGAATTCTAGGCAGGGGTGAGCGAGTTCATGTCATCTAGCCTAGGTCACCCAGGAGAAATATCTACTAAGGACACAATTATCAGTGTTAAATATGATTGTGAGGGAGGTACTCAACACCTGGTAATGATTATGTTGGTGTGTGCCTGGCTTTGTATTGGCAGGGCATGGAACTCTGTGAATGCTCCCAAGGCTGTAGAATGGATGGTTCTTATTCGTCAGATCTACGAGGCAGAGCTGGCTCTGGCTAAAGTCAGATGTCCCACCTTGCTGAAAAAGTTTGAAAGGACCTGGAATAAAATCTATTGGGCTTCCTACAGTGTTAATTCTGATTAAATATGCTGTAGGCTATTTTCTGATATGGAAAGATTGCTCAAAGTATGTGCTTTATGTATGACCTTTGTTCTACAAGCCTCGTCTTTGGTTCCCCCTCTTGTTTCTTTGCTTCTCTGTTTCTCTGTTTTCTTCTTTGCCGTTCTTTGGTTGTTCCTCCTTCCTTTATACCCATTTGTATATACAATGTATGTATTGAAATGAGTTTATGTATGACTAAATTTGACCCGAAAATTAGAAAATATATATATATTTTTTAAACATGATCTTTCCGTTAAATGATATTTTTACTAATTGGTTTTTGACATACAACATTTGTGAATGCCTTTTGATTTGAGGCATTTTATCTGATTTTCAGAAAAACTCAGTTGAAAAATACACCTTTTTGTTATACTTTTGTTTGAGGAAGGCCAACCTCATTTTTACGGAATGTTATAATAAGAGACCACCCCAAATCGTTTTGAAGAAAGTTGTACTTGCTTGCTTTACTTACTCAGTGAAATTTGGGCAAAGCACTTATGTCTAACCACTTGCAAAATGCATTGTACATTTTGTGTTTGATTAAAAAATTAGAGCAGGGCAAAAATCTTTCTCGATCATTGTTCCAATTTGATTTCAAACGAAATTGGTCATAATGCAGGATTTGTGTGGCAAAAGCAGCAATGAAATACCAATTAGAAAAAGAAAAGCAGAATCAGTGAATCATTTTTATATAGTATTTTTACACTAAACGTCCTCTTTTACGAAAACTACAGTTGTTATTGTCGACACCAACTGAGCCTAGAAGAATCAGTTTTGAAGCTATGACCAGACAAAGGTAAAGCCTGCAGAGTTGAGTGAAAATCCGACATGTTGTGTCTGCTTTCCCAAAGGGCCTGATTTAGAATTTGGTGGGCAGGGTACGCCATTACAAAAGTGAGGGACTGCCAGCTTTCTGTCAGCGGTGCCTCACTTGGTTCCCTCAGTAGAAAGCTTACTGCAACAGCCTAATGGAATCCTGGCCATCGGAGTAAGGGCATCATTCAGCCTATTTAGGGCAGACAGTCTGATGTTCTTTTTTTCCTGTCCTTCACCTCCAGTCATAACCTGTAAATGCTGAACCGAAAAAAATGTATTCATGACCCCTACACAACAACTACATATCCATATAAAATAATGGCACCTGCAGCCAGAGAACAAAAACTTCCTTGATGGGGAGGTCATTTTTTTTTTTTTCAAAATCATCCCTTTCTTTGAGAGATTCTTTCTGAAAAACAAAAGGTTTGGTGGACGGCCTTCAAAACCAATGGAGGTTTGCACCTTCAGAGGAGCCTCCATGATGGTGGTTCCTCTGGAGGTACAGAGATCACTGCTGGGCCAATGATGATCTCAAAACTTGGTGGGTGGTAGTTCATCAGGGTGACAAACATAATGTCCTTTGCCACCCTAAATTCTATGGGGCAGATGTACAAGCCCCTTGCAACACTTTTGCGCCGCCGGTGCGTCACTTTTGTGACGCATTGGCGGCGTTAACAATGCAGACAATTGTAAAGCCCTGCATCACATTATACCTGCAACAGGTATAATATATGCAGGGTGGGCGTTCCCACGCAGAAAAGCCTCGTAGAAGTGACGCAGTGAAATCTACAAGATTTCACTGCACCACTTCTAGGACGCCACTGCGTCAAAACCTTACGCCTGCTTGAAGCAGACGTAAGGAGTGAGGCAGTACAATGAGTACGGGCCTCCACATGCATTGCTGGAGTTGTGTCATGCTTGCGACACAACTCCAGCAATACATGACTTTTGCGCCAACAGATGCGTCAGAATTTCTGACACCTCTGTCAATCCTTGCGCAATGTTGTGCCTTATTGTTAATACGGCGCATCCATGGTGGCGCAAGGGTATCGCAGGCTGGCGCTGGGAAACTGGTGCATCTCTACAGATGCGTCAGTTTCTTGTAAATCTGCCCCTAAATTGGGCCCAAAGTTTTTCCACTTCTCGATGCACAACTGAGATGTTTTCAAGCTGCAGAATGACGCACCTATGAAACTAGTCTAGTGGTAAAGGACGAGGCGGTGACTGAGGCATGTGCACAGGGTTGAAGCTCTGGACACAGCGCCTGACGATTGGGGTTGCCTTTTTTGCAAGGGCTTTGACTAGGAGAGATCGGCATAGTTAAATACATGAAGGACTGACTGAGGTGGGGTTTGGGCAAGGGACAGAACCAGCTCCCTCACTACCTCTAACAACCAAAGGAATGGCTTTCAGTTTCAAAGAGGGGGTGCTAAAGCTGCCCGATTATTAAAACGTTATGGGCTTTACACTTGACAAAACCCACAATTTTTCTTTTTTTTTAACAGTTGTCAGCAATGGACTCTGCAGCCTAACACACCCTTAACCGATTGAGAAAAAAATCAGTCCAAATTTAATAAAAATAAAATTGATTTTTAAATATATGAAGCTTTGCACCTGTGATTCGAAAGGCAGAATACCCTTATTCACACTCCAAGTCCATGCGCTGCTCAGCAAACGTTTCAAAGTGCTGTTTGTTGTCTTCACTACAATTGGTTTTATCGCAAACCATTATTCCATATTCGTGTGAGGTCCCTTTCAATAACATCTGAGAAAGAAGTATAGTATGCTTAAAGATATCATTTTCCAAAGTACTCACACGTTGCCTTTCATGTTCTTTTTTAGACTGCGCAGCTTTCACGGCACTGCTTACCTTTGCATTCGAAAGATCTATTGCGCCTATGAGATAAATCCATTCCAATAGCTGTGTGGCGACACCTTTCGCACTAGAAGTGAGGGTAGGTGCCCATGAATAAGGAAGGCGGCGGCGCTTTTTGTGGCAGCAGAAGCCCACTGCAGACATCAGCTAAAATGCCGAGAGCCGCGCTCCCCCTCCGGTGCTATATTTCTCAACAATGAAAGAAATGTCATTATTGTGAATTCAAAGCCCTTGGTCTCGAAATCTTGTACTCCACTCCATCCCTTGAGCGCCGGCTCGGTTAATTAATTCAAACAATTTCTTTCCTCATCTAGTGAACATTCTCATACTTAAGACAATAAACGAGACGCCGGAGGACCAGCCGTGTTGTTGATCATTATTAATTGTATTTCGTGAAATTAAAATAATTACTGCGTTATTTTAGCGACAACTAATTATTTTCATTCCTCTAAGGATTTCTTATTCACAAGGTTATCGTTTTGACTTCTTTTGTTTCAGAGAAGCTGAAAGTAGTAACACTACCCTTTCTTTTCAGCTGAGAAAAGACCATTTTACTTTTATGCCTTTAAATTCCCCCAAATACTCTCTAACATACTTAGCTGCTCCTTGCCTGCCATTTTTTAAACAGCATTCTTAATGATAACTTTAAGATGGGTAATTACTTTAGGAGTGGATTGATTGCATTTCCCTTGAACCAGTGCACGAGGTTAATGCAATAGGATTCTGACAGCACTAGTAACTTTGACACTAATTGGAGATAGGGTTGCATGTTAAGATGCGAGAGTCAGCATATGAGAATTCCCGGAAGGTTTGCAGCGAGACAAGACCACGTGTTTGTAAATCTTTTTTTCTCCACTAACACTCACAGTTGTGGCCTATGTCGGTGCCTCTTCTCCCAGTCCAGAATGGTACTGCAAGTGATGGGCAACTGGGAAAACATGCACAACCTCCCTGCAGGTAAATTCATAATTTCCTTAATATCAATACCGCCTCCTCTCCCTCTGGCGTAAATGGATTCTGAAGGTATTGTCTGCTTGAAAGATGTGTTCATGCTGCTGCTTTTGAATGCATAATGTTAATGAGCAATGCAAGGCAAGATATATATCCGTCTGAGGCATTAGAAATGTACAGACCAACTTTACGTTTGCATTTACATTTGTAATGTGGTGCTTTTAAACGTGTCAGGTTCCTTCAGAGTGTGGCGCAGCAATAGAAACAGTTGACAGACTAAACTATTTAAATTAATTGTAGAATTTAGCAAACAAAAGCTCAAACTGAAGACTTGTAAAATCACAGTAATCAGTGTCTCCGTCGAGGCTTCAGAATCGAAAACTGGTGCAGCCATCAGATTTCAATGCGTCAAGAACCTCCACAATAGAAATCATTTTTTGAAGATCTATTTGATATTGTTTAGTGTGGTTTATGCATTCATTTACAGTACTATTGTTTAGTTTTAGGCATGTGCAGAATAAAATCTGTGTTGATATTCAGTTTCATTGCATCAAGGTCCTATACTGTAATTCAAGATTTGAAATAGAGAATCTGCTTGAAGAAATCATTGTTTGTCAAACAATTAATGATGTTCTCCTTGCTGTCTAGCATTGTCTGCTTCTGTATTTATTACCGATGTATTATATTTGGTGCATTAAACAATCTGTTGACAACTAAAGACTAGTCAACCGCACCATCCAGTATGCTCCCCTCCATCAACCAGGGCCGGCTTTAGTGCTGGTGGCGCCCGGTGCAACAATCATTTTTGGTACCCCCACACCCTATGACCGCCTCCCCAGATTCTCTCACTACCACCAGGCAGAAGTGCCCCTCATCTCTCCAATCATAAGTTTTTGCTAAACACAGCGCTCCCCCCCCCCAGGTCAGCGCCCCTCCACAGGTCAGCGCCAAGTGCGTCCACACCAGTCGCACTGCCCTAAAGCCGGCCCTGCCTTCAACTAGCAAGTTACCCTCCTCACTGGGTCAGCTGTCAAGTACCCCAAACATTAAGACAATACAGAAATAGAAAGGCAAAGTCTCTCAATCAATACAAGTGCAAAATTAAAGCTTCAGACGTGATGGGACAAACCCGTGATAAAAATCAATTTCTTTATTGTTCTTCATAAGATAAAGCTATGCAGCCAGCGCGTTTCGCTAATACACCATGAGCTTCCTCAGGGCTCATATTCTCTACAGGTTGTCTAAGAAGCTTTCTTATTATTCATATATCAGTCTAAACACCTCTATTGGCACAGCAAAAATCCAAAAGAATGTCCTTCAATTAAGTGCAAAATTATGCCGTGTTCGGTGTGAAAGTCTCACATCATCCTTCTATCAGTCCAAGGACATTTTATTGGGATTTTGCTGCACTGATAGTGGCTTATGAAGAAAACAAAAAAGTAATGCATTTTTATCACAAATTTGTCTCAAGACATTTCCTCTCTATTTTTGTATCATCTGATATTTGTTTGATGTCTGCTTTTTTAGACCCAAATCAGTTATGTGGCAATGGAGGCTTAAAATATTTGACAGGAGAGACGAAATTATATGGCAAGGATAGACAAGTTAGGATTCACATTATGCAGTTCAAGACAGCTATACAGAACATTTTTGCCATTATCCATGTTTTGACTTTTGAGCACGTTAGTACAATAAAGAATCTCTATGCCACAGAAATATATAAAGTTCTTACATTTTTATTTTTCAAAAAAGCTTATGTTTTCATACTAAACTGTGTATTCTTCACATTTCAGATATATTTGAACAATTCTGAGTTTACTCTGTACCGAAAGTCTTGCAGAACTGTATTGTGCATCATATATTTTTTATGTAAGTGCCTCGCTGGGAGCCTGAGGTACTATGTAGCTCGAGCTATCATACTCCATAATTATTTTAGACCTTAGGCATTCAAACCATGAACAGTGGTTAGGACTCTTCTAAACACTGAGTACCTTCTTGAAATAACTACTGCTTTAAGTACAACATATAAAACAAGAACGGGCCTCGTCCTTTTAAGGCACAAGTGTTTTTAGAACTCCTGTCCTCAGTTATATGACAAGACGTGCTTGCTCACAAACAGCAGCTGCATTCTTGTGTAGTGTCTAAGTGCTCGTGCCTGACCAGAGAGAATAAGAAGGGGCATTGTTGTTTGACCTTGTCTATGGTGTTCAGACTAAATTGCAAGAAAAGAACAGAACACAAAAACATATGCAGGTTCTGTGTGAAAATACAATGTGGCACAAAAGCAATGTGTTTATGTAGTAATGTGTGCAAAAGAAACGTGGCCTGCAATGTGCACAATTAGGCTAACATAGGGAAAACGACAATGGGCCATGCAGTAAACACACAACAAAGCAAAACACATATAGTACAGTTCAATACAGATGTATTTTATACATATGTTTGCCAAGGTTAGGAAAAAAACATTTTTAAAAAGAGAACAATTCACAAGTACCATGGTCGATATTATACATTGTGGTGCGGGGGCAGAAAGTGCATGTGCGCCCGTTTTGTCCGACCCTGGGACATAATGGTATTGCAGACGGGGCTGCAGATGCTTGTGGGGCCCCTTCTGTAATACTGATAGCACAGGCACACAAGTAGCTCCAGCGATATTGTGAGAGGGCGGTCCCTCAATTGCATGGGGGCGTGGCCCTATGCAAACAAGGGTATCAGTGTGCCTCTGTGCCGACATGGATGCAGAGGCAAACAGGCATTTAGCAGGTGCACTCAATGTGCACCACAAAAAGGTGGCACACTGTCAGTGCTCACCCTGAAGACAGAACTCTGGAAGAGGGTCAGGGGGCTTCATGGACCCCAGCAGACACCCCCCTGCAGTTGGGTGCAGTCACTCACTGCATCCACCATCATGGGGAATCTCTGACCCCTCTTCAAGGAGCAGGTGGGTTGCTGTTTGCACTGTGAAGAGGCTTTGAAGCAGCTGCTCCATATTTCACTGAATGAGCAGTCCCAGGGCTGCATGAGCTCGCAGCTGGCCTGGGGGCAGTGCATTGACTGTAATAGGGTGCACTGTCTCTGTATGCACCCGATGCACCTATTTAAAGATGTGCTGTGGTGCCAACAGGGACAGTGCGCACTTTCCCATGTTTGTAATTATGTGCTAGTGTGTTGTATCTGTCTGTGGTTGCAATGCCTATGCAAGAAGACGGTGATGGATCATACATCATTTGCAGCAAAACTGTAACTGTCTGGGAAACAACATATGTTCACTTATTCTAATGACTCAAGTAATATGGCATTTGACATGAGGTGGCATACTTTGTGGCCTTCTGGAAGCTACAAACCAAAATATGTCACCAAAGACAAATTATTTTTTGTTAGGCAAGAAAAAAGTGTAAGCATGTTTTTCCCCATAAGAAACAATTCATTAAAAGAAGACCCTCAATTGACCTGGTACCAAATTGCTACAGCACTATCAGGATTATCTTTTGTAATGTAGAACCTCAAATGCTGAAACTGTAGAAAGGCATTCACTAGAGTAGTTTCTACTGAAGGGCAATGACTTTTCACAACTTAGGCTCTGAATACGAGTGAGGGAGAGCGGCATTCCTGGGTGGGGGTACCACTTCACTTGAACACTAATGGCCCAGATTTTCTGGATGCAGAAATACTACACCTAATTTTACCATCTGGAAAGTCACTTTAGGTTTAGGCTTGCTCACTGTCCCATCCTTTGATCGCAGTATTTGTTGTTGCCTAGTGCTAGTGCTAGGCATCATATCATTTATTGTTGCATTTCTCTGCAATCACTATTCTTTATTTTGGGGCGTGGCCTCGAGGCGGATGGGAACGGACGCGTGAGCAGAGAGCTCCGCGCCGACCCCGTCTTTTATCCTGTTCAGAGGCATTATACGAGGACCCCGAACCCCCGGGAAGAAGGAGAAAAGGGCCTGGAGGCACCAGCACCCAGAAACAGCAAGGCTGGAAGTAGCGCAGGCCTGGGGTTCTGCTGAGAGAAAAACGAGCCGGGGAAGCAGACCCAAGATGGCGGTGTGAGGGCTCCGAGCTCCGACTGGTTGTGGGAGCGGCGCGGCCTGTGAGGTCTGGCAGGGGCAACCGGTGAGGAAAGACTCCCCCCGTGGAAGCCCAGATCGAACGTTGCAGAGGGAGATTGGGGACAGTGGACTGCCGAGTGCCTGGGGCACCAACGACTCCGGAGGCTGTGAGGACGCAAAATGGCGGTGGGAGCGGCCGGCAAAGCTCTCACGGCAGCGATGTGCTGAAGCCGCGAGCGGGACCTGAGGATTGCATCGCTGCTGCAGAAACCGGGACGCCTGCTGGAGGTCTGTGGGGGCAGGTTGCGCTGTAGCGCGGCTGGGAGCGGAGGGCACGTGGCGGCAGGCGGCCCCCCTCCCTTTCTTTCCCCGAGGACGGAACTGGTGGCATTGTGGTGACCGTCGGTGACAAGCCGGCGCAGCTGGGGGCCGCCTAGATCCCCCGGAGGTCAGCATGCAGCACGGGAGGCGCCGCGATTACCCTGGTCGCTTAGCTGGACTGCGGAGGCCCCGGAGGAGGAGGTGATAGAGGGCATCAAGAGGACTGCTCCGAGCTGCGGGGTGGAGCTTGCGGCGGTGCCGGCGGCCGGAGCCGGTTGAGGAGGTGCCCTGCTTGCGGTGGATCGGTGCGATCAGGAGACGGTTGGACATAGGGGGCAGCTGCTGTGGAAATAGGTGGGGGAGCCCGGCGGGACTGCATGGGAACAGGAGCCCGGGGGTTGCAAGCACCCATAAAGGTGGTGAAGACAGAAGGTGAAGAGAGCAGGGGCTGTGTGGCGATCCTGGAAGAGGGTTACCTGAGTGGTGCAAGCTTCATGGTGGGAACAGCGAGATAAGCAGACTGCCTGTGCTGAAGGCCGATTGAGGGGTGGAAGGGCACTTGAGGACAGTACAGCCATAGCAGGGACTCCAGTGACTGAAGAGTACTGACAACTGTGAGAAGCTGGATGAGCATATTGGAGTGTTCCCCCCCTCCCCTATTTTGGGGATCCGACAGCCGGTGCAACTGAGCGTGGAGGGCCGCAGAAGAGAGGGCATTTGGCAAGTTGGCGAGGCCTAGCAGGGGGAAAAGCAGACAAGCGGCTGGGAGAAGGCACGTGTGGAGCCACTGATGGGTGACCTGGGCAGGAGATGGGCAGGATCACAGGAGGAGACGCGGGCTGGAGCAAGTAGCAGGTGGATTATTCAAGCAGCTGGTACGGATGCATTGCTGCGCTGTGGGTTCGGCAAGAGCGGGCATTGAGATGGAGGTGAGGCCTGCTGTATCTGACCCATGAGGCGGGGGACCATGAAAATTAATGCCGAAAGAGGCGCAGCAGCTGTCGACAGCTGGCCTGGAGTGGGTCCCATTGCTGGCCGTGAGCCTTTGATGCCCAGCTGGAGAGAGGCCTGTTCCGAGGGCTGAGACAGTGGACGTAACGGGGCCTGGCTGAGCCTGGAGGACGACCCTGTCGAGAGGGGCGATTCTGGAAGAGGGTGCAGAGAGGTGAAGAGAGGACGGCTTACCCACCCGAGGTGTGGCTGCATAGTGGGGACCCGCTGAGAGGCTGCGACCTATAGAAGGTCACCCGGAGGCTTCGCGGATCTTGAGACCTGAGGAAACATGGGGAAACCGAGAGGGAAGCAGGCGGGAGCACCCGCGGAGCAGGAAGAGGACACGACCTCTGAGGAGGCGCGAGAGGGTCTGCAACAACGTCCAGAGGGGATGCTCCAGCAACAGGTCGATCAAATACTAAAGGCCATAACAGACACTAGGGAGGCCCTGCAGCTGGACATTGCGCATGTGACGCAGGGCTTAGGATTGCTCCGAGCGGACCATGCCAAATTGGCTGATAGGGTAAAACAAACGGAGACGGCCATAGAAGTCCTGGAACCAGCTCAAAAGTCGATGGCAGCGCAGATGACAGATTTTCAGAATAGGCTGCAGACCCTGGAGAGGCAGACAGAGGATGCTGAAGGAGAAATCGAAGAAACAACATCCGGGTGGTGGGGCTACCTGAAGGGGTGGAAGGATCCAGCATGGTGGACTATCTGGAGGAGTGGCTAAAAGGGACTGTCACGCCGGAAGGATTGTCATCTTTCTTCACGCTGGAGAGAGCCCACAGAGTACCGGCCAGGCCCTTGGCACCTGGGAGACTGCCAAGGACGGTGGTGGCCAGGCTGCTTCATTACAAGGACAGGGATCTCCTACTGCACAAGGCAAGGACGGCGGGCCCATACACAGTGGACAACAGTAAGGTGACATTGTTCCCGGATTACACGCTTGAGGTCCAGCGCCGCAGAGTATCGTTTGTGGCAGTCAAGAGGGCACTTCGGGATGAGGGTATCCAATACTCTCTGATGTTTCCAGCGCGTTTGAAGATTACAGTGGATGGCACAATGTCCTTTCATGACAGCCCAGAGGAGGCCTGGGACTGGCTGGAGATGTATAAAGCGGGTATTGGAGAAGCAGGGAGTGGAGTGAGAGCAGGAGCGGAGGGGCCTCGCCCGCGCAGACTGAGGCGTAACCGGCGACGTCAACAAGCGGCCCAGAAGCCGACAGAGACACAAACGGAAAAGGAGAGAGCGGCCGCTTTGCAGGCCGTCACGGCTATCTCTCAAGTGGAAGGGGGTACGTCTCCGGCGAGAACGGAATCGGAAGGGGGGTCCCTGGAAGAGGACAATGAACAATCGGATGCTGGAAGCTTGAAACTGCCTCATGTGACAGCCGGGACGGCGGATGAGATTGTGGATGGGTGATGTAGACTCTGGCCGGACATGGGAAGGGTATTAAGCTAGGGGAGGTAGATAGGGAGGGGGCTAGATGGGGACTAGGATGGCTAGGACTTGCTTAATTAGGTCCGGGGAATATGCAGGGGCTGTGAAAAATTTGTGAAAGAAGTCTCGTTGATGTGAGGCCCCGGAGGGGGCTGGTTCAACATTACGTGGGAAGGGCGCAGGTTGGAGGCCTATTAGGTGTCCGACTCTCTGAAGCTGAGGGCTTACCTCCCGTAAGTTTGTGTGGGTGTAGCTCCCTAAGGGCATCAAGGGAGCAGTTGAGCGGTAGTTTGGATGGGTTCTAATGTTGTAGTGCCTGTTCTGGGGGGAGGGAGTTGGGGAGGGGTTGGGAGGAGGTTGGGGGAGTTAGGGACACTGGTGTGCTCTTAGGTGGGGGATGTGTGCATGATTTGAAATGTATTACCTGGAATGTGAGGGGGCTTCACACAATGCAAAGGCGCCATAAAGTGCATGCTTACCTGGTGCGACGGGGGGTGCAGGTGGCGCTCCTTCAAGAAACACATATTAACCAGTCTGAGGGAGCAGCATTGAAGAAGAGATGGAGGGGGCAATTATTTTATACGACTTACTCGGCCTTTGCCAGGGGTGCCCTGGTGTGGGTCAGAGCGGGTGTCCCTTTTCAGCCAACGCAACAATTGATTGACCCAGAGGGACGGTTTGTAGCGGTGCTGGGGAGGCTAAATGGATTAGATGTGGCTCTGTGCAGTGTGTATGCTCCCAATGTCGACCAGCCCTCCTTTTTTGAGAGCTTGTCGGGGAGCCTGGCGCCATACTTAACTGGTGCGACAATACTGGGGGGAGATTTCAACTCAATAGCAGATGTGGACAGAGACAGATCCCACCCTCCGCTTTCTGGTGCCCCAGTACATAGGATCTCCAAGGCGAGGAGAGCATGGCAAACTCATTGGGGGCTGGTCGACACTTGGCGTGCCCAGCATTTGGAGGAGAGGGATTATTCTTATTATTCTGGCCTGCATGTGCGATTGGACGCAATATTATGCACCCCTGATGTCCACACCAAGGTGATAGGTAGCGAGTATTTAGCGAGAACAATTTCGGACCACAACCCGCTACTAGTGCGGATACGATGGAGCCGAGAGAGGTCACTTATACAGACCTGGCGGCTCCGACCGGAGGCACTGGAGGACCCGGTCTTTAGCGAGGAGCTGGGGGCGGGTATTGATCAATACTTTGAGAAGAACGAGGGGACGGCGACATCGGCAGCAATTGAATGGGATGCGTTTAAGGTTGTGGTCAAGGGTATCTGCATTATCAAGGTGGTGGGAGTAAGGAAAACGTTATTGGTGGACCTGGAGAAGGCGGAAAGCCGACTGCGGGACGTGGAGAGAGACCGACCTGGGAGGCCCGGGGCGCAGACTGAGGTATTGGAGGCTAGAGAGGCAGTGGCAGTACAGATGGAGAGACTGCGCTCCTTTGACTATAAGAATTATAGAGCACGGGTGCATGCGGAGGGGGACAAATCGAGCGCTCTGTTGGCGTGGTTGGCCAATCCGGTGCCCAGGGGAGCGCCGATACTGGGCTTGACAGCTCCCACAGGGGGGGTGGTGAACACGCAGACAGGGATTAACAGATTGTTTTTAGAGTATTATGCTGAGCTCTACAGTACCCAACTGACTAGGGATGCCGATGGCATAGGGGAGTATCTCGAGGGGGTGGCCCTGCCGAGCTTGAGTAAGGAGCAGGGAGAATTGCTGGGCAGTGAGATTACGGTGGGGGAGATCAGGAGCGCGATCAAGCATATGGCCCGTAACAAGACGCCTGGGGTGGATGGCCTTCCCATAGAATTCTACTCCAAGTACGCGGAGTGTCTGGCTCCGCACCTACAGGTGGTTTATAAGGAGGCGCATAAAGTAGGGAGGCTGCCTGAGACAACTAGGGAGGCTATTATCATCCCCCTCTTGAAACCTGGAAGGGAAGCTACGGATATGAAGGCTTACCGCCCACTCTCAATGTTGACGACCGACTACAAAATCCTGAGCAGGATCCTGGCATCCCGTCTACTCCCATACATGTCGCAGCTGGTGCACCGGGATCAATCGGGTTTTATACTTAAGCGTAACACGTCTATTAATGTGAGACGATTGTTGCGAATTTTGGAGGAATGCCAGGATCCGACATCGACTGCCTTGATTCTTTCAGTGGACATAGAGAAGGCATTCGATAGTCTGGAGTGGCCATATCTGTTTCAGGTAATGCGCAAGCTGGGTTTGGTCGAGGCATTCGTGAGGTGGACTCGAATACTATATAACTCAGCGACGGCCCGAGTACGAACGGGGGGGACGGTCTCATCACCCTGCTCAGTGGGACGAGGGACGCGTCAGGGCTGCTCGCTGTCTCCGCTCCTGTTTGCACTGGCGATTGAACCACTGGCGATGCGAGCTAGATCAGGGAGGCATTATGCTGGGTTGGAGATACGTGGAGAAGTGCATTACATATCGCTTTACGCAGATGATCTGCTGATGTTTTTGGCCGCCCCCGAAGAGGTGTTCACAGGAGCGACGGAGCTGTTGCGGATGTTTGGGGAAGTATCGGGGTTGTGTGTGAACTGGGAGAAGACTTGCCTGTTCCCGGCGTGTCGGGCGATGGACACTCCTACTAGACTGGAGAGAATAAGATGGGAGCCCCGTTGCCTGCAATATTTGGGGACTAACATCTACCATGAGCAGGCGGATCTATTAGAGGGCAATGTGAACAGAGCAGTGCGAGGGGTCAAAGGGAGCATGGCATTTTGGAGTACTTTGCCACTCTCAGTGGCGGGTAGAGTAGCACTACTGAAAATGGTGGCACTGCCTAGACTCTTATATTATTTCAGGACGCTGCTGATTTGGATCCCAGGTTCGGTGTTTAAGACGCTTAGATCCATGGTAGGCGGATTTCTGTGGGGGAGTGGCAGGCGGCGAGTGGCACTGACCACGATGATGAGGCCTAGAGCGGAGGGAGGATGGGCGGTCCCGGACTTCGAAGTGTATTATTTAGCAGCCCAGCTACAGTGGCTCACACAGGCGGTGGCTCTGGAGTTTAGGGGACCGGATGGCCCAGAGGACCGTTGGCTACCGAGGCATGTTCTATCATTTGTAGTTCTCGGCCAGCGATTGCGAGTTGATTCATTGACGAATGAGGAGAAAACACTAAGAGCATGTTGGAATAGATACAAGCGTAGGGGGAGGAATCACTCGTCCATACGCACCGGAGATTCCCCTGGGCATGTGTACGGCCTTCCCGCATGGAGGAGACTGGTCTGCACTAGCAGAATGGGAGGATCTGGGGCTGCAAATGATTGGGGATCTATATGAGGAGGGGGCCCTCTTGCCTTTTCAAGCGTTAAAGGATAGGTATGGTTTGCCTAGGGGCGCCTTTTTGCTGCATGCCGCGCTGGCGTCTGCGATTCAGAAATATTGGGGGGAAGGGCTATCGGAGCCACAGACATCCCTGACATGTCAATATGTGGTAATGGCAGCGGGGACGGTAAAGGCAGTAGCATGCCTGGGTAGACGATTGGTGGAGGAGGGATTGCAGCCACTGACTCAGTTGCGTGAAAAATGGGAGGCGGACCTGGGTAAGGATATTCCTGAGATGACCTGGACTAAAATAGTGGAAAGGGCATGGAAAGGCACGCGGAACGCCAGATTCCAACTTATCCATTTCTACATTATACACAGGGCGTATTTAACCCCAGAGCAGATAACTAAATATTTCCAGGTGGACTCAGCATGTTGTCCCAGGTGCAACACGAATGCGGCAGACTTTCAACATATGATGTGGAGCTGCCCGCAACTCTACTGGGAGGAGGTGGTAGAGGTCCTATGTGGAGTGACGGATAGGCAGATAGAGCCCGACATGGGGGCATGCATACTGCACTGGTTTCCGCACACGGCGCGAACTAAGATTACGAGCAAGTTCATTGACTTGGGGCTCTTATTAGCTAAACGGGAACTAACAAGGCAGTGGAAATCTAAGCAGGGCCCTAGAGTGGCGCGATGGAGGGTGGAGTTCACGAACTGGGCGGCTAGTGAGATTATGGTTCAGCTACAACAGGCCAGGAGAGCGAATAATGAAAAAGCGATGGAAACTGCACAGGCATGGGAAGCATTGGTGGCCCTGCTGAAGCTCCCAGAGCCGGACTCGGATACAGATTCCCTGGAGGCTCCTCGGGAAAATGTCGGAGCACACAGATCATAGATAGGCTTGAGCTGACTACAGGGGAAAAGGAGCAGGTGCGGAGCCAGCGGGAATGGGAGTACAACCCAAATACAATTGGAGACCTGCACACCCTAGCACGATGATGACGATTGATTATTCCTGTTTAAATTACTTGGAGCACACCGGTGGAAGGGGTTAGGGGGAAGGGGGAGGGAGGGGCAAGTGCATGCGGGGGCACCACGTTTGGGAACCTTTATGTTCTGGGATGGTATTGAATGCATATACTGATGTCGATATCGACAGGAAGAGAGGACGATGGGTAGTTTATTGTAGTACTGATTGGGATGAGGATGCTACCCCAATGGTTGACAGTGAATATTCATGCAATGTATCAAGGAATGTGCCTCCCATTGACAATGTGCATTATAAGTGGGGGTTTGTGTGAGTTGAAAATCAATAAAATATATATATTTTTTAAATCACTATTCTTTATTTTTGTCAATAGTGATAAATGTATTTTTCACTTCCTATAACAGTATCTTAATTTATTGTGAAGTTATAGCTACACAATCCAAAAATCAAAGGGGGGGAGTGAAGAGGACAAAAAGTAGAATCGTCCTCCTCATGGTATCGTAATTCAACAAAGGGATTCTACCATTATTTACATAAAGATATATATGTGTATAAGTGTATATTCAGTTTTACTGCAGGTGTTTTTATATGTTCCAATGATGATCTCTAGAAACATCCTTCTCTAATTAATAGGAAGGACAGTATTAAAAAAATTGTAAAATACCCCTCACACACTGAAACCTGGTTCAGTGTCATGCTTCATCATTGGGGTCTTCCCGCCCCTCTATGGGACGGGGCGTGCTACTACCTATGTAGACGCGGGAGCACTTAATTTAGTGATTAGTTTATATGTGTAGTGCGTGGGATCGTGAAAAAAATATATATGTGATGATTAAAAAATTCCCTGGCTAGTGGAAAAAATACACTTTATTTGCTTCCCTAGCTGAGAATAATAAAAGTGGGGAGGTGTAGATAGTGTACTTTGATGGGTCACTTTCTACAGGGTCGACATGTTACAGAAGCCATCCCCTTGGCTTACTTCCTCAGGACCAGAAACGATCCCTATTGCACCTCACTGGGTGATATTATAAATGTACATATGCCTACTGGTCACACATACTCTTCCATGCACTCAATAACAGTATCTTAATTTATTGTGAAGTTATAGCTACACAACCTCATTTCTAAGTTCTACTCCCTTTGCCAAATAACGATGTCTGACACTATTCACTGATCTGATGCTAATAGGGGTGTGCAAAATTGCTTTCTCATATTTACCCAAAATTAACTGAAAGTAAACGTAACTGTTCATAATGCAAATCCGTATTTTGCACCATATTTTAGTGCACTATATTATAATGTGAAATGCGTCCTCGCATCAATGTTTGGAAGGAGGACACATTTAAACAACATCACCATGACAACAGCTGCTCAGGTTCTGTTGCTTCTGTGCATTCACAATAATCTTTTACTGTGAATTGGGTGTTCACAGAAAATTAAATGAGTCCTTAGAACCACCTTCTTTGGTGATGATGACCCCTTGAAAGGGTTAGATGGCATGTGCTCAGCTGCCAATGTTGGGTAAGTAAGATGATTGTGACTCCACAGTCATTTTTACCCTTAATAAGTATCAGCAAGTTTTACATGTAGATATTTGTCACAAAACTCATAAGTGTGATACGTGTGCTAACATCAGTTACCTAGCTTCGTGATAGAATCAAAAGAAAATTGAATACTCATAGCCAGTAGATGCTGACACTGATGGTGGCAAAATATAGTTCCATAGAGACGTTAGACATTACTCTTTGAGGTCATGACTTCATCACAATTCCATATGGAGTAGCAACGCCACTTCAGTCATGGATTAACTGCAGTGGCATAAAATGCATCCTAATTGTACTGAGGAGGGTGTAGTGGACAGAACTTCCAATTGCAGGTTTAGCTTTAAAATCTTATGAAAGATCAAAAGGCACATATGGTGACAGAGAATAATCTAGGACCTCCCTAGAGGTTACAATAAAGCTGAACATAGGCTGCAGGTGATGATCTGCTACACTGGGGTTAAATAAGGCTAATGATAGTTCATTGTTCAGAAGAAAAGTCTTAAAGCAGCCCAAACAGAGAAATAATCGTTTCTCTAAGTCGCAAAGCCTCTTCTACCCTGAAAGAATGTCTTGGTTTATGAGCTATTCTTAACCTGCCTACCTTGAGTAGGATGGGACCAATCAAACTTTGTTTTCTGCTATGTGTTTGGGTGTGAGCAGACCGAATCAGCAGTAATTATACAGCTAGTCAAGATGAGGGATCACTGACAGAATATAGAATGCCAAAATATCGACCTGCCAAAATATAGTGGATAAAATATAGAATGCCAAAATATCGAATTCCTATCTACAAACAGGTAAGTACAAAAATATCGAATCCAAAATATAGTTTGTAAATAATATAGTTTGTTAAAATATCGAATTTTTTAAATGTATTAAAAGTAATGTAAAATTAATAAAATAATAAATATAATTAACTGAAACATACTTAAAAATACTTAAATAACCTTAAAATTAATAAATAATTAATGTAAGTTATAAAAAAATAAACATACATTTTTATTTTTTAATACATATATATATTAACTTAATATTAATAACAAATATTCAATATTTTTAGCGTAGGATAGCGTAGGGGTAAAAATTACTATTTCCACTCCAGTGAGTGCAACAGTAGGAAAGCGTTGGATAGCGTAGGGGTAAAAATTACTATTCCCACTCCAGAGAGTGCAACAGTAAGGAAAGCGTTGGATAGCGGAGGGGTAAAATTACTATTCCCACTCCAGTGAGTGCAACAGTAGGGAAAGCGTTGGATAGCGTAGGGGTAAAATTTACTTTTCCCACTCCAGAGAGTGCAACAGTAGGGAAAGCGTTGGATAGCGGGAGGGTAAAATTACTATTCCCACTCCAGTGAGTGCAACAGTAGGGAAAGCGTTGGATAGCGGGAGGGTAAAAATTACTATTCCCACTCCAGAGAGTGCAACAGTAGAGAAAGCATTGGATAGCGGGAGGGTAAAAATTACTATTCCCACTCCAGAGAGTGCAACAGTAGGGAAAGCGTTGGATAGCGTAGGGGTAAAAATTACTATTTCGACTCCAGTTAGTGCAACAGTAGGGAAAGCATTGGATAGCGTAGGGGTAAAAATTACTATTCCCACTCCAGAGAGTGCAACAGTAAGGAAAGCGTTGGATAGCGTAGGTGTAAAAATTACTATTCCCACTCCAGAGAGTGCAACAGTAAGGAAAGCGTTGGATAGCGTAGGTGTAAAAATTACTATTCCCACTCCAGTGACTGCAACAGTAGGGAAAGCGTTGGATAGCGTAGGGGTAAAAATTACTATTCCCACTCCAGTGAGTGCAACAGTAGGGAAAGTAATGATTCAATATTTAAATAAAAATAAATTAATTATCAATACCAATAAAAAATTAATTAAAATTAATTACCAATTACAAAATATTTAATAATTAATTAATTATAAATACCAATAAATATTATTTATTAAAAATTAATTACCTATTAATAATTAAACAACAACCAATTAATTTCCAATACCAAAAATGTAATAAGTAATAAAAAAATTACCAATTAATAATTAATTAACAATAAATTAATCAATACACAAAAAGAACTTCAATAATTACTTAATTACAATTAAATTACTTCTCACCCTATTCCCCTATAAACCCACAACCCGCTCCGAATAATAAATTAATACAATTAACATAATTATCAATTAATCAATTAATCAAAATGTATTACCAATTAATAAAAATTAATTACCAATTAATAATTAATTAACAATAAATTAATTATCAATACCAATAAATAAAAATACATATTTTCTTAATTACAATTAAATTACTTCCCACCCTATTCCCCTATAAACCCACAACCCACTCCAAATAATAAATTAATACAATTAACATAATTATCAATTAATCAATTAATAAAAATGAATTACCAATTAATAAAAATTAATTACCAATTAATAATTAATTAACAATAAATTATTTATCAATACCAATAAATAAAAATAAATATTTTCTTAATTACAATTAAATTACTTCCCACCCTATTCCCCTATAAACCCACAACTCGTTACAGAACTAAAACGCAAAATTAAATTAAAAATAATTAATAATTCCTAAAAATTAATATTTAATTTACTATAATTAAATTATTTCCCACCCTATTCCCCTATAAACCCACAACCCGCTACGGAATTAAATTACGCAAAAATAATTTTACATAAATTTCGTAACTTTAAAAAATATTAAACATACATTACAAAAATAATATATATATACTAACATACAAAACACTTACAAAAATTCGATATTATTAAAAATTCGATATTTTTTAATGCCTATATTATGTACTTCTATATTTTGAAAATCGATATTACTTACCTTCATTTCGATATTATTAACCACTATATTATGTCCATTCGATATTATGTCCATTCTATATTTTGAATTCGATATTCTGTCCATTCTATATATTTTTTTCGATATTATGTCTATTTACCCAAGATGAGAAGGCAGATGGTATCTGGTCATCCAGTTGAAGGGTTGCAATGAGACTGGTGTCCCGCTGTAAACAACAATGGTTGTTTCTGTTCTTTGACGCCTTTTGACTAAATGACAGTAGTTTGCAGTACCCCCTGCCAGGGAAGTATTACAATTGTTCTGCCTTCCTGGCCAGAAAGGAGAACACATTCTGAGAGGCACAGTCATGAACTTGATTTCAAACCTCTTTTTTTATTTTCTCCTGAGCCTTCTTTCAGAGGAACTTGCACACTCTTCAAAAAAGTCCCAAATTGAAAAAATGTGTTTCTTTGTCTGTTCTGCAATAGGGTAATTAGTCTTATACTTAATAGGAAGACACAGTTAGGGTTGCATCTCACCATCAGTAAAGATGCATATCATTGAGTTTGGTCTGCTAGCCGGCCCGCCCTAACATATCTATTTATTTCCTTATGCGATTCAGTCTTACCAAAATATACCTTGTTTAATTTCCAACTATTATTGAGTATAATAAACATTCATGTTAAGAAAGATAAACACACAGGAATTGCCATAGCAGCCTTCATGCAGAATTTTATGAGTGTGTCAATGGTTTTGTATTCAGATAAACCGTAATATCATTTTTCACATGACCTAAGGGAATGTTAGACAAAACCCAGTGAACAGGAAGAATAGATTCAATTCATACAAATGCACTAAATGATTATATATTCTGTTAGTCATGCATATTTTATATACATATAAACACATTACTTTACCAGTCCTCTAGGGCAGCTCATTTATAATAGTTAGACATAGAATCAATAAATAGAGGAGGTGTGGGGTTTACTGTAGTGAATCAAAATATTAAAAGGTTTTATATTGTGTAACCACAGGTATTTCTAGGTATAGCGATATTCATATATGTAGATACAAATATATATGTTTATGTTTATTTTACTTGCATTGTGCACATTGCAGAACTAAGGGCCTGATGTACAAAGATTACATTTGCAAACTGTGGTGGCAAATTGCGCATTGACTTTTTGCGAATGTAATCTGATTTTGCAACCCAACCAATGTACAAATAGGCCAGTTCACAAAAAAAAAAAAAAGAATCTGTTTTGCAAAACTTAAGCGAGAGCAGTCAAAGGTCCTTTGGACCACAGCCTGCTTTCCCTGAAGCTCTTACACCAATTTCCAAAAAGAAGGGGTTCTAAGGGAACTCCTTCCTGAATCAGGTACCATTTCAACTTGTCAGTCGTTACTGGATCAGTACTGGATCAATGGTTTGTGACTGAAATTATAGTTGTAAACCATTGATACATGCCATACCAACTCACAATTCAGAAGAATCACCTTTAACACTCTCCTTCTAAAATCAGGCAAATTTGGAAGGTGCAAAATCAGGTTATTACATCAGAAACAGTGATTTAGCGGTTTCAACCCAATGATTCAGGGTTTTCAACGACTAAATCTCTTTGTACTTAAGGCAAATAATTGTTTTTGAGCACTGAGGTAAGATGAAATACTTTGCAACTAAGACATATAACGCAACAGCAAACATTCATTGATTCGGAGTTGGTAGCCAAAAAGAAAGCATTATCAACAATAGGGAAAAGCATAATTGATACATGGAGGGGCCAGAAAAGGTGGCTCCAAGTTATGACAGATAGGTTTAGAGACTCGATCTGAGACAGATTAGAAAAGGGGTATCTTGAGTCTCAACCTGAACCGCATCAGGAGCTGGGCATTGTTAATGAGGCTGGGCAGCTTATTCAGCATGTCACTCGTAGATTTGCGTGTGGTTTCGGTGTGATTAGAAGACATTTACCAGTCGAGTATAGGTTGTGACTGAGGGTGGGGACATTACACATTTTTTTCTTGCAAACTTATAGCATGTAGCTTCATGAAACGACAAAGGGAAATTTTCCAAATATCTTTAGAAAGACATGTCTCACCATTGTTTTCAGGAATGACTTAATGGACTGTTCTTGCAGCTCTAATATTTCAAATCCTTATCGAAATATGAGATGAAGGGGGTAAAACCCTACTCAAGCAGGAACCACAATTCCTGTCAGGGTGAAGTCACAAGCAAACACCAAATTAGCCATGTTCTTACCCTCTGGTAGCTTCGGGGGAAAAACAGTGAGGCTTAGAGGAAATGTATAAAGTATTTAGCCAGCACTTCAAATAGTATTAAAGTGACAACACAACACTAGAAAAATCCCACACCAATTTAGAAAAATAGAGTAAAATTGAATACATTATTTATACCAAAATGACAAAAATCCAATCAGTAGAGTCAGAGAAATGCAATTCTAAATATTTAAGTGAAAATAGTGCCTTGAGGCATAAAGCACCTACTGTGGTTATCTGGTAGCACCAGACCAGGAAAAACACACAAGTTCAGGCTGACCATGATGGAATGTAGGCCAGGGACAATCCTGGTTTGAGGAGCAATGCGAGGACCCATGTCAAGGATGTGTCTTGCAGTGGCAGTTCTGAGGAAGATGCAGGTCTGTGATGCAGAGTCCTGCCTTGTCGTCAAGGATGGCGTCTACAAGGGGCTTCTGATGGAAGTCCTGCATCAAGGATGCATCACTAAGCGGCATTTCTGAGGAAACTGTGGGGCTTTTATGTGAAGTCCTGGGTCATTGTCGAGGACACCATTAACGAGGGGCTTGCAATGAGAAGGCCTGCACCGAGGATGCATCGCGCAGCGGTGCTTTCAAGGAAGCAGCAGGCTGCGATGCAAGGTCCTGCGTCAAGGAAGCATTGCACATCGGTGATTCCGATGCGGCTTCAAATTATACATCACTTCTGCTCACAGGACCACAGCTGGGCTGGCAGAGCTCCTTCAGGCACACTTTCAAAGGTCCAGGACTGAAGAGGACCCACTTTGGGGGAAGGACTCACAGCAGACAGAGTGCAGAAGTTGGGTTCAAGAGAGTTGGAGGGTTTTTCTAACTGAGGCCTTGATCAGGAGGCTAGCCAACGAGCCCTTGGAGTCACTCAGGTGGTTCCAGGTCCAGTCATTATCAATCAGACAGCAGGGCAACAAAGTAACAATACTTCTTTCAGAGCAGCACAGCAGTCCTTCTGAGTCTCCACAGGTCCAGAGGTATACTGAAGAGTTGTGTCTGAGGGTCCAATATTTATACCTGGTGCCAGCTTTGAAGTAGAAGGCTCTGGAGGTTTCCAGCCCCAGAGGTGTTTGGAATTTCCTGACTCTCTGCCCTGGCTTGTCTGGGGTCACAAAAGACTAGTGTCAAGTCCTTTGTGAGTGTGCTCAAGGAGAAGGTTTGTGATGTGAAAGTGTGGTAGGTGACAGATCCTCCCCCGCATCAAGTCAGAGAGGGGCCATCCTGCCGACACCTATTCCCCCCTTTGTCTCATTGTCTGGGGGCAATACACAAAGACCAACTGCCAGCTGCACCTAGTCATGTGACCCAGGATACAGGCTGCAGGTACCAAATGGTTGGGACAAGAAAATACTAAGGGGTCGATTCTGATTCGGGCCGGAAAAAGCACCGACCGACTCGGATCCGGAAAAAATACCGACCGACACGTACCCGTGGCGCACGACACGCCAAGTACGATGCAAGGCGCGAAAAATCCGACCGACACGTACCGAAACCAAGTCGACCGACCGAGCCGCACTGAAAACAGCAATCCGGCCGGAAAAACACGTGAATCCAACCGACCGACACGCACCCGGAACAAATCCGACCGAAACGTAGACGCGAACTCCAAACCGCAAAGTACGATGCAAGGCGCGAAAACCACGAGCGAGTCGGACGGAGGACAAGCCGTACGACCGACACGCATACAAAACCGAGCCGAAGCAACACAATACACCGCGACCGACGCGTACGCAGCATAGAAAACTGCACAAACACAGCGTGAACGAAACGGAGAACACCGTACGAGACCAATGCAGGGTCCGACTCGGTCACAAGAACGTTTCCAACATACACAAACAGCACAAAGGAAAAATCACCCAAAAAAAGGCCAAACAAGCAATTACCAAGCCAATAAATACTGGGGGGGTGGGGACAGAGAACAAAGACACACCCACAACTCCACCTATATAAAGGACACAAATCACAACCATGAGCCTTTGCAAATGCCATTCCACTGCCAGCACCCAAGAGAAAGCAACCACACACCCACAGCTCATCCCTCACACAAGCCACACACCATCAGCACACCAACAAATACCTACCTCACATACACCCAGCAAAACACACACTCACACACCCTCACCTGCACACCAACACACACATCACCCACCATCACCACCCATCACCATGCCCCCAAGAAGAATACCAAGTTCCTAGATAGTGAATTGGAAGTCATGGTAGACGAGATCCTCAGGGTGGAGCCACAGCTGTTTGGCACACTGGTCCAACAGACCCCCATGTCTCAGAAAACCAAGATGTGGGAGAGGATCATCAACAGGGTGAACGCCCAATCACCATGTCGGCGCACAAAGACCGACATCCAGAACAGGTGGTATGACGTGCGCAGGAGTATACGGGACATGCTGAAGAAAGACTACATCAACAGCCAATACACCGGCAGTGGCCCTCCTGCCAAGCCAATATACCTCAGCCCTGGGAGGAGAAGGTGCGGGCCATCCTTCCGCCAGTGAGCGTATATGGACTAGAGGACATCCCAGAGCCTGGTGAGTACACAACAAATGTACACAATATACTGTCACAAAACACACACATCACTGTCAAGGGGAGAGTCAAACCATGCACTCATAGCAATTACACAGCAACCAGAACAGAATCATCCCAAAATGTGTATGTCAGTCAGATAAACACAACACATGCCATCAAAAAAGTCACATCCAACTGTGCCAACACATGTACAAACACAACTACAACTACAGCTAGGCAGTGGCACAAATAGAACTAACAAACACATCCAGACATGTAGCCACCACAACAACACCAACACACAGTGAAGACCACTCAAAGGAAGGAATTCTGTGTATGCTGGCCAAGTCAGTGTAGCCAATAGCATCATGGGAGTCGCAGTCACACATATTGCCCCCCCAACTGTCCCATCAACACCACCATGAACCATGCGCACATCACAGGGAGTGGAGAAGGACTCACAAGATGGCTGACACTGGCAACTGCTGTGGGGAGCACAAGGCCCTGCTGGCAACTGTGCACCAACAAACAGCAGGACACCACTGACTGACATCCTGAGAGACAACTTACACTCCCTGCAATGCAAGCACGTTCCATGGTGGGATATCTGGCTAGCTGGGTGGGAAGGAGGACTTGCAGCACTGACCATAGTCACAAGCACCTCCCCTCACACACCCCCCAACACAAACTCCACAGAACCCACCTGGTAGAATGCAATGCCCCCCATCCTAACACAAGATCCCACAAAGAACCACCACCCTGGGTTATGTTGTGTGAAGCACAGGGACACTCTTGGGACTTCTAGCCAAACAACTGCCAGGACAACACTCCCAGCCATCCTGTCAGCACAGCCAGCCCACCCCACAGGGAAGCAGAGTCAAAAGGAAGGAAGCATGGGCATGCTGGGAAGGGGGTGGAGGCAATAGCATGATGGGAGTCGTAGTCACTGATATTGGTCACCCCCACAACTGTCCCATCAACACCACCCTGAACCATGCTCACATCACAGGAAGTGGAGAAGGACTCACAAGATGGCTGACACTGGCTACTGCTGTGGGGAGCACAAGGCCCTGCTGGCAACTGTGCACCAACAAACAGCAGGACACCACTGACTGACATCCTGAGAGACAACTTACACTCCCTGCAATGCAAGCACGTTCCATGGTGGGATATCTGGCTAGCTGGGTGGGAAGGGGGACTTGCAGCACTGACCATAGTCACTAGCACCTCCCCTCACACACCCCCCAACACAAACTCCACAGAACCCACCTGGTAGAATGCAATGCCCCCCATCCTAACACAAGATCCCACAAAGAACCACCACCCTGGGTTATGTTGTGTGAAGCACAGGGACACTCTTGGGACTTCTAGCCAAACAACTGCCAGGACAACACTCCCAGCCATCCTGTCAGCACAGCCAGCCCAACCCACAGGGAAGCAGAGTCAAAAGGAAGGAAGCATGGGCATGCTGGGAAGGGGGTGGAGGCAATAGCATGATGGGAGTCGTAGTCACTGATATTGGTCACCCCCACAACTGTCCCATCAACACCACCCTGAACCATGCTCACATCACAGGAAGTGGAGAAGGACTCACAAGATGGCTGACACTGGCTACTGCTGTGGGGAGCACAAGGCCCTGCTGGCAACTGTGCACCAACAAACAGCAGGACACCACTGACTGACATCCTGAGAGACAACTTACACTCCCTGCAATGCAAGCACGTTCCATGGTGGGATATCTGGCTAGCTGGGTGGGAAGGGGGACTTGCAGCACTGACCATAGTCACAAGCACCTCCCCTCACACACACCCCAACACAAACTCCACAGAACCCACCTGGTAGAATGCAATGCCCCCCATCCTAACACAAGATCCCACAAAGAACCACCACCCTGGGTTATGTTGTGTGAAGCACAGGGACACTCTTGGGACTTCTAGCCAAACAACTGCCAGGACAACACTCCCAGCCATCCTGTCAGCACAGCCAGCCCACCCCACAGGGAAGCAGAGTCAAAAGGAAGGAAGCATGGGCATGCTGGGAAGGGGGTGGAGGCAATAGCATGATGGGAGTCGTAGTCACTGATATTGGTCACCCCCACAACTGTCCCATCAACACCACCCTGAACCATGCTCACATCACAGGAAGTGGAGAAGGACTCACAAGATGGCTGACACTGGCTACTGCTGTGGGGAGCACAAGGCCCTGCTGGCAACTGTGCACCAACAAACAGCAGGACACCACTGACTGACATCCTGAGAGACAACTTACACTCCCTGCAATGCAAGCACGTTCCATGGTGGGATATCTGGCTAGCTGGGTGGGAAGGGGGACTTGCAGCACTGACCATAGTCACTAGCACCTCCCCTCACACACCCCCCAACACAAACTCCACAGAACCCACCTGGTAGAATGCAATGCCCCCCATCCTAACACAAGATCCCACAAAGAACCACCACCCTGGGTTATGTTGTGTGAAGCACAGGGACACTCTTGGGACTTCTAGCCAAACAACTGCCAGGACAACACTCCCAGCCATCCTGTCAGCACAGCCAGCCCAACCCACAGGGAAGCAGAGTCAAAAGGAAGGAAGCATGGGCATGCTGGGAAGGGGGTGGAGGCAATAGCATGATGGGAGTCGTAGTCACTGATATTGGTCACCCCCACAACTGTCCCATCAACACCACCCTAAACCATGCTCACATCACAGGAAGTGGAGAAGGACTCACAAGATGGCTGACACTGGCTACTGCTGTGGGGAGCACAAGGCCCTGCTGGCAACTGTGCACCAACAAACAGCAGGACACCACTGACTGACATCCTGAGAGACAACTTACACTCCCTGCAATGCAAGCACGTTCCATGGTGGGATATCTGGCTAGCTGGGTGGGAAGGGGGACTTGCAGCACTGACCATAGTCACAAGCACCTCCCCTCACACACACCCCAACACAAACTCCACAGAACCCACCTGGTAGAATGCAATGCCCCCCATCCTAACACAAGATCCCACAAAGAACCACCACCCTGGGTTATGTTGTGTGAAGCACAGGGAAACTCTTGGGACTTCTAGCCAAACAACTGCCAGGACAACACTCCCAGCCATCCTGTCAGCACAGCCAGCCCACCCCACAGGGAAGCAGAGTCAAAAGGAAGGAAGCATGGGCATGCTGGGAAGGGGGGTGGAGGCAATAGCATGATGGGAGTCGTAGTCACTGATATTGGTCACCCCCACAACTGTCCCATCAACACCACCCTGAACCATGCTCACATCACAGGAAGTGGAGAAGGACTCACAAGATGGCTGACACTGGCTACTGCTGTGGGGAGCACAAGGCCCTGCTGGCAACTGTGCACCAACAAACAGCAGGACACCACTGACTGACATCCTGAGAGACAACTTACACTCCCTGCAATGCAAGCACGTTCCATGGTGGGATATCTGGCTAGCTGGGTGGAAAGGGGGACTTGCAGCACTGACCATAGTCACAAGCACCTCCCCTCACACCCCCAACACAAACTCCACAGAACCCACCTGGTAGAATGCAATGCCCCCCATCCTAACACAAGATCCCACAAAGAACCACCACCCTGGGTTATGTTGTGTGAAGCACAGGGACACTCTTGGGACCTCTAGCCAAACAACTGCCAGGACAACACTCCCAGCCATCCTGTCAGCACAGCCAGCCCACCCCACAGGGAAGCAGAGTCAAAAGGAAGGAAGCATGGGCATGCTGGGAAGGGGGAGGAGGCAATAGCATGATGGGAGTCGTAGTCACAGCTCTACATCCCCCACCACATGGCCCAGCAAGCTCACACTCACGCATGCACATCCCACATAGAGTGGAAAGGCCCATCAAAGATGTCTGACACTGTTGCTGTGTCGTGGGGAGCACAAGGGCATGCTGGGTACTGCACACCAACCAACAGCAGGACACCACTGTCAGCCATCTTGCCATTGCTCTCACACCCACACACACTGAACTCCACACAAAAGCAAGTAAGTATGGGAATGCTGGGAAGTGGGGTGGAGGCAATGGCATGATGGGAGTCGTAGTCACAGACATAGCTCACCCCCACAACTGTCCCATCAACACCACCCTGAACCATGCTCACATCACAGGGAGTGGAGAAGGGCTCACAAGATGGCTGACACTGGCTACTGCTGTGGGGAGCACAAGGCCCTGCTGGCAAATGTGCACCAACAAACAGCAGGACACCACTGACTGACATCCTGAGAGACAACTTACACTCCCTGCAACGCAAGCACGTTCCATGGTGGGATAACTGACTGGCTGGGTGGGTGGGAAGGAGGGCCGGCTGTCAACCAAACACAACCAATGCAGACCATGTTCACACCCCAGAAAATACATAGAAATGCCCAAATAATGCAGGACAATGTGCCACACCAATATCAACCCCTGACTGTGACGACTTAGGACAATGCAATGTACAGGCCAGCACCCAGAGGCACAGTCACAACTGTCATGTGTGTCAACCATTGATGCCTGCAGAAACATAACATACATTGTTTGTGTCTCCCAAAAACAGGTGATGATGGGGACACAGCAGCAGACGCTGAGGAGTCCCAGTCCCAGGCTCAAGAGGATGCCGAGCTCACTGGCGTCGTACAGCCTCTGTCCTCCTCGGACGATGAAGAACAACCTGGCACATCCGGTGCAAGTCAACATGCAGCACCAGCAGGACCACCAGCTGCAGCACCAGCATGACCACCAGCTGCACCCCCTGCACCCACCCCTCCAACGACTGTCACCACGAATACCATCCCTGCCGACATGGACAGAACAAGGAGCAACACCAGCACAGGGACCCTGGACCAACCTGGGGCCATGGACACCACCACCACCACCAACCCCCAAGGTGGACCAGGGTTATCTGTGCGTGCCACTGCACACACTGCACATGTCAGCAGGGGTGGTGGGAGGGGTGGTAGACAGAGGTCGCTGCTTGCAGACGTTGCTGGTGTGCATGATGACCCACAACTGGTACGCATAGCTGATGCGTACCAGTCCAGCACCGGAGACCTCAGCCAGGTAGTGGGGCTCCTCAGAGACATTAAACAGCAGCAGGCTGCCCATCATGCCCGCTTGGACTCCCACATGTCCCACGTGGAGTCACACATGTCCCGTGTGGACTCACACATGTCCCGCGTGGAGTCCAAGTGGGATGCACTGCATGAGATGACGGCGGTGCACAGGGACATTTTACAATGCCTCCACCAGATGAACAGCAACCAGTCCACACCTCCCTGTGTGCCAACAACATCTGGTGCCGAACAAACTGCAACTGCCACAGGGAGGGAGGAGGACTCTGGCGGAGAGTCCCCTGCACCTCAGCAGCCTGTACTTGAGGGGCCCCCCAAGAAGAGGGGTCGTCCGAGGAGGGAAAAGTGAGAGGCCGATGGCCAAGCGCAACTCCCAGGAAGCCTGAACCTGTTCTGGATGTTCGCCTTTGTGCACAGACTGTTCACCCTGTTGACGGCAACACTACTCCCACACATTGCATGGGGAGTACAAGTTGGACCAATGTGTCAGACAACTGTGGCCCCGATACTGGGGATCCTGTCTACCAGGACTTTCAATTCACCTAGGAACTTGGGATTGCAAGATTTATGTACAGCACAACCCATCCTATGCACTATTAACACAAATGTATCACAATAAACACACTAATACACAATACTTGCCTCTGTCGTGATTCCAACGTGGGTGCTGTTATGGGGATGATGAACTGCAAAATTACACTGTGTATGCGAACTGCAACAGCAAGGACAACACAGGCATGTGAGTACAGGCAACGTGACACACATGAGGGAGACACACCACCAGGGCTACACAACACATACACACCTAGGCCATCTGACTCATTGCCTACACTGATGTTGCCAGGGAAGACGGTGCAATGCACAGACACCACACCCATTCCCAGTTGTAGTCAAGTAGCCCACAGGTGCAGTAAGCAAATGGCAGTCAAATGTGTGACCACAGACAACGCACATCACAAAGTGAAGCACAGGTTTATTACACAGTTGCAACATGCCGTAACCACTACAGATGCAAGGTAATCCCACCTGGCAGCGGGCACACAGTCAACAACTGTAGACGGAACGAAGTCCATGGGTGTGGCGCACATCACCTGTAGGGACACAACAGCTACCAGCCTGGATGTGCAATCACGTCGTCGGTGGACACAGTTGACCAAACGAATCTGAAAGTACCCTGTGAAGGACAGAAATGACACACAGTCAAAAGCAATGGAGTACAGGACAGAACAGCAAAACTCATGCACAATACATGTTACAAGATACCCACCCAGAACCAAGTTAGCATGTCAACACTGTTGGGGAGTACAGCCCACCTGTCACCACACATCGCAACACACATCCAGTCAAGTAACCCATGGACACACTCCAACAGCACCAGAGCACCACCCACATATCATGCCAACTCACATCATTGACATGACACCTCAGGATACTCACATTCAGCTAAAGAAGTTGGTGATGAGCTGTGTGCGGACATCACCATCACCATCATCATCGTCACTGGCATCGTGGTCCAGGCCAGGATCCTCCACAGGTGGCGGATGTTGGTCATTGTCATCCTGGATGAGAGGCAACTCCTTACGCACTGCCAGGTTGTGGAGCATGCAGCAGACGATGATAATCTTGCACACTTTCGCAGGGGCATATGGGAGGGACCCTCCGGTCTTGTCCAGGCAGCGGAAGCGGCTCTTCAGGAGACCAAAGGTCCGCTCAATCACTCTCCTGGTCCGACCATGTGCCTCATTGTAGCGCATCTGGGCTGGTGTCACAGGGTTCCTGAGGGGTGTCAGCAACCACGGCATGTTGGGGTATCCCGAGTCACCTACGGACAGACAAGTGCACATTAGCTGACTTGGAAAAGTGGGCGGAATACTACAGATCAGATCACACACAATGGCACAAAGTCAGTACACACCGACAAGCCAGGCACGCTCGTTCTGCATCTGTGCCATCATCCTGGGGATGCGACTACTCCTCATCACAAAGGCATCGTGTGCTGAACCAGGGAAATGGGCACACACGTGTGTGATGAGTCATGTCTGCAAGACACACCACCAGTGCATTGACCGAGTGGTAGTGCTTGCGGTTCCTGTAGGCCTGCTCCTGGGCCTGTGGTGGTACCAAAGCCACATGTGTCCCATCAATGGAGCCAATTACATGCGGCATCCTCCCCAGGGCATAAAAGTCACTCTTCACGTCAGTGAGTCGTCGCAGTCTAGGGAAATAGATGTACCGGTTCAGGAAGAGCAACATTGCTGCCAAAACATCGCGGAGCACACGGCTGAACATGGTCTGTGACATCCCACTAGCAGTCGCCACAGTATGTTGGAAGGTACCAGTGGCAAAGAAGTGTAGGGCTGCCATCACCTTCACCTTGGGGGTCAGCGCTGTAGGATACGGCCGGCCAGGCTGCAAATGTGGGGACAACTGCACTGCCAAATCCTCAATCAGCTGCCTGGTGAAGCGGTACCGTCGGATGCTGTCCCGTTCCACCATCGTTGCCAGGTCTGGGAATGGTCGATGGACAGCAGGAGCCCTGCAGTGCAGAGGAGAAGTAAGCAAGATTGTCAGTCACCCCACATATGCGGCATTGAACACACTCAAGATCCCAACATACATCATTATGAGGCACAACTACATGAAGTGTGCAGTACCAGAAGGACATGTATGGTACATACATGGCCAACATCTGTCAACACGGTCCAACAGGTGGCATCAATTAGTCCCAGGTTGGCCCATTGGATATCATGAGGCCGTGTCACAGTTCCCATCTCCTGCTGCCGTGTCACAATAACCCCCCACAGTGACATGTGAGGACAGATGTGCCCCAGGCACCACAGCTCAATGACAGGTACATTCCCAGGGTCCCTGTAATGCCACATGGACACTGGCATTACATGGAGTATCATGTATACACCACAGCAAAACAACCATGACCCCCACAGGTAGTGGCCCCACTTGCCACGGCAGGACAGACATGGACGTCTGTGACACACACGCACAACATCAGAGTCCATGCACACACAACGTGGATGTGGAGACTGTCTCCCATTGTGCACATGAAATCAGAGACATTGTAAACACTACATGCACAAAGACTGTGGAGGACCATCACTATTGTGCCACTGGGACACCCTGGCTCAAACATACCGTCCCACATGGGACTCACGGGGTATGTGACATGACATACACATACACCACTGTGAAATGTGACCATGGCACATGCACAGATATGAACAGTTGCACATCACAGTGGTCATGTACACGTAACACCCAGGATCCTGTCCCCATGAACACGTGCACAGCCTGGGGGTGGCTGCCCACAGGTGACACCCACAGGACAACATGTACACCAACATACACACAATAGGAAATGCATCCTTACATGCCTTATGATAAAGTTTGGACAGGCTGTCGTGATGTAGGTGTGCCCCTCACTCCCTGGGAGCTATCTGTAGCTGGCATATGTCCATCTGAGACAGGCATGCTGACATATGCCAGTCACATGTACAGTGATGCGTTGTACCACAATGGACCGATCGGTGCCTCCGGCCGGCCCATTGCATTCAATGTGTGCGGGTACGCGTTGTACCCCTGTGCGCGTTGAACTGCAATGGACCGATCGGTGCCTCCGGCCGGCCCATTGCATTCAATGTGTGCGGGTACGCGTTGTACCCCTGTGCGCGTTGTACCGCAATGGACCGATCGGTGCCTCCGGCCGGCCCATTGCATTCAATGTGTGCGGGTACGCGTTGTACCCCTGTGCGCGTTGTACCGCAATAGACCGATCGGTGCGCACCCATTGACAATGGGCTTGCCTGGCAACGGACGCGTTTTCGAATTTCGAACGAGTCGGTTGCTGTAAATTTAGTTGGTCACCCACAACAATGTTGCAAAATCATGTATGTCATGAAGTTGAAGATTTGAAGGATGCTGTGGGCGTGTTTTGGTGCTGCTATTCCATGGATTGGCCAGATTCAGAAGATGCAAACGACTTGGACCTATCACTTTGGACACAAGGGACAGTATCTGCCTCTCCAGCACATATATATTGCTGGCTGTTCCCCTGAGAGCTCACTTGCCTGCACTACATGCTCCAGGACGACATCTGCCACTGCACTGCTGCTGTCTCTGCCCCTCTGGACCCTGCAATGGCACGTACTGTGGAGAGAGCCCCAGCCTTCAGCCTTGAAGAGAACCAGGCCCTGCTGGACAGCCTACTTCCACAGTACAGCAAGCTGTATGGGACACCAGGGGAGCAGGTGAGTGTTCTGTGCACTGCCTTTCTGAATGTGCATTTTGTGTGACTAGCAAGGCTGAGAGTCTGCATGCCACTGGCTAGCAGGCTCACTGAGTAGTTGTCACCCCCATAGTGTGTAGTGACTTGCACTGGACAGGTATGGTGCAGTGACAGTGCATTTGAACATGGTTTTACTTCCCATGCAATGATACCATGTAGTGACGTCTGGCAAACTGTCCATGGTCAGCTTTGCACTGCCTGTGTACATCATGTGCCCCTGTGATTGAGACAAGTATATACAACTGTGTCATGCACGGATATGTTGCATGTGTGGTAATGGCCTTTTCACTTTGTCATCCTGACAGGTTAATGCCCATCGGAAGCAGGAGATCTGGAAGGACATCGTCCGGGCTGTCCGGTCCGTGGGGGTCTACAAGCGCCGGATCCGCAACTGCCAGAAGAGGTGGCAGGACCTTCGGGGCTGGACCCGGAGGATTGCACGGGTCCAGCTGAAGCTGTCGCCTCCTCGCAGGAGGGGCAGAACACGGACCCTGACCCCCACATGCTCCAGATCCTGGCGGTGGTGTTTCCAGACCTGGATGGGCAGCTGAAGGCCAGACAGCAGCAAGGAGGGGGTGAGTCAAAGACTGCACTGTGAACTCTGTATTACATGCTTTGTGCCCTCATCTGGCCTGGTTCAACTGCCACAGTGCAGCAGTCATGTTGTCCAGGAGCCATGTCCCTCTATTGTGCACTGCCCACTGCTCATCTGATACCCAGGTGTGGCCCTTACATTCAGGGAATTGTGTCACTTGGGACTGTGTCCTTGCAGTTTGCTTCACTGAAGGTGGGGGACAGCATCTGTTTCCCTAACTCTGTTGTGGGCATCATGGGTGGGTCCATTGTTCACACAACGCCTGGGTTTGGACATGTGATCTGCGTGTTGCTTTGATATGCGGTCCACTTGCTGAGCTGAGCCACCACATGTGCCTGGGGTATGTGGCACACGCCCATGCAGCGGGTGGGAACAATGTTTGGGCCCCAGGAGTGTGCAGATTACGTGTGTCACACATACATAGCCAGCTATCCACTGTCCAGGGCACATCCCTCATTCATGTGGAGCAGGACAGTCATGCCTACTCCAGGCCATGCAATGCACTCTGTACTCCCACTCCCGTGTATCAGCTGACACATTGTGCACAGTGATTTGACCCCTCAGGTGTCTGCCTCTGTGTCAGTGTGCTGTGGATTAGTTGCCAGGACTGCTGGGGTGTTTCTTGGTAGGGGCTCAGCATGCCCCTGGAGATGTGACCATAGGAGACGATACTTGTGTGTCACATAGGTGTTTGATCAGCTGCCCGTGCAGACTGGGGTATGCGAATGTGAAGTTCAGGCAGCTGTTCCCCATTCACAGCAAATTGTGAGGGGCTCAGGTTCAGAGGGTAGTGTCACAGGTCTCCCATATGTCCAATAGGTGTGACCTGGACAGATGAGGGTTAAGATGATGTGTTGTGTGGGGGATGTACATGTGCACTTGTGCAGCTCCAGGACTTGCATTCCCCATGACCTACTATTGTGACACAGTGCATAGTGTTGTTGTCTGGCTGCCAAGTCATACATCACTGAGACAGTGATGTATGACTTAGCAGTCATGCCTCTGCCATGGCATGTGTCAACTTATTGGTGGTCCTGCAGGGGAGTGACATGTGCTACATGCACACCATAGTGGCGCTGGCTATCAGGACATGGTTGCATCATGGTGTCTGTCGCTGGTATGCATCACATGCATTTCCTATTTGACTCTGGGCATCCCTTTCATCCGGAAACCTGTACTGACTCAGTGGCAAGAGCTGTGATGTGTGCATGTCCACATGCCACACCGTGTCCTCTGCACTGTCCAACTACTGTGTACTTGGTGCATGTGTCCACACTGGGGTGTTGCAATCCAACAGACACCAGACAGATGGGTGCAAGGCCATGTGGGATGTGAGTGCCATGCTTGGCATCAGACTGACAATTGGCTTCTCCTGTTCAGTTAGGGCACTTTTAGCAATGTACAACTAATGATGCCAGGGCTTGCTCTGTAATGTGCTGTGCTCACAGTGGTGTGTGCGTTTGGTGCAGGTGACTGATGTCTGTCTGTTTCCCCATTGTTTGCAGATACATCCACGGCCAAGGAAGGGGACAGCTCCACGGACCAGGAGGAGCCAGAGAGCCAGACTGGGTCAGCAGCCGAGGAGTGGTCGGAGGGACCCAGTGGCACGGAGGGCGAGGGGAGCCACACCGAGGAGTCCTCAGCACCATCCACCTCAGCTGAGGACCAGAGCAACTCGGAGGATGACTCCCTTGTGGAGGCGGGTGTCAGCAGCCACCACACGCCAGCTAGTGTTGCTGTCCCCGCCACCACCAGCACCACCACCGCCCTCCCATCGGCTCCCATTCCCCAGGTCCGTGGAGGCTCCCATGTTCGGGAGCGTGTCTCCTTTGGCCCAGGCACCGCACCCCCCTGCCCCTGTGTCCCCTGCTGCCCTGAGTGAGGAGTCTGTGTACCTCCTTCGCCAGCTCCATGTAGGGCAGACAGCCATGCTGAGTGTCCTCCATGCGCATACCGCACTGTTGACTCAGCTGGTGTCGTTCATGGAGGGCATCTCATCGGGCATGTCTGACCCACAGAGGGGCAACAGGTCCATGGACTCCTCCCTGATGGCAGCAGTGTCCCTCCTCAGACAGTCCCTCACCCCTCCTGCCTCTGCTCCATCCACACTCCCCAGCACCTTACCCGTCCCAAGCACACACACACCGGCACAGGCACACACCAGCACACACACGTCCAGCACACAGACACACATGCCACAAACTAAACGCACACGCACGCACAGTCAGGGGACTGAAACCAGACACACAGGGGATGGGGCCCTGGTACACACACACGCATCCACGGGCACTGCGCAGTCCTCAGTTGCCTCTCCCTCCAAAGCACCCTCCCTTGCCTCACCTGCAACCCCAAAGACCCAGCGCCTCTTCCTCAGTGACCTCGGCCTCTTCCCCTCTGATCCAGCTGCCCCAGCATCCAGGGGGAAGAGGAAGCCCCCCACATGGAGCAGAGTGCCCCTCGCCCCCGGACACCCCTCCCCCAGGCGCAGACAGACTGAGGCCCCCACCCGCAAGTCCCCCGGAGTGCTAAGAGCAAGACCCCGCCGCCGCCCTGCAGCTCAAGCACCAGGTCTCCTTCCTCCATCCCTCAGGCCCCCACTACACAGGTGCCCCCACCACACCCTGCCCCAGGTTCCCCCACCCACAGATATACCATCCCCAAGAGGCTCCGGCCTTCTCCCCTGCCACTTGCTCTCCCGGCACCACACCCCCGCTGCGCTTGTCTGTGCCACTGATGTGGTGAGGGTGTCCTCCCCCTCTGTCCAGCCCACCTTGCCTGTTCCCCATTCTCCTCCCCTGGTGGTAGGCACTGCAGTGGAGTCCACTACCACCCTGTCTGACTTGGGCACTGCAGTGGCGGACCTGTCCACTCCATCTGCAGGGTCCACTGCAGTCGTGCCGGCACCCACAACATCTGAGCCATGCCCCCAGTTGTCCCGGCACACACCATGTCTGACACTTCCACTGCAGTTGTTAGTGGCTCTCCAGCACCCACCACCCCTTCCCTGCTTCCTCCTGGTGAGCCCTGATCCTGTCCCTGCGGTGCCTGGCCTACCCCCCGGTTGCCCCTCCTAGTGGATTGTCCCTGGTTTTGTGCAGGCATGTGTAGGGTGGCATCTGCCACTGTCACCCACTTGTGACTTTGTTGATGGACTGGCCATTGGCCTTTGTTTATGTTCTACCGGACTTCTACTTTTAATGCCACATATGCTGAATAAAGCAACTTTCTGTTCTCTAGTGCTTTTGCTTCTGATGTACATGATGTTGATGATGCTAACCATGCCCTTGCTGCAGTGATGGTGATATTTGGTCTCATGATAATGAAGTGTTACTGTGCAGGAACCCATGTGGTCCAGGGGGAATGTGTCCTATCCTGTGGTGTATCCATGTCATCCTTAGCAGCATCTGAGGGTGTCATGTGTTCAGTATTTGGCAATGGGATTTCCTACTTAGATTGGCAATTTCACATCTGTGGCTTCCACCCCTGCACATCTGTTGTGCCTGCCATTGTTCTATTCGTCTACTTCCCTGACCGTGTGGCCATCTCCAGTGAACATGCAGGTTTGGGCATCAATGGGGAAGGACTCATCTGTGTTGTCAGTGCAACATTGCTATACAAGTGTGTTGGATCTGTGCTGATGATTCCGTTGGCACTTCCATGACCAGGCTGATGGGACGGGAGCCCTCATTTGGTGCTAATTGTTGATTGTGTGTCCCATTGCTGCCATGGTATGGTATCTGTTCACCTCACATCTGCAGTCTCCACAGGGTATCTGCATGTGTGTGCCCATAGGTGCAAATATGTGGGTCTGCATTCGGATGGTCACTTCTGTCATTGTGTCATTGATGATTGTTGACGGTGTCAGCCCCCATGGGTGTTGTTTGTCTGCACATGGCCAAAGTTATGTCTTATTTGCACTGCAGGATTTGGCTCCCCCAATTTATGTTGCAATGGGACACATACACTACTTTGCCACTGATGTGTTTGTTGTTCTGTGACCAGGAATCATCCATGCAGTTTGGCAGTTGCACCTCTTACTTTGTCAACACTTACCTTTTGGTCACTGTGATGATGGGGGTTTGGACCCCATTGCCACAATGTTCAAAATGTGCTGCAGCTATGGACCCCACACTTACCTTTTGGTCACTGTGATGATGGGGGTTTGGACCCCATTGCCACAATGTTCAAAATGTGCTGCAGCTATGGACCCCACACTTGCCTTTTGGTCACTGTGATGATGGGGGTTTGGACCCCATTGCCACAATGTTCAAAATGTGCTGCAGCTATGGACCCCACACTTGCCTTTTGGTCACTGTGATGATGGGGGTTTGGACCCCATTGCCACAATGTTCAAAATGTGCTGCAGCTAAGGACCCCACACTTGCCTTTTGGTCACTGTGATGATGGGGGTTTGGACCCCATTGCCACAATGTTCAAAATGTGCTGCAGCTATGGACCCCACACTTACCTTTTGGTCACTGTGATGATGGGGGTTTGGACCCCATTGCCACAATGTTCAAAATGTGCTGCAGCTATGGACCCCACACTTACCTTTTGGTCACTGTGATGATGGGGGTTTGGACCCCATTGCCACAATGTTCAAAATGTGCTGCAGCTATGGACCCCTCACTTACCTTTTGGTCACTGTGATGATGGGGGTTTGGACCCTATTGCCACAATGTTCAAAATGTGCTGCAGCTATGGACCCCACACTTGCCTTTTGGTCACTGTGATGATGGGGGTTTGGACCCCATTGCCACAATGTTCAAAATGTGCTGCAGCTATGGACCCCACACTTGCCTTTTGGTCACTGTGATGATGGGGTTTGGACCCCATTGCCACAATGTTCAAAATGTGCTGCAGCTATGGACCCCACACTTACCTTTTGGTCACTGTGATGATGGGGGTTTGGACCCCATTGCCACAATGTTCAAAATGTGCTGCAGCTATGGACCCCACACTTACCTTTTGGTCACTGTGATGATGGGAGTTTGGACCCCATTGCCACAATGTTCAAAATGTGCTGCAGCTATGGACCCCACACTTGCCTTTTGGTCACTGTGATGATGGGGGTTTGGACCCCATTGCCACAATGTTCAACATGTGCTGCAGCTATGGACCCCACACTTGCCTTTTGGTCACTGTGATGATGGGGGTTTGGACCCCATTGCCACAATGTTCAAAATGTGCTGCAGCTATGGACCCCACACTTGCCTTTTGGTCACTGTGATGATGGGGGTTTGGACCCCATTGCCACAATGATCATGGCCTGCTTTCGTTGTGTGTGCCACACACATATTTGTGTGGCACATGTGCTAGGGGGTCACATTGTATGTTCGAAGTCATGTTCGGTGTTGTAGGCATTTGACACAGTCTACACACGCTTGTCATGGTGTTGGGGGATGTCTTCTTCTTGCATTCCCTAGGTTGTGGTGTGCTGGTTGTGTCATGCATTGTCCATCCTATGGGTGGGGGTGGTAGTGATGGTAGGCATCCTGCCCCCCCTGGCTAAGGGTGGTAGTAGTGGTAGGCATCCTGCCCCCCCTGGGTGAGGGTGGTAGTAGTGGTAGGCATCCTGCCCCCCTGGCTAAGGGTGGTAGTAGTGGTAGGCATCTTGCCCCCCTGGCTAAGGGTGGTAGTAGTGGTAGGCATCCTGCCCCCCTGGGTGAGGGTGGTAGTAGTGGTAGGCATCCTGCCCCCTGGCTAAGGGTGGTAGTAGTGGTAGGCATCCTGCCCCCCCTGGCTAACGGTGGTGGTAGGCATCCTGCCCCCTGGCTAAGGGTGGTAGTAGTGGTAGGCATCCTGCCCCCCTGGGTGAGGGTGGTAGTAGTGGTAGGCATCCTGCCCCCCCTGGGTGAGGGTGGTAGTAGTGGTAGGCATCCTGCCCCCCCTGGCTAAGGGTGGTAGTAGTGGTAGGCATCCTGCCCCCCCTGGCTAAGGGTGGTAGTAGTGGTAGGCATCCAGCCCCCCTGGCTAAGGGTGGTGGTAGGCATCCTGCCCCCCTGGGTGAGGGTGGTAGTAGTGGTAGGCATCCAGCCCACCCTGGGTGAGGGTGGTAGTAGTGGTAGGCATCCTGCCCCCTGGCTAAGGGTGGTGGTAGGCATCCTGCCCCCTGGGTGAGGGTGGTAGTAGTGGTAGGCATCCTGCCCCCCCTGGCTAAGGGTGGTAGTAGTGGTAGGCATCCAGCCCACCCTGGGTGAGGGTGGTAGTAGTGGTAGGCATCCATCCCCCCCTGGCTAAGGGTGGTGGTAGGGATCCTGCCCCCCCTGGGTGAGGGTGGTAGTAGTGGTAGGCATCCTGCCCCCCTGGCTAAGGGTGGTAGTAGTGGTAGGCATCCTGCCCCCCTGGGTGAGGGTGGTAGTAGTGGTAGGCATCCTGCCCCCCTGGGAGAGGGTGGTAGTAGTGGTAGGCATCCTGCCCCCCTGGATAAGGGTGGTAGTAGTGGTAGGCATCCTGCCCCCCTGGGTGAGGGTGGTAGTAGTGGTAGGCATCCTGCCCCCCTGGCTAAGGGTGGTAGTAGTGGTAGGCATCCAGCCCACCCTGGGTGAGGGTGGTAGTAGTGGTAGGCATCCAGCCCCCCTGGCTAAGGGTGGTGGTAGGCATCCTGCCCCCCTGGGTGAGGGTGGTAGTAGTGGTAGGCATCCTGCCCCCTGGCTAAGGGTGGTAGTAGTGGTAGGCATCCAGCCCACCCTGGGTGAGGGTGGTAGTAGTGGTAGGCATCCAGCCCCCTGGCTAAGGGTGGTGGTAGGCATCCTGCCCCCCTGGGTGAGGGTGGTAGTAGTGGTAGGCATCCTGCCCCCTGGCTAAGGGTGGTAGTAGTGGTAGGCATCCTGCCCCCCTGGCTAAGGGTGGTGGTAGGCATCCTGCCCCCGGCTAAGGGTGGTAGTAGTGGTAGGCATCCTGCCCCCCTGGGTGAGGGTGGTAGTAGTGGTAGGCATCCTGCCCCCCTGGCTAAGGGTGGTAGTAGTGGTAGGCATCCTGCCCCCCGGCTAAGGGTGGTAGTAGTGGTAGGCATCCTGCCCCCCTGGGTGAGGGTGGTAGTAGTGGTAGGCATCCTGCCCCCCCTGGATGAGGGTGGTAGTAGTGGTAGGCATCCAGCCCACCCTGGGTGAGGGTGGTAGTAGTGGTAGGCATCTAGCCCACCCTGGGTGAGGGTGGTAGTAGTGGTAGGCATCCAGCCCACCCTGGGTGAGGGTGGTAGTAGTGGTAGGCATCCAGGCCCCCCTGGCTAAGGGTGGTGGTAGGCATCCTGCCCCCCCTGGGTGAGGGTGGTAGTAGTGGTAGGCATCCTGCCCTCCCTGGCTAAGGGTGGTAGTAGTGGTAGGCATCCTGCCCCCCCTGGCTAAGGGTGGTGGTAGGCATCCTGCCCCCCCTGGGTGAGGGTGGTAGTAGTGGTAGGCAACCTGCCCCCCCTGGGTGAGGGTGGTAGTAGTGGTAGGCATCCTGCCCCCTGGCTAAGGGTGGTAGTAGTGGTAGGCATCCTGCCCCCCTGGGTGAGGTTGGTAGTAGTGGTAGGCATCCTGCCCCCTGGCTAAGGGTGGTAGTAGTGGTAGGCATCCTGCCCCCCTGGCTAAGGGTGGGAGTAGTGGTAGGCATCCTGCCCCCCTGGCTAAGGGTGGTGGTAGGCATCCTGCCCCCCTGGCTAAGGGTGGTAGTAGTGGTAGGCATCCTGCCCCCCTGGGTGAGGGTGGTAGTAGTGGTAGGCATCCTGCCCCCCTGGGTGAGGGTGGTAGTAGTGGTAGGCATCCTGCCCCCCTGGCTAAGGGTGGTAGTAGTGGTAGGCATCCAGCCCACCCTGGGTGAGGGTGGTAGTAGTGGTAGGCATCCAGCCCCCCTGGCTAAGGGTGGTGGTAGGCATCCTGCCCCCCTGGGTGAGGGTGGTAGTAGTGGTAGGCATCCTGCCCCCTGGCTAAGGGTGGTAGTAGTGGTAGGCATCCAGCCCACCCTGGGTGAGGGTGGTAGTAGTGGTAGGCATCCAGCCCCCTGGCTAAGGGTGGTGGTAGGCATCCTGCCCCCTGGGTGAGGGTGGTAGTAGTGGTAGGCATCCTGCCCCCCTGGCTAAGGGTGGTAGTAGTGGTAGGCATCCTGCCCCCCTGGCTAAGGGTGGTGGTAGGCATCCTGCCCCCCTGGCTAAGGGTGGTAGTAGTGGTAGGCATCCTGCCCCCTGGGTGAGGGTGGTAGTAGTGGTAGGCATCCTGCCCCCCTGGCTAAGGGTGGTAGTAGTGGTAGGCATCCTGCCCCCTGGCTAAGGGTGGTAGAAGTGGTAGGCATCCTGCCCCCTGGGTGAGGGTAGCAGTAGTGGTAGGCATCCTGCCCCCTGGCTAAGGGTGGTAGTAGTGGTAGGCATCCTGCCCCCCTGGGTGAGGGTGGTAGTAGTGGTAGGCATCCTGCCCCCTGGCTAAGGGTGGTAGTAGTGGTAGGCATCCTGCCCCCCTGGCTAAGGGTGGTAGTAGTGGTAGGCATCCTGCCCCCATGGCTAAGGGTGGTAGTAGTGGTAGGCATACTGCCCCCCCTGGGTGAGGGTGGTAGTAGTGGTAGGCATCCTGCCCCCCTGGCTAAGGGTGGTAGTAGTGGTAGGCATCCTGCCCCCCTGGCTAAGGGTGGTAGTAGTGGTAGGCATCTTGCCCCCCTGGCTAAGGGTGGTGGTAGGCATCCTGCCCCCTGGCTAAGGGTGGTAGTAGTGGTAGGCATCCTGCCCCCCTGGGTGAGGGTGGTAGTAGTGGTAGGCATCCTGCCCCCCTGGGTGAGGGTGGTAGTAGTGGTAGGCATCCTGCCCCCCCTGGCTAAGGGTGGTAGTAGTGGTAGGCATCCTGCCCCCCCTGGCTAAGGGTGGTAGTAGTGGTAGGCATCCAGCCCCCCCTGGCTAAGGGTGGTGTTAGGCATCCTGCCCCGCCTGGGTGAGGGTGGTAGTAGTGGTAGGCATCCAGCCCACCCTGGGTGAGGGTGGTAGTAGTGGTAGGCATCCTGCCCCCCTGGCTAAGGGTGGTGGTAGGCATCCTGCCCCCCCTGGGTGAGGGTGGTAGTAGTGGTAGGCATCCTGCCCCCCCTGGCTAAGGGTAGTAGTAGTGGTAGGCATCCAGCCCACCCTGGGTGAGGGTGGTAGTAGTGGTAGGCATCCAGCCCCCCCTGGCTAAGGGTGGTGGTAGGCATCCTGCCCCCCCCTGGGTGAGGGTGGTAGTAGTGGTAGGCATCCTGCCCCCCCTGGCTAAGGGTGGTAGTAGGCATCCTGCCCCCCCTGGCTAAGGGTGGTAGTAGTGGTAGGCATCCTGCCCCCTGGGTGAGGGTGGTAGTAGTGGTAGGCATCCTGCCCCCCGTGGGTGAGGGTGGTAGTAGTGGTAGGCATCCTGCCCCCCTGGCTAAGGGTGGTAGTAGTGGTGGGCATCCTGCCCCCCTGGCTAAGGGTGGTAGTAGTGGTAGGCATCCAGCCCCCCCTGGCTAAGGGTGGTGGTAGGCATCCTGCCCCGCCTGGGTGAGGGTGGTAGTAGTGGTAGGCATCCAGCCCACCCTGGGTGAGGGTGGTAGTAGTGGTAGGCATCCTGCCCCCCCTGGCTAAGGGTGGTGGTAGGCATCCTGCCCCCCTGGGTGAGGGTGGTAGTAGTGGTAGGCATCCTGCCCCCCCTGGCTAAGGGTGGTAGTAGTGGTAGGCATCCAGCCCCCCCTGGGTGAGGGTGGTAGTAGTGGTAGGCATCCAGCCCCCCCTGGCTAAGGGTGGTGGTAGGCATCCTGCCCCCCCTGGGTGAGGGTGGTAGTAGTGGTAGGCATCCTGCCCCCCCTGGCTAAGGGTGGTAGTAGTGGTAGGCATCCTGCCCCCCTGGGTGAGGGTGGTAGTAGTGGTAGGCATCCTGCCCCCCTGGGTGAGCGTGGTAGTAGTGGTAGGCATCCTGCCCCCCTGGCTAAGGGTGGTAGTAGTGGTAGGCATCCTGCCCCCCTGGGTGAGGGTGGTAGTAGTGGTAGGCATCCTGCCCCCTGGCTAAGGGTGGTAGTAGTGGTAGGCAACCTGCCCCCCTGGGTGAGGGTGGTAGTAGTGGTAGGCATACTGCCCCCCCTGGGTGAGGGTGGTAGTAGTGGTAGGCATCCTGCCCCCCCTGGCTAAGGGTGGTAGTAGTGGTAGGCATCCAGCCCAACCTGGGTGAGGGTGGTAGTAGTGGTAGGCATCCAGCCCCCCGGCTAAGGGTGGTGGTAGGCATCCTGCCCCCCTGGGTGAGGGTGGTAGTAGTGGTAGGCATCCTGCCCCCCTGGCTAAGGGTGGTAGTAGTGGTAGGCATCCAGCCCACCCTGGGTGAGGGTGGTAGTAGTGGTAGGCATCCAGCCCCCCTGGCTAAGGGTGGTGGTAGGCATCCTGCCCCCCTGGGTGAGGGTGGTAGTAGTGGTAGGCATCCTGCCCCCTGGCTAAGGGTGGTAGTAGTGGTAGGCATCCTGCCCCCCTGGCTAAGGGTGGTGGTAGGCATCCTACCCCCTGGCTAAGGGTGGTAGTAGTGGTAGGCATCCTCCCCCTGGGTGAGGGTGGTAGTAGTGGTAGGCATCCTGCCCCCCTGGCTAAGGGTGGTAGTAGTGGTAGGCATCCTGCCCCCCTGGCTAAGGGTGGTAGTAGTGGTAGGCATCCTGCCCCCCTGGGTGAGGGTGGTAGTAGTGGTAGGCATCCTGTCCCCCTGGGTGAGGGTGGTAGTAGTGGTAGGCATCCAGCCCACCCTGGGTGAGGGTGGTAGTAGTGGTAGGCATCCAGCCCACCCTGGGTGAGGGTGGTAGTAGTGGTAGGCATCCAGCCCCCCCTGGCTAAGGGTGGTGGTAGGCATCCTGACCCCCCTGGGTGAGGGTGGTAGTAGTGGTAGGCATCCTGCCCCCCTGGCTAAGGGTGGTGGTAGGCATCCTGCCCCCTGGGTGAGGGTAGTAGTAGTGGTAGGCATCCTGCCCCCCTGGCTAAGGGTGGTGGTAGGCATCCTGCCCCCCTGGCTAAGGGTGGTAGTAGTGGTAGGCATCCTCCCCCTGGGTGAGGGTGGTAGTAGTGGTAGGCATCCTGCCCCCTGGCTAAGGGTGGTAGTAGTGGTAGGCATCCTGCCCCCCTGGCTAAGGGTGGGAGTAGTGGTAGGCATCCTGCCCCCCTGGCTAAGGGTGGTGGTAGGCATCCTGCCCCCCTGGCTAAGGGTGGTAGTAGTGGTAGGCATCCTGCCCCCTGGGTGAGGGTGGTAGTAGTGGTAGGCATCCTGCCCCCCTGGGTGAGGGTGGTAGTAGTGGTAGGCATCCTGCCCCCTGGCTAAGGGTGGTAGTAGTGGTAGGCATCCAGCCCACCCTGGGTGAGGGTGGTAGTAGTGGTAGAGCATCCAGCCCCCCTGGCTAAGGGTGGTGGTAGGCATCCTGCCCCCCTGGGTGAGGGTGGTAGTAGTGGTAGGCATCCTGCCCCCTGGCTAAGGGTGGTAGTAGTGGTAGGCATCCAGCCCACCCTGGGTGAGGGTGGTAGTAGTGGTAGGCATCCAGCCCCCTGGCTAAGGGTGGTGGTAGGCATCCTGCCCCCCTGGGTGAGGGTGGTAGTAGTGGTAGGCATCCTGCCCCCCTGGCTAAGGGTGGTAGTAGTGGTAGGCATCCTGCCCCCCTGGCTAAGGGTGGTGGTAGGCATCCTGCCCCCCTGGCTAAGGGTGGTAGTAGTGGTAGGCATCCTGCCCCCCTGGGTGAGGGTGGTAGTAGTGGTAGGCATCCTGCCCCCTGGCTAAGGGTGGTAGTAGTGGTAGGCATCCTGCCCCCTGGCTAAGGGTGGTAGTAGTGGTAGGCATCCTGCCCCCTGGGTGAGGGTGGCAGTAGTGGTAGGCATCCTGCCCCCCTGGGTGAGGGTGGTAGTAGTGGTAGGCATCCAGCCCCCCCTGGGTGAGGGTGGTAGTAGTGGTAGGCATCCAGCCCACCCTGGGTGAGGGTGGTAGTAGTGGTAGGCATCCAGCCCACCCTGGGTGAGGGTGGTAGTAGTGGTAGGCATCCAGCCCCCCTGGCTAAGGGTGGTGGTAGGCATCCTGCCCCCTGGGTGAGGGTGGTAGTAGTGGTAGGCATCCTGCCCCCCTGGCTAAGGGTGGTAGTAGTGGTAGGCATCCTGCCCCCTGGCTAAGGGTGGTGGTAGGCATCCTGCCCCCTGGCTAAGGGTGGTAGTAGTGGTAGGCATCCTGCCCCCCTGGGTGAGGGTGGTAGTAGTGGTAGGCATCCTGCCCCCCTGGCTAAGGGTGGTAGTAGTGGTAGGCATCCTGCCCCCCTGGCTAAGGGTGGTAGTAGTGGTAGGCATTCTGCCCCCCTGGGTGAGGGTGGTAGTAGTGGTAGGCATCCTGCCCCCTGGGTGAGGGTGGTAGTAGTGGTAGGCATCTAGCCCACCCTGGGTGAGGGTGGTAGTAGTGGTAGGCATCCAGCCCACCCTGGGTGAGGGTGGTAGTAGTGGTAGGCATCCAGCCCCCTGGGTAAGGGTGGTAGTAGTGGTAGGCATCCAGCCCCCCTGGGTAAGGGTGGTAGTGGTGGTAGGCATCCTGCCCCCCTGGGTAGGGGTGGTGGTGCGCATTCAGGCCCCTGTGTGCATATGTGGCATTGGTGATGGGCATCCCGCCCCTATGGTGCTGCTGTTGCTGGTGTAAGTATATTCTGCATCCCTCTGTGTGTGTGTGATATGTCGTGTACGTGTTGTATGTGTTTTGTGGTTGGTGTCTGGCTTACCTTCTGCGCCGTACGCGTCCGTGCCTGTTCCGGTAGTATATGTAGAATATTGGCATGATCGGGACGAAGGGATTCATGGTTGGTTCGTGTCGTTCGTCCTTCTCGTTGCTTCGCGTCGTCCTTGTCGCTTCGCCTCGTCCTTGTCGCTTCGCCTCGTCCTCGTCGCTTCGCGTCGTCCTCGTCGCTGCCGTGTTCGTCTCGGAGCCGTGGATCGTGTTGTGGTGCGAATCGGAGCTTATGTGCGCCTCTCCCGGATGCTTTGACGTGCCGTGCATAGCGACGGGTTCGGCGCGTACGGAAAGCGCATCGTACTTGTCCGGCCGGACGGGGCTGCATTTTTCCTTCCGTGCGACTCGATTCGGCGTTTCCGGATTCGCCTCGGTATGAAGAACAGGACCTGGTTTGGGTAAGTACGGCTCGGCCGGATTCTTTGCTGTTGTGCACATCGTACTTGCTCGTTCGGTGTGCTGTACGGATCGGTCGGGAAACAGGCTTTCGCATGGCTTTTTTCCCGACCGAATGGTATTGGGTGCGCCTCCGACCGAGATCGGAATCGGCCCCTAACTTTCTAAAAGTGGCATTTTCCGAATTGTAACTTAAAATCCGACTTTACCATTAAAGATAGTTTTAGATTACAATTCTTTGGACACATTCCTAACAACTCAATATTCCTACTTACTCTCAATTGAAAGTTAGCACTTATTAACTGTAATGAGGTAACCCAATGTTATCCTATGGGAGAGGTTGCCTTGCAGTGCTGAAAAACGAATGCAAGAGTTTTTCACTACTAGGGTTTGTAAAACCTAAAAGTACATGTCCAACTTTATAAATACGGTGCACCTCGCCCTCTGAGATGTTTAGGGCATACCCTAGGGATGACATACATGTATTAAAAAGGAAGGTTTAGGTCTTGTGAAAAGATTTATTTTGTCAGGTCGAAGTGACAGTTTAAAAGTGCATACAGGCTGCAGTGGAAGGATTCAGACATACTTAAACATGCTACATAAGTGGGTGACACAATGAGTGCTGCAGGACCACTAGTGGCACTTAATTTACAGGCCGTGGGTATATGTATTACCACTTGGCTAGGGACTTATAAATAAATTAAATGTGCCTATTGGGTGTAAGCCAATGTTACCATGTTTAAAGGAGAGAGCACAAGGACTTTAGCACTGGCTATTGGTGGTAAGGTACGCTGAGTCCTAAAGCGAGCAAAAATGAAGTCAGCAAAACAGGAGGATGATAGGCAAAAGAATTGGTGGAAAACCATGCCAAGGATACAGCCCTCCTGGAGGATAGTGGTTGTGCAGGGACTGGTTAACTCCAGTCTAGATTATAGAAAAAAACTACAAGTTGACAATAACACGGCAGCTCAGATTCTTATAAAAAATCCCCAACACACAAGTCAGCTGCACCAGCTTTAGCTGCCTTGCACTGGCTCACGGTGCAGAAAATAATTCACTTTAAGGTACTGTGCTATGCATGGGAGAGGCCCACTGCTCATACAGCAACTACTCAACCCTTACATTCCCCGGAGGTCTCTTCTGTCCGGTAATCTAAGATTGTTGACAATCCTTGGGGTTAAGAAGGTAAGGTGTAGGGGTTGCTCTTTTGCTTACCTTGCTCCCAAACTATGGAACAAATTCCCAGCTGATCTTAGAATGAACCAGTCTGAATTCAGATTTTGGAAAGTCCTAAAAACTCATCTATTTTAATCTCCTTTCACTCACTTTCAAGTGCATCTAGTGATCTGGCGGATGTGTTGTCTTCAGCACAGGGAGGTCCGGTTGGGTAGTCATGCGCTATACAAAAACTCCAGGATAGAATAGATTAGAATTAAGGAATGCAGTGCAGTTAAGACCCTATAAGAATGGAGCATAAGTGAGGGCGGTAGCCAGTGTAGCAATTTTCTTAAAGTTCTGAGAATTCCAAAGCAGCTCCCAGCAAGCTTCCAGGCCTGGGTTTCCATGGAGAATTTATTATCAACCCAGAAACCCAGACTTTTAACTGCTGGAGTTAGTGTGGGATGTTCTCCAAGGTTTTCTTGCCATGAAAATTCCATTCACTATGAAGGATTGCTTCCGACGTCTAATACTTCTGTCTTTTTGCCGTTCATGTTTAAGCTACTTGCGGACATCCAGGGGGATATTCACAAGAACGTGCACTAAACAGCTCCCAAAAATCTTAACGCAACTTTACACATCGCAGTCTATCACGGGAAAATAACCCCGTGATAACGTGGAATTCACAACACAGCGGTACCATGCGATAGTCTCCCGAAAACGCGGACAATGTCCACGATACAACAACCGCGACGGTGATAAAAATCCAAACCCCAACGCAAAAAAACATGCGATGGGCCAAACCGCGATGAGGAAATCAGCGATGAGCAGCGCCAGGCCTGCCATACACACACGGCAGGCGGGAAAATCACTACAAAAGAAGAAAAACACACAAACACAAAATGACCAACACCGAAGCACCATGGAGGCAGCCGGAGCAGGCGCAGAGGACGAGCGGAACCCCACAAGCACCCTGGGCGACCAGCCTGGGACCTCGGGGACAGGGAAGAGCAAGGACAAGAAGAAGAGGAAGACGAAGTTCAGTCCGCAGGAGAATAGGATCCTGGTCACGGAGGTGATAGAACACCATCAACAACTGTTCGTCGCCTCCAATGTGTCATTGGGCACCAAAAATGGAATATGGCGGTCCATCGTGGACAAGGTGAATGCCGTCGGAGTGCACAAGAGGTTAATGGACGAGGTCAAGAGGCGATGGATTGACATCAAGCGCAAAACCAAGGAGAAACTCGCAGGCAACCAGAAGGCAGCAATGCAGACTGGGGGTAGGAGCCCAGCACCACAGCTGGAGCTGGATGACATGGAGGAGCTGGTGTCGACAGTCATAAGTGTGGAGACCTTGGCAGGAGTCGGGGCACCAGACACTGCTCGACATGACACAACACAACAGGGTGAGTAACCACCAGGTACTGGGGGGACGGGGGGAGATGGCCACAATGGCACACATGCACAATCAAGCAGAGCACAGTGCACACCCACAATGACTCTGGATCATGGCCCTGATCTACAGACTGACACAATGTACATTGCCATGCTGTCTGAATGTGAACATGTACCATGCGGCTACATACATGTGGACACATTGTAACACAGCATCTCCCCTTCACATTCCAGGGGCACCGTCAACACCTCCTGCAGAGCAGTCCCAGCCACTCTTCACTGATGACGAGGAGGACACCACCAGCATCGACACCCAAGCCCTCCAAGACATCATTGAACTCATCCGCCAATCACCTCCTGGACCAGGGCAGCCCAGCTGCATTGAGGAGAACCCACCCACTCCACAAACCACCCAGCAGGAAGCACCAACAACCCCGGCTGTCTCCCAAGACCCCCCCGAACAACACATGGCCTTCCAACGCCATGTGTTGGAGGGCCAGAGGGAGATGGCTGAGCAGGTGCGGTGGGGTTCGACCTCATGGCTACCAAACTTGACGCCATCCATGGGTGTCTGAGTCCCATCAGGGACCACCTCCAGTCCCTAACGGACACCCACAGGCTGCTCCATGGTCTCCAACAATCCCTGGCTGACATCGCTGGAGTCATGACTCGGAGACAAGAACACCTGTCCGCTCAGAGTGGCTCCAGCGATCTCAGCCGTGAGATGGCACACATGCGGAGGCTCATGGAGGACATGGTGCAGATGGAGGCGGAAAGAATGGCAGCCACCGCTGCACATCAGCAAAATGTAGCTGGGATCTACCATGCCCTGCATATCCTCATCATGGCATTGCTGCCACAAGGCGTGGTGCAGATGAATGCTGCTGCTCCTACACCATCCACATCTCCGCCCCCTGGTGTGTCAGTGCCTCACAGTGCGGCAGGCATTTCCACTCTGGCACCTGATGTGTTACTGCCACACAGTGCGGCCGACAATCCACCTCCGGGCCCTGATATGTCAATGGCACACAGTGCCGCAGCCGGAACTGCACCACCCACAGTTGGGGCAGAGCACACATCCGTGGATTGGCTTGAGATCAGAAGGAGGCACTAGCATTCATGTCCACCACCTGGCCTGTTGCTGCTTGGTGCCGCACATGGCCCCATGACCTTCCACTGACCCCCAATACACTCTGCTGCACTCACCTTGGACCGCGACATGGACTGCCATATCCTGTTTGGTGACCAATGACACGGCGACCAGACTGCGGACTGTACCCTTCCTCTTCCGCTGTACTTGTCATTCCCCGATGGACTCTGGCTGGCCCTCCACGGGCCCATATTGTGAAGTGGGGTTGGCATGGCCCTGTACTGCTCCAGCTGCAGAACTCCACTGGATGTGCATTAAACATTCAGAAACGCACTGCTGTGTCATGTCTTTCATCATTCATGTATGAATGTGTGGATGAATGTAGGGTCAGTGATTCCCCCTAACGCCAATGATGCTCATCTAGTGGGAATCCAGTCACAGTGTGCTACATTGCCGATTGTGTTCCGGGTGCCGTAGACACTACAACAGGGACACACGCATTAGTCACTTCCTTGTCCGGACATGGACTGAACCACGCCCAGAGCCCCCGAGTCATTGTTGCAAGCCCTGCGCTGGTCCGGCGTAGGCCAGGCCAGACCACTCCGCTTACGCTCCGAGGGGGGAGCCACATAGCTACAAGTCGCAGGTTTACACGCTAGTGGTCTGCAGGTCGCTGGTCTAGTTGTCAGCATGTCACATCCACTCCCTGAGGGCAGGTTTGCACACACACCACACCCATCCGGCACAGGCGTCACAGGCCATGTGACCCCGCCAATATAAGGGGCCGACAACGTCACATTCCCCACTGCTGGTGGTGACTGGATGACGGACGTTCCACGATTCTCAATCATAAAGGGCCCATGAGTTGTTGCACACAGGGTTAGTGGCACCCGGAGCCATGCGGCTGTCACGGGCCTACCACCACGTGGCGCTGACTGGGGTTGCACAGGGTTAGTGGCACCCGAAGCCTTGCGGCCATCACGGGCCTACCACCACGTGGCGCTGACTTGGTTTGCACAGGGTTAGTGGCACCCGAAGCCTTGTGGCCGTCACGGGCCTACCACCACGTGGCGCTGACTGGGGTTGCACAGGGTTAGTGGCACCGAAATTGCTGAGTGGGTGTGCAGCCTGCGATGATGACGTGTGCACTGATGTGATCTCTGCCATTGATGCCTCAGGACTCAGCGTCATGTGTGGGACCTGCTGGGCCGCGATGCGGGTCCGCATGATGTGGAGTATGCCATGGTGGCGGGACCTGGGCCTGGAGCTTGCACGGGCACGTGGTGCGCCCACTGGAGGACACACCATTGGCGGCAGGTGAGCAGTGGGGCCTGGGTGCGCAAGTGCGGACAGCCAGCGCTGGCCGGCGGGAGGGGGTAGGGTGCGGCTGCATGTGTGCGCAGGGACGGACAGGCGTTGTTGCTGTGTGCAGTGAGATGGATCTGCCATGATTGACTCTGGCCTCGATTACAGATTGCAGACCTGGTGGCTTGCAGTGTATACCGGCACATGGTTGGAGACACACTGGTGGCAGCAGGTGAGCAGTGGTGCCTGGGTGCGCGGGGGCAGCAGTGTCCCTCCTTCTCTCTCTCTCTCTCTCTCTTCCTTTCCTTCTCTCTCTCTCCCTTCCTTTCCTTCTCTCTCTCTCTCTCTCTTTCTCTTCCTTTCCTTCTCTCTCTCTCTCTCTCCCTTTCTTTCTTTCTCTCTCTCTCTTTTTCTCTGCCTTTCTTTCATTCTCTGTTACTCTGTGTCTCGCTCCTTTGATGTGCGCATGACACACGTTCTGATTTTGTGCTTTGTTTTCCAGGCTGTGACATCATGATTGTCCCGGACGGACCAGACAGGAGTCTTCCGCATTGGTGTTTTGTGTTGTATTTCAATAAAGTTTTTGGTTGTTACTTCAATGATGAGTGACTGTTTCTCGTTCTTCTGACCACACGTGTTTCTTTTTGTCATTGTGCGACATCATGCGCTTTTTGTGGCTCTTGTGTCGTGCACGGTATGTGTTTGTCCAGGAGGGGGTGGCCCGGGGGGGTCTGGGAGTGGTGGTGGTGGGTGTTGTGGCCCTCTTGGGTCTCTGAGCTGCATGATCATTGTCTCCATGGCATCTGTGGGTCTTCCGATGTGGCTCTGGGCTGGGCTCCCTTTCTTACTGCAGGTAGTCATCCTGCTTAACACCAGCAGAAGGCAGGTGTTAAATCCCTGCTGCTACCGTGGCTTATCGCCTGTTTTTGGTTCGCATCGCAGATCTGGCAGTCGTTGTGAAAGTGGTGTAGTGGTGTTTTCGTGTGTTTTTGCACGGGAACGCCTACTCTGCATTTCATTAGGGTTAGTTGGTGGTGTCACCCTTGGAGGTAAATTTTGCGGCAGTTATCGCGGGAATACTTGCGTTGTCTGAAGTTTGCACCCGCTTGTGAATGGGGCGTTAAATCTATCTCCACTTTTGATGCGTTAAGGTGGAGATAACTCGGCGATAATTCCTTGTGAATATGCCCCCCAGTCTGTTACTTGTTTTAGACAGGAGTTCAGTTGGTTGGAGGTTTTCCCTATTTCTGGTGTAAAAGATATTATGATGTGAGTGTCATCTGCGTAGGACACACGTGTGAGGCTGTGTGCTTGCAGGATCTCAGCTAGATTAAACACATATAGATTAAATAATGTGGGGCTAAGGGAGGAGCTCTGTGGGACCGCGCATCTTAAGGGATGAATGGCAGAGAAAAGGGCTTCTTCGCAGGCCTGGAAGGTCCTATTTTCCAGGAAGGCTGCTAGCCATTTTAGTGCAGCTCCAGAGATTCCGGCCTCCTCCATCCTCTAAATAAGGACAGGATGGGAGACAGTATCAAAGGCCATGCACACGTCTCTCACTATCATAGCTGCTGAGCCGTCTTGGCCCAGGATTGCCCTGAGTTCCTCTGTGGCTGCTAGCAGGGCAGCACCAGTGCTGCTGCGCAGTCACACCCGAATAGAGAACACTCACCATTCCTGATCTCCACGACGTTAGTGTGAAAGGCATTCAGTAGAATAGGTTCCAATAAACTGAGAAATCCAATAGGTAGCCCCTCTATTTAGACTGAGTGTTCTTTAGCACAATAGTTTCTATCAGTTCCTCTCACACTCATGACACAGAGACTCAAAGCTAGACTGTGTAAGTTGCCTATAAATATCGTTTACTGAAGTCCAACAAAATCATGTCCATCACCTCTCTTGATTAAACTTAATAGTTACAGGAACAAATGCAACTTTCAAAATATACCCATGATAAAATGAATAGAAATCAAGATGCAAGAACACACTGGGTTTTATTTCCCAAATGCAGCAAAGTGAATAAATATATAATAAAGGTCTAGATATGTGAAACCACGTTCCCTTGTCAATATAGTAATCGCTGTCAGAGTTCTAATATTCTGAATGAAGGGAATGGAAGGTCTTTTTCAAAGGTGTACATTTCTCTAGGCTCAATATTATTTTCTGCCATTAAATTTCTAACAGCAATTCTGATTTCACATTTTCACGATTGACACTATTTTTACAGACATGCTATGATTGAGTGGGTTTAAGTATCCCGTCATATTATTCACATTTAAAAATATTTCATCTATCATAAATGATGAAACTTTTAACAGACATACAATAGTTGTCATATATATTAGTACACATTACAGTTTTGTTACCAATAAAGGTACATTTGCAAACCATTGTTGCGTTACTGATTAGCTATACTCATAAGTTTGGCACAGAAAGCCAGAGAAGCGACTATACTAGACCAATGTCCATTTGTGATTCTTTACTTTGGTAGAGCTGTCAGCCAAAGTCAAAAACGTGCACAAATATTACATGACAGGCATTTATATCACTTGCGACCTTTACATTTCCGTGTCTTCTTTTTTACCTCTTAATGTAAAAAAACAGCTTCTCAAGTGTCATATCAGATACCAGTGGGCTGTGGACGAGGTTTGAAAATTACTAGAATAAGCATCGACTGTCTATTTTAAGATGTAATTCTGTTTCCCCACTTAACAGCAGCATCTCAGCAGATATTGCTATTGTCAGTTACTAGTGTGCGTAAAGTTTAACACCCACTGTATCTATTCCTCTGATTTAACAGTCCATATTGCTTAACATTGCATGTGTACTGGACAAAATGTATATGGAAATTGTGCACTTGAGAAATCGCCCTAATTTCATGCCTCCAACATGTGGCCGTGGCTCACATCTTTATCACGCCTAAAAGGAAGGCGATATGCTAAGGCTGAGCAGTGATAATGCAAAATCTTTCTGTCACAGGTATATTTAACTATATTACTACTGGCTACTAAATAAATACAGGTAAAGCTCCAGAAATGTAAGAATGTGGTAAAATATTCCTTTCGGAGATAAACCGCTGAGCATATAAAAATGCATTCTTGGTGGTTTATTTCACATTAACATTGCTAGAGTAAATTTAAAAAAGAATTTGTAAACATTTGGTGACACTGTCGAGTAGTCATCAGCATATGAATTTCACGTGTTTTGAAGTTTGCTGATGTTTGTTCGATCTTTGGAGGTTTGTGGAAAGAGTGTGAGGATATTGAAGATCTGCAATGAAGAAGTGCATCACCTGTCTGAAAAAAACTTGGACAAGAACGAGTTCGCTTTGAATTTAGATATCTTACTGAAAGGGGAAAGGGCAAAGCTGGGTGAAAGATTCACAATGTATTAATTATGTAGGAGACCTGTCATCTGTTATCTGCTGCACTACCATATTCTCCACTTTTTTGGCGTCCCTTTCTTAATCTTAACAAGGATTAGGACACTTTGCAACTTTTGCCCTCACCTTAGTTTGTGTAAGTAGCAAGCCCTGCTAAATTTGAGTACTACACCTCTAAGCAAGGCTACTATGTAATGCAGTATTTATATAGTTTCAGATTGGTCACCTCCACACTTTCGTTTGTCTCTGGTCACTTAGGGGCATATTATCAAGAAACGGCGTTAAAATTATCGCCGCTTTAGCGGCAGTTTTCTGCCGCTAAACCGGCGATAATTTTAACGCCGTTCTTGATAATATGCCCCTTAGTTACCTAGCAGTTATCCCACTGGGTGCAGACCTACAGGCTTGCTTTGAAACTCTCCACCCAACTGGTGAAAATGTACACCCCCCTCAATTTCAGAGCTTTCCAAGGGGCATATTAACAAGGGCTTTATCTCCGCTTTTTTGGCTTAAACAGCCAAAAAAGCGGAGATAAAACTATTGCCCTATTTACAAGAGGGTGCTAACATGCATAATCGCATGTTAGCACCCTTTTTTCCGATGCCTCCCTTTGCATCTCTAATGAGATGCAAAGTGGGCGTCACTGGGCGTACCCCAGATGGACTACCTTGTAAAACATCGCTGATGTTCACATCGCGATATTTACAAGGCAGCCCACAGGATTTCAGCACACATTAGATTTTGGCGAAAACAGAGGTTTTCGCCAAAAACTAACGTCTGCTAAAATCCTGACTTACCTATGCTTAACATAGGGGTGGATTAGGGTCGTATCAGCAAGGTTATCGCCGTTTTGCAGGGAACATCGCTGGAAAACCAGCGATGTTCCCTGCAAAAGGGTGATTTCCCCGCTATCTCTGGAATTTTCATCGCCCTGGAGAAACGTGTTGTTAATAACGTGCTACCAGGGCGATAAATTCCAGAGATAGACAGCGATAGATAACAAAGCGCTAAGCGCGCTTTGCGTTATTTATCCCCGTCCGTTGTTAATATGCCCCCAAATCTTTTGGAGCAGTCACTCCTATCTTAGCCTTGGTATATTTTAATGTATTAATGTTATTCCCATGGGTCAGATATTACGGTCCTGAATGTCTGTAAGTTGCCAGTCGCTGCTACTGTTGTGCGATGTTTGTGGGTCCAAACACACAATGTAGGTGCACTACATCAATCCAGCCTTAATATTCTTTAGGTGTGTGTCTTATCTTTGATGCCTCTTTCCCTTTTTCTGTTGTCTCATTGCAAATGGGACTTTGTAATTAATTTTTATTTAATCCTCTACATCTCTTTAACCACCCAGTCCTCATCTTAATAGCCGAAATAGCAATATCACAATGTGCTTTGCTCATTGTATGTGTTCATGTGGCCAGAGGTTTCCTTACATTTATTTTAAGTTGTATCAGTTAGTTTGATGAGTGCATCGACGTTAAAGTTATCTAAGGGTGTGTCTGCATAGAAGATAGAGTCATGCAATCTTCCACCAACTTCTGCAGTTGTGATTTGTGAATCTTGTGTGTGAATCATGGTTTCTATGGCAGTTTTACCTAGTTCTTCGAGTATACAATTTTGTGCATTTGAAGAGCACCTGGTTCTGTGAGTGAGTACAGTAATTTATTACCCTCAATGCTGAGGCAATCCCTGAGAGAGGGTCTTCAAATCGTCCACTGATTCTGGCCTCCTTTTGTTCTCTTTTCTACTGGAGATAGTGTTGAGTGTGAAGACAGTGCTGAGCAGTTAGTGATAGACACGCGATATGTTATGGGTAGAGTGCCTTCCTGGGTGTCTCATTATATAAAGATATTAATTTTTTTAATATAGGAGTGAGAGTTGAGATATTCAGTAGAACTATTGATTAATGATGAGAGATTTAGTGTGCTGGAGAGAAAACCTATGTTTGAATGGTCATCGAAGAGCATAATTGTAGAAACAGTGACTATGAGGGAGATGTGAGGGAGAATAGGACGGATAAAAAGTGGTAAGAAGTGCCGATGAAAGGTAGAGAGGTGTATAGGAGAGAGGAAAACGGTGGGAAAGAGGTGAGAGGGGCTGAAAACGAGGGAAGTTGAAAGGATGTTTGGTGATGCAGAGATACCGTTTGTAGGATGATAGAGTTGAGAGAAGAAATATTGAATATGTCTGGTTTTGCAGGAAACAAATGTTACTAAGAAAATATCTGTTTGAATATTATCGCCTTATGTGTAGGGAACAATGCAAGGACATGTGGTTTTGCATTTGTGCAGCACAAAATGGACCCAGTAGGGGCATCAGATACTGTTGTACTGATAGACATTCGCTAAACCACACAATCACCAACAATTTCATCTTCGTTACCATCATCTCTGGTGTCCCTGATAGGCTGATACCCAGGCTTTCCTGAAACTTTCTTTTGCCATGTGCTTGTGTTCAAAATCTGGAGAAGGGGTGCAGGTCCTATCACGATCATTTGAATTGAACTATGCGATGTTGAATCATTTGGACCTCGTTTTCTGTGAGAAGATGATGAAAAAGATGATTATGTTACCGTAATACGGTCCATGTCTATGTCTAGTTCAGGATTGATTTTGCTGGCCCTCGTTTGTGTCTGTTGTGTTGGTTTACTGTACTGCAGCAGTGACAGACGGAAGAAACTTTCTTTTCTGACAGACATTTGAGGTTTATTCTGGTACAGTGAATACAGGACCATTCCTTCTATTTGCCAGGAAGACCAGGTGTGCCAGGTATACCACTTTGTTTCCTTCATCCAAAGAAAGAAGAGGCTTAGGGCTAGATATACGTGGTCCTTTTGTCAGTCACAGAAGGTCTGATTCATAGAATTGGGCCGTTTGCGACTGTCAATGGCTTTTCTGTATGTACAAATTACAAAGTGCGAGTCAGTAACATGGTATTGAAACGCAATTTGTGTTTGAGACTAATAAACCAGGTATCTTTTGGCGTGTTTCTCCTGTCTTAATTCTGACCTCCTGTTTTGATGGTATACTGGACTTCGTTTTTGCTGGTTTAGTGTCTCTGCAAACTTTCCCACTGCTATTCAGTGCTAAACTCCAAGTGCTCCTACTGTAAATTGTGTTATGATTAGTTTTCCGTGATTGGCCTATTTGATTCACTAGTAAGTCCCCAGTACAGTGCACTGTGTGTGCCCAGTTCTTGTAAACAAAGTAGTACTAGTGGGCCTGCAGCACTGGTTGTGCCACCCACACAAGTAGCCTTTCAAAGGTGTCTCAGACCTGCCACTGCAATGCCTGCATGCAGTTTTACCTGCCATGTCGACCGGGCAAGTGCACCCACTTGCCAGGCCCTAACCTTCCCTTTTGTTACATATAAATCACCCCTAAGATAGGCCCAAGGTAGCCCCATGGGCAGGGTGCAGTGTATGTAAAAGGTAGGACATGTGCTGGTGTGCTTTACATGTCCTGATAGTGAAATACTATGCATTTCATCTTTCACTATTGAAAGGCTGTCTTTTGCATAGGTGACCATTGGAGCTGCCTTGTAACATTTTACAAGTGTAACTTTCAATTGGGAACTGCTAGAGATTTGGAGTTTAGGCTCTCTGAACTCAGAATTTAATAACACACCTTTTAGTAAAGGTGCTTTTTAAATTGTGTGTTTGAAAATGTTACTTCTAGAAAGTGGGCATTTTCTTGTTTAACCATCCTGTGTGCCTCTGCCTGCTTGTGGATTCACTGTCTGGTTTTAGACTGACAGGGGCTGATTTATGCATTCACTCCAGACACTCACACCAAGGGAGCTGAGGTGTGCCCTGCATATGCCAATGAGTCATCCTGAGCTAGAATGGTGGGAGGAGATGGCACTAGCACCTCAATAGGCTGTTGCTGCCTTCCACAATGCTGTCTCACCTCCTGTAATGCAGCTGGACCAGAGAGGACAGAACGGGTTCGTACTGAGCCAAAGAGGCTTTCTGCCAAAGACTTCAAAGAACAAAAGTTGTATAAAAATGGGGTCACTGACCCCAGAACTTTATATCTCTTTTGGACTAAGGGACCTGCCAAAAAGAAGAGACGGAGGAACTGTCAGAGCAGTACTGCCCCTTTGCTGTGTATTGCTTTGTTGGGTTGGCCTGCAGTTGTTGCTTCTGTCTTGGGCAGTGAAAGGACTGGACTGACCTTTGTGCAACTTATTGCCTGAGTTTCTCCAAGGTCTTGAAGTAGAGCTTGCCTCCTGTTGGAAGCCTCAGGAACACCAAAGACTTTAAGTTCATCTGCCAACAGCACCGGGAACTGTGTGTTTTGTTCTGCAACAGAAGAAAAACCACTATGACCCCGTCAACAACACCGGTGGGATCTCCGTGACTTGAAGGCACCGCAGAGAGCACTGCCCGCTTCACCCCACAACCCTGGTCTCCCCTACACCACCACCTGATGCTGAGCTGATGCTTGGACCTTGACCTGTGGGCACAGCATTTCGCATTGCCGCGCTTCACATATCCACCTGGCCTCACCAACAACAATGCTCCACGCTAACATCGACATGCCTGCCTGCACCATTGCCTCTGGACGCCATTTGTGAGGTACACCAAGCATTACCACGTCCCACACTGCTGCCCTGGTCCACCAACATCAGTGCCATCAACTCCAGCATCGTCAACCTATGCCGCTGCTTGCACTGCTACCTGTGGACACTGCAAGAAGCATCCCCACCTGCTGCACATCGCAACCTTGGGTCTACCGACCACAGCACTTCAGCAGCAACACAGCTGCCTGTACCATGATCTGTGGATACTGCACGTCACATTGCCCCACTTCACACCGCAGCCCTGGTCTCACTGCCACCGCCGAACACCATCATCGAGCCGCTGCCTCCACCGTGACATGTTGGCACAGCACACCGAATTGCCCCGCTTCGCATTATAGCCTTGACTCCATCGACGCCAGTGCTCTGACTTCAACCTTGCGGAGTTTGATCTGCAGCACCTGTGACTTCAAGAGCCCGACAACTCCTGCACCGACCTCCGGAATCGACGCCTGCCGGCGACACCACCTCTCTGCAGCTCATCATAAGTTCCACAATGCCCTACATTTCCAAGGTACTGTTTGCGGGTCTTCCTGACACTGTAGCTGGCCCGCGACCTTGCAGTCGGCTTGAACTGTTGGATTTGTTTGTTCACTACGCCGTGATAACCCCGGATTGAGCTATTGACTTTAACGATCTGTATTTTAAGTTTATTCGTGCAATATTACTTATCATTTTAGTCTTGTTTTACACAAATAAATATTGGCTATTTTTCTAAAACTGGTGTGTGTCCTTTTGTAGCATTTTCACTGAACTACTGTGAGTTATGTGCAAATGCTTTACACGTTGCCTCTGAGATAAGCCTGACTGCTCGTATCAAGCTACCAAGGGGGTGAGCAGGAGTTATTTTAGAAGTGTAATTCCCTTATCCTAACTAGAAGGAAGGGTCCCTACTTGGACAGGGTACAAACATGCCAACCAGAGACTACCTTACTAACACCGACCATAGTCTGAATCAGTTTTTTTGGAAGGGGCGTGTTTAGGGTGTTTTTCCACATATGTCTTTATTCTGTTTTGTGACCGAATTCCTGTCACTAAGCATTAATATTTTACAAGCTTCTCAAAGGAGGTGTTAAACCATTTGCAATTGAAAAGGGGTACCTAAGGGACTCCTTTGCCTTTGTGAATGTTGACAAAAACCTTTTTTGGACCACTGATTACTCTTAAAAAATTAAACTTACAGTTTATTTTTTAAACACATCCCATTTTTCTTGAAGGAAAATGGGTTGCACTAAAAAAAAGTGCTTTATTTAAGAGCAGTCACAGACATGGAGGCCAGCTGATCCCCAGCAGACCACCTTCCAGTGATGGCTGTGATTACTAGTGAGTCACAATTTGCGACCTATTTCATTAATATTCATGAGGATGGTCAAATTGCAACCCATTATGAAGTGTCAATTTGCAAAGTGACCTATTAATCGATAGGTTGGTTTTCAAATTACCACACTGGTAGCAAAAATACTGGTCACAAATTGCGAACAGTATTTTGTGACCAGTGCTACATTCAATTAGCCCTTAATCCCACATTCTCTAACATTAATAGCAATCATTTAGGAGAAATGAGTCAAACAATGCACTTTCTGCATTTCAGAAGCTACAGTTTTTGAGATGCAATCTTATAACCTCCTCGTCCCTCTCACCATGATTAATTGCATTAATGAGGCCCTTGTGCCTCCCTTCACAACCTCCAAAGCTGTAAAAAAAAAGTCCCCTCCCCATTCTTTCTTCCTGTTCCTTGTTTGTGTTGATCCCTTGGGCAGGTGCAGTGTGTCTACCCCAGTGCGTTATTGGCTGACCTCTTGCCTTGTGGTGCTCGGCAAGAAGGGTGAGTGACGGAGTCTTCTTCATGGCATCTGAGCTGCTCGTCTGCACACTGGAAGTCCTGCATGCTGGTGAGTGGGGTAAAAGGGGGAGATTGGAGTGTCTGGTGCAGCTTGCCTCTCTGCAGTGCTATGGGCTTTAGTGTTCACATCTCTCTTTCCCTTCTTGCCTCTATGCTTCTGGGTTTGTGGATTGCGGTGCCTCCCTCCAACTTGCAGGAGTGTGTCCTGGTTGCCTGGGAGATGTGTTACTCCTGGGTGATCGCATGGGTTACTGAAGGAGTTTCTGGTTTCCATTTGATTGTGGCTGTTGTGCATGATTAGCACTTTCTGTTTTTGAGTTCTGCTTAGAGGCTCATATTTTTGGTGGGAAAAGTTTAACCAATGGTATTTAAAAGGGGGTTAGTTTCTGTGATATTATGGATGAGAGAATTCTTGCTAAGAGACGTCGCTCACAGTCTCCTTCGTCTAATGAGGAGGGTAACAATCTGCAGGATGTACAGGATAGGTGTGTGGGCTTTCCCCTATTGCTAGTACAATCTCTGTGTGAGTGCTGGAAGTCCAGGCGATGATTAATTCAGTGGTGGCTAAGGCTTTGGCAATTAAGAATAAGTCTAAGAAATCCTCCTATCAGTTTGTCAAGGGTCCAGATTCAAATTCCTCTACGGAGGCGGGACCTGAGAAGCACGTGGCAGCTGGAGGAAAGCTTATATCCAGAGAGGCATTGTTTGATATCTTGCCTCATATCAGAGATAACCTGGGTCTGGCTCTGCCTCTTGGGGGGGTAGCTTAGGATTTCTTTCCGTAATATGCAAAGCATGTGGTGCTGGCATTACCTTTGTATCTGAAGATTAAGGATGCCATGTTTCGATCATGGGAGGAACCTGAGCACAGCCAAATTTCTCGCTTTTTGTAGAAGTTTTATGCTTTGGAGAATGGAGATAAAGTGCTTCCCCATGCAATTAGAGTGGATTCCATCCTGGCTCCATTGATTGGCTGGTCGTCCTTGAATCCAGATGACTGTTTTCCCTCTGTTCAGGTAGATCTCAAGGTTAATGGTGGCCTGAGGAATTCTTTTGCGGCTTCTAATCTGGTTCTGACAGTGGCTTCTTATGGGAGCTTGACAGCGCAGTGCTTGGTTATGGATTTTGAGGTCATGGCAGAGCCATTCATGAGGGGTTGGCTGTGGCTGAGTGTTAGAAATTGGATCTCTAGTTGGCAGAGGTTTCCACCCTTTCCAAGTAGGGAACCCAATACTAGTCAGGGTAGACTAGCTGCACACTTTAAATTAACCTGTGCTCACCCTCTGGTAGCTTGGCACAGAGCAGTCAGGCTTAACATAAGAGGCAATGTGTAAAGAATTTGTGCAACACACACACACACACAGTAACACAATGAAACACCATAAAAAGACTCCACACAAATGTGGACAAATAGAGAATATTTATCTAAGTAAAACAAGACTAAACCAACAAAAGTCCTATTAGTAGGAGTCTAGATATGAATTTTTAAAGAATAAAGGCAAAATTAGTGCTTACAAGTCAATAGTGCTAAAAGGTTACTTGAGGTCACTATGGACAGGGGCAAATCTAAAGTTCAGGTCGACCATAATGGAATGCAGGCTGGCTGCAGGACTCAGACAAGTCCCACTGACAAAGTACCTTGGATGGAGCAAAGAGTAAAAGATTCGAGGCAAGGAGTTGAGGAGGCACCGTGGATGGAGGCAAGCGTCAGTGCCGATCCGCACCTTCGATGGGAGCTTCAGTGTCGAACCCCGTTACGATGCAGGCACTGCATCAATGTTGAGCCATGCTGTCTGCCGGAGTAGAACCCCACCGGCTGTAGAGTCTCTGTCATCCAGCGGCTGTTGTTTCTGTGTTGAAGACAATGAGTTGATTTACGATTGGCACAAAGTCACTGCTGCGTGGATGTCGATGTGGAAAAACCTGCAAGAACCAACTTCTGAGGCCCAGGACTGGAGGGGGCAACTCAAGCAAGGGTAGGACTTACAGATGGCAGAGTCCAGCTGTGCCAGAAGACTTCAGAAAACAGGAGGCAAGCCAGCAAGCCCTTGGAGTCACTCTGGGTTCAAGTGAGATGGTCCAGTCTTTGTCCTCAGCAGGGCAGGGATGAACAGGCAGCAGGGCAGCTCAGCAAAACTGAAAAGTAGTTCCTCAGAACGATCAGTCAAGGAAAAGTGGCAATCCTTACAGCACAGCAGTCTTAACTCCAGCAGAGTTCTTCCCAGGTCCAATAGTATATTGATTTGGTAGGGTCAGAGCCCTGGTACTTATACCCAAATGTGCCTTTGTAGTGAGGGGTGACTTCAAAGCAGCCCTTGAAGTGCACAGATCCCCTTTCATTCCAGCCTTGACTGCTAGGTGTCTGTGGGGGATAATCAGTCCTTTATGGGGGGACAGGACACAACCTATTCAGATGTAAGTGTGAGCTCCTTCTTCCCCTTCCTGCCAGGGAAGGCTATCAGAAGGCAGATGAGTCCTCTGTCACAATCACTCTTCCTGTGTATGTGGTTTTCTAGACAGAATGCATAAAGTGTAGCTGTCACCCAGCCCAGACATGTACTGGAGACAGGCTGCAGGCACATAGAGCAAAGTTAAGAGCAGAGAGATGTCCACTTTCTAAAAGTGGCATTCCTAAACAAGTTATGTCAAATCCAACTTTACCACTAAAGAGGACTTATCATTACCATTCCAAACATATGAAACATGATTTAGCTACTCCTTACTAATCAGGAATTACAGCTTAAAAGTGTTCAAGGAATTTCCAATGCTAGCCTATGAGAGGAGTAGAACTCACTGTAGTGGAAAATGAATTTAGCTGTTTGTCACTACCCGGACATGTAAAACTTAAAAGTGCATGTCCCACCTTTTGCTTACACACCACCCTACCCTTCGGGCTACCTAAGGCCTACGTTAGTGGTGATCTATGTGCAATAAAAGGGGAGTGTAAGGATTGGCAATTGGTTTTAAATGTCAAGTCGAAATGGCAGTAAAATGCACACACAGGCCCTACAATGGCAGGTCTGAGACAGTTTTGAAAGGCTACTTGCGTGGGTGGGACAACCAGTGCAACAGGCCCACTAGTTGCATTTAGATTACAGGCCGTGGGTATTACTTTACAAGAAACTTACAAGTAACCTAAATATGCCACTCATGTATACACCAATGTCACCATGTTTAGAGGAGAAGCACATGCACTTTAGCACTGGTTAGCAGTGGTAAAGTGGTCAGAGTCCTAAGGCCAACAAAAAGATGCAGCAAAAGGTGGAGGTAAGCAGGCAAAACATTGACCACCCTAAGGATGACAGGTCTAACACCGAAGTTCTGGTACACATGAAGCAACAGTCAAAGTTCCTAGTGATGTGTCTGCGTATATTGTCAAAGCAGCATCAGTGGCTTCTTCTTCTGCAGTTATGACCAGGAGGAACCTCTGGTTGCAGGACTGGAAAGCAGATCTGGCAGAGAAAACTGCTTTGCTGAAGCTTTTGTTTGAATGCTGTTGGGTGAACCGTCGGATGGGCTCATAAAGACGTCCTTTAAAAACATGAAACGTACCTGGTTCTATAGGGCATTTCCTGTGAAATCTGCGAAGCCTTAGAATTGTATGGATGAGAGGGACACCAGGGATTTTTCTTGTAAGGAGCTCCACTCCTATTTATCCTGTAAGTGGTTTCAGCCCAAGAGGAGCAAGCAACAGGATTTTTCATCTAAGGCTGGCCTTTGATTCAGCAGTCCTGACTATGGCAGTTCTTCGGATACAGGTCCTGTGGGAAGCAGGATAGGAAGCTTTCTTTCAACATGGACTGTCTCTGTTACAGATGCTTGGGTTCTGAGTGTCATTCAGAGTGCTTATCGTATTTACTTCATGTCTCTTCCTCTAGATACAGAGTATATCCCTATGCCTGTTCCAAAAAATCATTTGAAGAGGATGGCTCTGTTGGCAGGAGTCGCTGCTCTGCTGGAGAAAAAGGCAATTGTACTAGTGCCTCCAGATCAGGTCGTTCAGGTGGTATATTCTATACTCTTTCTGATTCAGAAAGTATCAGGGGAGTTTCAGCCTGAGTTGTACCTAAAACATCTCAATTGCTGGATTTTGACAATTCCTTCCAAGATACAGTCATTGCAACAGTTTATCCCTCTGATTTCCCCGGGAGAGTTTATGGCTACCATCGGCCTTTCAGAATACATGCCTACCTGTCCCTGTCCACCCGGATCATCAATGGTTTCTGAGGTTTAGTGTGGGATCAGCGCATATTCAGTTTAAGGTGCTGCCATTCAGGCTGAAGCCAGCCCCATGTGTTTTCACGAAACTGCTCGCTCCTTCAATGGCTGTTCTTCATCTTCAGGGGATTTCCATCTTTGCTTGCCTCGATGACTGCCTGGTCAAGACATAGTCTCTGCTCCTGATGCCCCCTCAAGTGGTGATTGTGTTGGATCATTTGTCATCTCATGGCTTTCTCATAAATGCAAGGAAGTCGGAGTTGAGTCTGACACAGGATCACATTATATTAGGGGCTCCGTTCCGCACGTATCTGGGCATTGTGACTTTGCCAGACGCAAGAGTGGTCATGACTCAGGCTCATTTGACAGATCTGCTGTCAACCCAATTTCAGTCAGTCTCACTCTGGATGAGGGTGCAAGGAGATCTGGCTGCTACTGTGTTTCTGGGTCCCTGGGCCAGATGACACCTCAACGTGCAGGATATGTCTTGTCTTCTTCCAGTGTCAGAGGTGATGCAGCTGGAACTAGAGTGATGGCTTGTTCCCTCAAAGCATCTTAAAGGGTGTTCCTTTCAAGTCTCCTGTCCTGGTGGTCATCACGACAGATGCCAGCTAAAGTGGTTGGGGACCATGGTCGGGGGCTATCTAGGTTCAGGGCTACTGGGATGTCAGCCAAAGCTGTCAGTCCCCCGATTGGAGGGAACTGGAGGTGATTTGGCTAGCTCTCCCACACTTCTCTCACCTACTGCTGGACAAAGATGTTTTCATTTGGACGGACAATACCACGGCCAACTCCTACGTCAATCGGCAGGGGGAAACAAGAACCATGTCTTTGTCGAAGATTGGGGATCGGATTTTTCTGTGGGCTCAGTCACAGGTGGGCTCTTTTCGGGCCATTTGCATTCAGGGAGTTCTGAAATCTCAGGGTGATCGCCTGAGCAGAGAGATTCCGTCCTTTCAGGAATTTTGTCTCTCTCCCAAGGTGTTTGCCAGAATTTGTCAGATGTGGGGACACCCCCAGCTTGATAAGTTCACAAGTGTTTGTAATTCCCATCTTCCCCTGTTTCTTTCAAAGGGAAAGAAGGTGCTGGCTTCGGGGGTGGATGCCCTTGTAATATGGAAATCGATATGTTAATCAATAAAAATGGAATCTCATCTTTATTCATAGAATAACCCGTACTGAACTCCACATCAACTTCGATTCATAAATATGCAGTCAATCAGGCCCTGAGACCTAGGCCCAGGATAACTGATTGATGGGTCACAGGTGGGAGGGTGCGTAGCTGACAGGCAAACACACAGTCAGGAAACTCTTGATCAATCCCGCAGATAGGCGCAACAACACTACAATGGTGGGGGGAGATTGGCCCAATAAAGCACACATGGCCTGGGGAGTGCGCATGCTCCTAAAAACACCATAAAGTCAGATCCCACATGAGTTAGAAACACATAGCCAATCAGGACCTAGCACACGTAGTGATCACGTGCTCCCCAAGCCGGACATCTGGACACGTACCCAACTGACTGTGAGAAGTTGGCCTGGTATATGCTGTCCACTAATTAAAGTGGGCACCTTGCACCAGTCCAAACGACCCTTATTGATGATTAGGTTAAAGACAACCTTTATAGAAAGCTATCCTAGTGGTAGCTGTGGAGATCAGCCTTCAGGCTAAGTCTTGAAGGAATGTAAAGCAGCTTGTTTTACCAGTCTATAACCTCTTGAATGACCAAATGAAAGGAGAACCACACCAGGTATATATAAAATATATGTATTTATTTCTAAACACTCTCTACTAACCTCTTTATGAGATTAGAGAACAAGGCACACAATATTACAGTACTAGAACGACAGTAAATAGCACAATACACAGTGGCCTCCAAACCATATATTAAGAAAGTGGTATAACAACCCTGACTTGACTAGACACAGTGCCTAGAGCACGTAGAATCGCTGGGACCCCAAGGAACCACCCAAGGTAGTGACACAGGGGACCCATGGAGGACGGGTGCAGTGTGGGAACACAGACGCGAGCTCCGTACAACTCTATGGGAAAGTCGCGGTTGGAATTTTAAAGATTAAGGACACTTAGGAGAGGACTTCAAGCAAACCCAGCTAAACATAGAAGGTTCTAAGGCCAGCACCCTTGAGAGTACCGAGGTACCCGAGTTACCTATCCCAGAGGAGCCGGGTGCATAGGGGTCAAGTGGTGTCGGAAACCCTCATCGTTTTCAATGGCGTGATGCGAGAAAGTACTGCTGCCGTGGAGAAGAAAAGTGTCCGGTGTGATCCAAGCCTGGATCGGAGATGAGAAGAACCTGAAAGCAGAGGGGACAAAGTCTGGGTGTTAGAAATGGGATTTCTGGTTGGCTAAGGCTTGCGCCAAAGTCAGGCAGAAACCACCACTCTAGTCAGGGCAAGGGAGTTACACGCTGAAGATAACCCCTGCTCACCCCCTTGGTAGCTTGGCACGAGCAGTCAGGCTTATCCCAGAGGCAATGTGTAAAGCGTTTGCGCAACACACACACACACAGCAGCAACACACTAGGCACACCACAAAAGAAACTCCACACAAGGTTATATAAAAAATAGCCTTTGTATTGTCATAAACACATTAGAAACAGAATCACACATTTACACTGTGCCAACTGGCACGGGCAATATTCACAGGGGATTATATATAGGACCAGGCCTGTTCAGAACCATCAGAACAGGTAAGTAAATGCAAATATAAAACACAACCAGTAACTACTGGTACCATAATGACCTAAGCATTATCCTATTAGCATTAGACATAAACCCACATTAGGCCCAAACCTCATCAGCATAAACACATTACGCAATGGGCATCACCGGCATAAACACAGTATGCAATAACCTCATAAGCATAAACACCTTACGCACGTAGGTACTCCCCCAAACATCATAACATGACATTAGGCAGTAACACGTTAGGCCCCAAACCTCCTTAGCATAAACACATTACGGAATATCGCATTAGGCATAAACACATTATCCTAACCCTCAGGAGCCTAAACACTGAACTGACCCCCAGGCCAACTGGCCTTCCACTGGGGCTCAAATGCCCTATGTCCCGCACAGTCAGGGCTTCGCCAGGGCTATACCATTAGCCCCCTGGCTGCCAATTCAGCAATCAACCATGCGCAGTTGCACAAGCCTAAACGTAGCAGCTGCCCACTAATTGCTGGGCAGCTGTGAAAATGAGCCCTGGCACCAGCGTGCCTCCTGAGCCCCTCTCTGGGACTCTCTAATCATATGCCAACACGTTGCAGCTGCCCGAGCTGGTGCGGCGCAGCTGGGAACAAACAAAGTAAAGGGGGCCCTGGCACGTCTGTGCCTCTTCAGCCCCTTTGGGCCTTTCTAAATAAAATTGGCCCCCCAACGTTGGAGCGGCCCGCAACGGCGGGACCGCTCAGGCACCGACAATGTGCCTCGAAATGCACCATCTCACTGGGGCCCTCGGGGCCTATAACTAAATAAAATTGCCCCCTCGTTGGAGCGGCCCGCAACGGCGGGTCCGCTCAGCAAATAGGCCCTGTCACCGTGCCTCGATCGGCACCATCCCCATAGAGCCCTCACTCACCGGCTCTTGTGGGGGGAAGTCTCCTCTGGACTCCTCTCTCGGCGCAGCAACACGCGAGACCGGCACCGCTTCTCCCGGTCTCCTCTCTTGCTGGGGAGGCTTTGTCTGCTTCGCCTCGCCCGCTCCTTTCCTCACTTCACCCGGGCCCCCTCCTGGGACCTGGGACTTCTCCCTTCGGACGTGCGGGCTCTCCCAGGCTTACGGGAGCCCCATGCAGACTTCCGGCCGCCCGTAAGAAGCCCCGCCCACAACCAGGCAAGGCCGCCTGGCTTCCGGGTCGCGCTATCAGCGGCCCGGCGCTTCCTCCCTCAGTGATGCAATGCGGGGTGGGCACCCGCTTCCAGGTAAAGCTCAAGTGCGGGGTGGGCACCCACACTTTCCAACAGGCATGATCATGCGGGGTGGGCTCCTGCCTACACCACACATGCGGAGTGGGCTCCCGCCAAAAACAGCAAAACGCGGGGTAGGCTCCCACTGGACACACGAAAGCACCAGCCTGGAAAACGATCGCAGAAGCGGGGTGGGCACCCGTTCTCCTTGGCTGGTAATGCGGGGTGGGCACCCGCTCGATCCCAGCAATTTTGGGGGAATCCCTACGCTGAGGATTCCCTCAGGGCAACATGCAGCTTGGCACTGCGAAGCACCAGTGCTCCTCCAGGAGCCAAATTTCAGCGCTCACAGGGCGTAAGAGCCAGAATCCTGCATTTTAGTCCTGAAGGCCCTGGGAAAAAGCGCTCCCAGGGCACAAGAGTCCTCCAGGGGCATAGCTGGGCCCAGGGAGGCCAGCACACAGGGCCCTCCAGCAGGGAGGCAAGCCCCCATGGCGGTTCCTCCTGGGCCCCAGCAGCAGCAGGCTCCCAGCACGTCAGGAACAGCACAGCACAAGAACTGAACAATTTCATGGGGTCACAGCCCCTACATTTATACTTCATTTTCTTTTGTCTGTAGTACAGGGCATGGGGGAACCAGATGCAACTGGTTCAGGGGGGATTTGGAGCACTTTGTTTTCCAAGCTCCTCTTCCCCTTTGTCAGGTGGGGGCTAGGTGATCAGACTCACAACAGGGGGCGGAGCAAGCATTGCCCAGGCTGGGCACAGTCCTATTCAGGGTCAGGGGATTACTCCTCCCACTACTCCCAGCACAGATGTCCCATTCAGCCTAGTGCTGACTCACCCTGCCCCTCCTGGAGCCACACACACCTCCCAGCCCCTGTCACTCACAAGCCAGACATGCAATTCACATCAGGCAGGCAGACACATAGCACACAGAAATGCCAACTTCTAAAAGTGGCATTTCTAAAATAGTTATAATAAATCTGCGCACACCATTGCACAGCATTTATTATCACTATTCCAAATATACCAAACTTGACAACGCTGCCCCTCTCATATCAGGAATTACCACTGAAACACTTATCAGGGAATCCCCAATGTATTCCTAAGGGAGGGCAGCCCCACAGTAGTGAGAAACCAAAATGGCTGTTTGTCACTACCAGGACATGTCACACACTTAAGGTACATGTCCTATCTTTTACCTACAATGCACCCTGCCCATAGGTCTAGCTAGGGCCTCCCTTAGGGGTGACTGACATGTAGTAAAAGGGGGGTCACGGACATGGCACACACTTTAGGTGCCACGTCACAGCGGCAGTAACACTGCGTGCACAGGCCCTGCAATGGCAGAGGCCTGAGTTAGGTTTGAAAGGCTACTTTGGTGGGTGGCGCAATCAGCGCTGCAAGCCCGCTAGTAGCATTTAATTTACCAGCCCTGGGTATATGGGATACCACCTTACAAGGGACTGACAGGTAAATTAAATATGCCAAGCAGGTGTAGACCAATCTTACCATATTTATCAGAGAGAGCACACGCACTTTACACTGGACAGCAGTGCTAAAGTGCCCAGAGTCCTAAAACCACCAACACCATGTCAGAAAAAAGGCTAGGAGAAAGGCAAAAAGTTTAGGGATGACCCTGCAAAAAGGGCCAAGTCCAACACTGGGTCACTTTACGTGACCAGGAGCGGAGCAATCGAATGCCCACCGATGTGGGGTGCCTCAGGTGCGAAGAGGTGAAGCTTGACTCTGCAGCCACGGGGACCAGGAGGCATCGACGATGACCAGATTCCACAGGCGAGCTGTGCCACAAAGGATGTCAAGAGCTGAGGGGTCAGTTTCCAGATTGGAGACCAACAAGCCTTGGCAACTGCAACCCATGCGGTCAGAGTAATGATGCTTCTCTGAAGACCAGCAAGGTCCTGGGGACTCCCCAAGCAACGGAGAGTCAGGGCACGTTTGGAGCAACCAGGGAAGCCCACTGAACGTTAATGTTGCCTTCTCAGGGACCCACAGGTCAACGGACCAGGGATTGCAAAGGGACCTCGAGAGGAATCACACAATACCAGCCCACGGAACACTCGTGGAGTTTAGGCCAGTAATCTTCGGTGGAAACACTGCTCGGGGCTTGGACTACAAGTATCCCAAAGCACAGCCTCAGGGATTGCCTAAAAGCATATGCTGCTGCAAATGTGCACGGTGTCCAGGGGTTCAGGTTGCACGGTCCCCACGAGGGCTGCGGGTCTCAGGTTTGCTGAGAGCACTAGTCAGACTTGGCGAAGCTTGGGCACCCACCTCTTGTGTTGCAAAATCTTCGGAGTCCATCGGGAGCTGCGTAGATGCAAACCAGTCAGATGCGTTGAGGTGCCTGCGTTGCAGGGGAGTAACTCCTTTACTCCAAGGGAGATTCTTCAGTCATCCAGCAAAGCGTAGATCGTCGAAGGTTACTTGGTTTCTGTAGTAGAGTTTAGTCCAGGTAATATCTAAAGTCCTGTAGTCAGGGTTCCTACTTTATACCCAAGGAAGGGGTGGGACAAACTCTGGTGACCCACCTATGGGAGGGTCAGGACAGAGGGGTGGCTACACCCATGTCCTTTGTCCAGTTTCGCGCCAGAGATGGGGCTGGTAGCCCCTGCAACCGGTTTGACCTGGACTATGCACAGGGACACCAAATGTGCCCCCAGTGCAGACATCAAAGCACTCTGAGAGTGCACCCACCCAGCCCCAATACACTAAAGCCTGTCTGGGAGGTGGTCACACCTCCCTGTGACAGGAAACCTATTGTCAAGCCTTCCCCTGAGGGAGTTTCATCCAGCAGCAGGAGGGCAGACTCGTGTCTGTGGCTGGCAGCATCCATTTTGTGATGCCAGGGCTCTGTGAAGCTTAGCTTATACCGGGTGTACCGGTGCTGTCATATTTCTCCCTCTAGGAGGGTGGCATCATACCTCCCACACCAGTTACTGGTGTGGAGGTATGATTCCAAGGTGTTTGACACTAAACACGACATAATTCCTTGCATCTGTTTTAAAGTTAGCATTTACCGCGAGGTTATAATGCACTTAAGCGTATATGGTTGGCTGCATCACAGACAACCCCGGAATAGTGGTTCCGAAGGCTGCAGAGGGGCTCTGCTCATGCATGTGCACCCTCTCACATAAAACCCAGCACCCTGCCTTCAGGATTGGTAAGGCCTGCCATAGGGGTGACTGATAGGTTTCTATGTGCAGTGATTAGGATAGATAGAGTGAACCTATATCTAAGTAAGGGGTGCATGCACCACCTTAATGTAAAGAGAGAGGCCCCCTGCTAATGAGGTAAAAGTTCCTTAAGGCAGGGCTACATGAGTCAATGTAAATATTTAAGGCAACAATAATAATACAGAACAATAACCATTTGAGTGATCAATAAAAAAACAACAGAATTAATTAGAAGAAAGAACCAACGAAACTATTTATCTTCAAAAAGTACAAAATATCTTTTATTAGTAATCATTTCAATAATAAGGAAATCCAATCATACTATTCCAATCGTGTCTACAATCACACATCTCATACAATCTACACTCAATTTAAAAACAACATAAATGACAAAAAATTGTTCATAGAGATTGATATTTAGTATTCATTTTCAAAAACAAACAATGTGGCACAATAGTATTTGACTGTTGTATTCTACGCGCGTTTCGGCACTGGAGGAGTGCCTTCGTCAGGAAAGGCCACAATCAGACAACAATGATATCTGAAAAGACAATATTTTTTATATAAATGGTTCTTTCAATTAATTGATACAAAGCCGCTAATAAGCGTGCTAAATTAAGTTTTATGCTTGCAGTTAACTGAATTAAGGCGGTGAATGGAAAATATAAAAGTGGAGAGAAGAAATTTATACTGTTATCTCTGAATGAGATGGGTGTTGTTAGTCTGGAATTAATATAAAAATATTTAAAATTATAGATGAATAACGTGCATGGTGAAGAATAGAAAAGCCACAACCTAAAGGGTGTAAATCAAGGCTTCACCCAACTGAAACCTACATGTGTCTAATTGTGGACACCAATTAGACGAATAAAGGAAAGGAGAAAGAAAATTTGAGTTTACCCTATTTTCACGATGGTGGTCACCAAAATGTATCTGTCACTTGTACAGCGCAATCTCTGCTAAGAACTGTAATCGTTGTAAACTAAAATTTAAAGACATGACCTACATGAGAATCCATTATGTTGCGATGTAATGATGTTATATTTATGATTTACTATTATATGTACCTTGAATGGGTGTGCGCCAATTACAAAGATGTGAATTGCAGGTACGTCAAACGTGATACAGTGTTGACATACGGATGCTTTGAAACAAGGTTAAACCAATAGTGGAAGATGACTGAAAAAGAAAAGGAATGCCACTAAATACTTTGATGTAAACGTTATGGTGACTATTCTAAGTAACAATATTGTTGTCTACTGAATATGGAAATGATATTTCTACAGAATATTACAGTTAATTCTCTTCATTAATACCTGACTGAGTTCCAATTGATTGTTTTCATTTCCTTCATAGGATGCCAATCTTTGAACGAACTTAATGATTTGCTATATAATATATCTATGTTTAAATACAGAATGAAATCACAATTGTTTGGGAAAAAGGAGAAAGGAAAAGAAAACTGTAATACTTACATCGAAATGCATTAAGCGTTTCTCAGATAAAAAAAAAAAAAATCTAAAGGGTAAAGAAACAAAAGAAAAAATCGTGAAGAGCTGATATGTACAGCTATTAAGCATAAAGCCAAAGATCTATTTTAAGGCATGTCAAGCAGGTTTAATAGTATGACAACAACTACGGTGTGCACCATATGAGTTTTATACAAAGAGTGCTGGCCCAAACAGCTAATGTTTTCCGAATGGGCAAACTATGCGATGTGCAATGTAAATCAGCTGAATTTAAAGGGTTTAACTATTTCTGAGATGCAATTCTTTTCATAGCACAAGACCTCCCACTCGGTAAACAGATATGGGGTCAAATGCCAGATTCTCCTTGGGACTGCTTTTCACGCATTACAGTACAGCTAAAAATAAATAAAAATAATGAGTTGGTTCTAAAAATGCCTCAAATATTGGATTGAGTATATCGAGGCAAGATGGCACAATTTAAATCGGCAAGATGATTGAACGGAGGGACGTTAAAGCTAAAACTAAAGCGCCCGGTCCCATACACACTTGTCTTTGTATTTTTGAATATAATGGACCAAGCTACAATTATATTGCTGCTGAATGAGATGGGTCACATTGGAGAAACGGGAATCTGATACTAAAAAACCCTTCCCAAAACTTAAAGCACTAGATAACACTGTCACATTTCTCATGTTTTAGGTTGGCGGGCCCAATATGCAGTCTTACTGCTACAATATGCGTGACTAATTTTGTAATGGCCCGTGCGTGCTAACTCTATGTGAGCGTGTCTAAAATGAAAACTTACTTTAATAATGCAGCATGTTCTCCGGATAAGGGAATCCTCCTCACCCTATGATAGTGCGTGAGGACTAACCGGAACTGTGACCGCTTCCGCCATTATACCGATTTGGAGTCTGTCACGTGGTGTAATGCAACCAATCAGGGGAGATATCAACAGAAACTTTATTGTTTCAGCGGTGGCTGACACAATGTGCCTGACGGGAGAAAGGGAAAAACAGTATGCGCTGTGCAGGAGCCTTCGATCTTTCATATATGGGAATGCTCCCCAAGTATTTTCAATTCCTAAGAGTGTTCAGTATGTAAAGATATAGATAAAAATTACATACAACATCGAAATTGTAGAAGTGCCAACAATGCTGTGTTTATACGATGTAAAAAGGATGAAATACATCATATATAACTGGATCTTCTTAGACGGGATTCACAATGATTAATATAGGTACCGTGTGAAGAGGTTAAATGCAGAAATAATAAAAAAAGAGAACTAAATAATAAATCTAATCAATTTTAAAGGTAGAAAAAATGTGTATAGAAATGTCAAACTAAATATGCACAAAATCCAATAAAAACGATATATCTGGACAGCAAGATATGACAGAAGAGAACGATGAAGTGGTCAATGGAACAAGGTTGTGAGGATGAGCCAACAGAATTACATATTTTCAAAAAGTGCATGTTTAAAAGTTGGTGAAAATGAGAATAAAGATAATAAGCCAGGTATAAAGAAATACTAAAAGGACACTATTTTTGGGACAAGCAAAGGATTAACCGGTGTTATAGCGTATCGCTTGTTCCCATGGTATTTCTTGGTTTAAACCTCGCAAGAACGTGTCTAATGTAAAAATCCAAAATACTTCTCTCCTTTTTTGGACCTCTTCAGAGTTTGTGCCTCGTTTATCACTGATTTTTTCCAGGATGAGCCAATCTATCTGTTCATGGCTATGTCCAGCTTCCAGATAGTGCTTGACTAATGGGGCACTGATTTTTTTGGTACGAATGGCTGAACGGTGTTCGGTCAGTCTGGTAGCCAAAGTTCTTGACGTTTCGCCTACATATCCCAATTTACAGGGACATAGTAGGAGATAAATGATGTTTTTTGACTTACAGTTGGTGAATGATTTCATGATTATAGTATGGGAATTGTAATCAAACTTCTTTGTTTTTATAGCATTGTCACATGCTTTACATTGTGAGCATTTATTGTTGCCTAAAAGCGGGGTTGAGTTGTCTAAGGTCAATTGAACAGAGCGTTTCGCATTATTCATGCGGGAATGTACAATTTGATCTTTTAAATTCCTGTTGGGTCTGTGAGCAAACATAGGGCGTGGTAATATGTCATGCTCCTCCGAGTTGACATTCAAAATGTGCCAATTTGCGCATATTGCTTGTCGCACTTTCTCATTTGCAGTAGAGTGTCGTGTGACACATACTAGTTTTGGTGCAGTTTTTGGAGGATGACTACCAAGAAGATGGTCTCTATCATAATATCTAGCACGTTTATATGCTTCTCGTACTAATCTTTTTGGGTACCCGCGTGATATAAATTTGGATTTCATCATTTCAGATTTAATGTCATAATCAGCTATGTTGGTACAATTTCTCCGAAGGCGGAGAAATTGGCCAAAAGGGATACTTTCTTTTTGTTTGTTCGGGTGGAAACTGTTGAAATGTAATAGAGTGTTCCTCGCTGTTAGTTTAACGTATAGGTCCGCCTCTAAAACCTGGTTTTGTTCTTTAATTTCAATGTCCAGGAATTCAATGCTGTTATGACTGGTGTGAGCCATGAATTTTAAGTTCTGATCACATAAATTGATCCATAGTAAAAACTCAGATAGTGTGTTTGATTCATTTGTCCAGATGAAAAATATATCATCTATATAACGAGCCCAATTTTTTATTGACTCGTAGAAGGGGGCTATTTCGTTGTATATGTAGATACTTTCGAAATGAGCCATGTAGATGTTGGCTACAGTGGGAGCGCATGACGCTCCCATGCTTACTCCCTTCACTTGTCGGTAGAGATTACCGTTGAATTCAAAAGAGTTTTCTTCTAGCACTATCTTTAAGAGGTTGTTGATGAATTCAGGGCAACAATCTATTTGGTAGCGTTCTATAAACCAAAGAACTGACTTAAGTGCCCCTTCCTGCGGTATATTACTATAAAGTGACTCAACGTCCAACGTGACTAGTGTCTCCTGGGATCCGTCGAATGACAGTCCTTCCACTGTTTGTATCATGCTCTTAGTGTCTTTGATGTAAGATGTTGTTGCTGATACATAAGGACATAAGATGCGATCTATGTATTTCGAGATAGGCTCAGTGACTGAGCCTATTGTTGTCACGATTGGGCGGTATGGAGGATCAACACTATTTTTATGAATCTTAGGAACACCATAAATTGCCGCCATTCTAGGGTGTTCAATGTTCATAAAATCAAATTCTTTTGCAAATAATGTCAGATTCTAAAGCTCTTTTAGTGAGACTAAAGATTTTCCTTTGGACTCTAGATGTAGGATCTATTTTGACAGGTGAATAGAAATTAGTATCATTTAGAAGTGCTTGCATGGTCTCAATGTATTTGGCTGTATCTAAAACAACAATGCCTCCCCCTTTATCACAGTTTTTGATCGTGACTTCTGTATTATTTTTGAGGGCCACCAATGCTTTAAGTTCATCTTGGTTCAGATTCATGGTGGGACGAAATGTATGTTTAAGAGATGTTTTAAGGCTTTTAGGACGGTACTTTCGAATATTTCCACCTCAGACCCCAGTTGGTCTAGACTGGGAGTGAAGGTGGAAATCGGATGAAGTCCTGAGCGATTTTCTAAATTATCAGCTTCATTTTGGTTAGGTTCGTCAATACCCTGGAAGTATTTTTTTAAACGTATCTTACGAAAAAATGCCATTAAGTCTTGATACAGCTCAAAGATGTTTATACCTGTATGGGGTACATATGATAGGCCCTTAGATAAAAGTGAGATGGTCGACTGTTGCAACGGCTGTCTAGAAAGATTAAAGACCGGTATCTCTTTTATGGCCTCCAATATTGGGCGTTCCGTGTAACTAAGTACTGCTGATGGTTCTGCTGGTAATTGCCCCGATTGAAGGTATCGTGATATCTTGGTAGATATCTCGGTCTCCATGGGCCTCGTCGTGCCTGTCGCCTTCCTAAAAATGGCTGCCCAGATGGTTGATTTCCCGAATAGGTACCTCTATTGCCTTCAGGATTGTAGCGATGAGAACTATCTTCATTATCGGAGTCAGAGGTATCGGAGAAGGTGGTAACTTTTCTCGTGGGCCTAGGGTAACCTCCTGATTCCGATTCTGAATATTCTCCTTGATTATAGAAATGTTCAAGTAGATAGGGATACATTTTTTCTTTCGTAGTAAACCTAATGTCTTTCTTTAGTTTATCCATTTTTCTTTTAATTAGGTAGTCCGAATATGATGTAACCTCCCTATCTATGTCCTCTAGTTTTTTCTTGGCATTTTATAACGCATCATTTTGCTTGATTTTTTCCTCTAGCACTATAAGTTCTGCTAACAGTGTTTGTACTAGCTCTTTAGCTGTTAAATCATTAAATCTCAAGAACATCGATTTGCTATGAGGGACCATTTTTCAAGGAATTGTCGTACTTGGATGAAGAGACCTGGGATGTTTCTCACCCTAAGTCCTTGAGGGATGATCCCTGCTTTTAAATAATCCAACATGAACTGTCCATGTAGTTCTATTCTCCGTATCTTTTTTTTAAGTTGGAATAATGTGTTTAGGTCTTCATTAGTCGCTATATCACTACTACTAGCTTGGTTGTTAGTTATTGGTTGATTACCTACCAAAAGAGCATATTGCTCATCCGTGAATCCGAATGTCTGTATTGCCTCCATAGTGTGGAGTATATATCAAAAAGGTAAGTAAAAGACTGACGTGATAATATTAATAACAGCTTTGTGGTAAAAATGTGCATAAAATATTTCATCCACCGAAATACCTGCAATGCAGTTAGGCTGGATAGTCAAGTTAGTGGAGAAGCCGCCATATAGTTAAGTGCAAATAAGGCAATTATATAACATGCGGTAGAAAACTACCTGAAGGGAAAGGAGCAGCCCCACGCAGGCCGGCTGCGGGATAATTAATGTAAAGAGAGAGGCCCCCTGCTAATGAGGTAAAAGTTCCTTAAGGCAGGGCTACATGAGTCAATGTAAATATTTAAGGCAACAATAATAATACAGAACAATAACCATTTGAGTGATCAATAAAAAAAACAACAGAATTAATTAGAAGAAAGAACCAACAAAACTATTTATCTTCAAAAAGTACAAAATATCTTTTATTAGTAATCATTTCAATAATAAGGAAATCCAATCATACTATTCCAATTGTGTCTACAATCACACAACTCACACAATCTACACTCAATTTAAAAACAACATAAATGACAAAAAATTGTTCATAGAGATTGATATTTAGTATTCATTTTCAAAAACAAACAATGTGGCACAATAGTATTTGACTGTTGTATTCTACGCGCGTTTCGGCACTGGAGGAGTGCCTTCGTCAGGAAAGGCCACAATCAGACAACAATGATATCTGAAAAGACAATATTTTTTATATAAATGATTCTTTCAATTAATTGATACAAAGCCGCTAATAAGCGTGCTAAATTAATTTTTATGCTTGCAGTTAACTGAATTAAGGCGGTGAATGGAAAATATAAAAGTGGAGAGAAGAAATTTATACTGTTATCTCTGAATGAGATGGGTGTTGTTAGTCTGGAATTAATATAAAAAGATTTAAAATTATAGATGAATAACGTGCATGGTGAAGAATAGAAAAGCCACAGCCTAAAGGGTGTAAATCAAGGCTTCACCCAACTGAAACCTACATGTGTCTAATTGTGGACACCAATTAGACGAATAAAGGAAAGGAGAAAGAAAATTTGAGTTTACCCTATTTTCACGATGGTGGTCACCAAAATGTATCTGTCACTTGTACAGCGCAATCTCTGCTAAGAACTGTAATCGTTGTAAACTAAAATTTAAAGACATGACCTACATGAGAATCCATCATGTTGTGATGTAATGATGTTATATTTATGATTTACTATTATATGTACCTTGAATGGGTGTGCGCCAATTACAAAGATGTGAATTGCAGGTACGTCAAACGTGATACAGTGTTGACATACGGATGCTTTGAAACAAGGTTAAACCAATAGTGGAAGATGACTGAAAAAGAAAAGGAATGCCACTAAATACTTTGATGTAAACGTTATGGTGACTATTCTAAGTAACAATATTGTTGTCTACTGAATATGGAAATGATATTTCTACAGAATATTACAGTTAATTCTCTTCATTAATACCTGACTGAGTTCCAATTGATTGTTTTCATTTCCTTCATAGGATGCCAATCTTTGAACGAACTTAATGATTTGCTATATAATAATTCTATGTTTAAATACAGAATGAAATCACAATTGTTTGGGAAAAAGGAGAAAGGAAAAGAAACCTGTAATACTTACATCGCAATGCATTAAGCGTTTCTCAGATAAAAAAAAAAATTCTAAAGGGTAAAGAAACAAAAGAAAAAATCGTGAAGAGCTGATATGTACAGCTATTAAGCATAAAGCCAAAGATCTATTTTAAGGCATGTCAAGCAGGTTTAATAGTATGACAACAACTACGGTGTGCACCATATGAGTTTTATACAAAGAGTGCTGGCCCAAACAGCTAATGTTTTCCGAATGGGCAAACTATGCGATGTGCAATGTAAATCAGCTGAATTTAAAGGGTTTAACTATTTCTGAGATACAATTCTTTTCATAGCGCAAGACCTCCCACTCGGTAAACAGATATGGGGTCAAATGCCAGATTCTCCTTGGGACTGCTTTTCACGCATTGCAGTACAGCTAAAAATAAATAAAAATAATGAGTTGGTTCTAAAAATGCCTCAAATATCGGATTGAGTATATCGAGGCAAGATGGCACAATTTAAATCGGCAAGATGATTGAACGGAGGGACGTTAAAACTAAAACTAAAGCGCCCGGTCCCATACACACTTGTTTTTGTAATTTTTTATATAATGGACCAAGCTACAATTATATTGCTGCTGAATGAGATGGGTCACATTGGAGAAACGGGAATCTGATACTAAAAAACCCTTCCCAAAACTTAAAGCACTCGATAACACTGTCACATTTCTCATGTTTTAGGTTGGCGGGCCCAATATGCAGTCTTACTGCTACAATATGCGTGACTAATTTTGTAATGGCCCGTGCGTGCTAACTCTATGTGAGCGTGTCTAAAATGAAAACTTACTTTAATAATGCAGCATGTTCTCCGGATAAGGGAATCCTCCTCACGTTATGATAGTGCGTGAGGACTAACCGGAACTGTGACCGCTTCCGCCATTATACCGATTTGGAGTCTGTCACGTGGTGTAATGCAACCAATCAGGGGAGATATCAACAGAAACTTTATTGTTTCAGCGGTGGCTGACACAATGTGCCTGACGGGAGAAAGGGAAAAACAGTATGCGCTGTGCAGGAGCCTTCGATCTTTCATATATGGGAATGCTCCCCAAGTATTTTCAATTCATTAGAGTGTTCAGTATGTAAAGATATAGATAAAAATTACATACAACATCGAAATTGTAGAAGTGCCAACAATGCTGTGTTTATACGATGTAAAAAGGATGAAATACATCATATATAACTGGATCTTCTTAGACGGGATTCACAATGATTAATATAGGTACCGTGTGAAGAGGTTAAATGCAGAAATAATAAAAAAAGAGAACTAAATAATAAATCTAATCAATTTTAAAGGTAGAAAAAATGTGTATAGAAATGTCAAACTAAATATGCACAAAATCCAATAAAAACGATATATCTGGACAGCAAGATATGACAGAAGAGAACGATGAAGTGGTCAATGGAACAAGGTTGTGAGGATGAGCCAACAGAATTACATATTTTCAAAAAGTGCATGTTTAAAAGTTGGTGAAAATGAGAATAAAGATAATAAGCCAGGTATAAAGAAATACCAAAAGGACACTATTTTTGGGACAAGCAAAGGATTAACCGGTGTTATAGCGTATCGCTTGTTCCCACGGTATTTCTTGGTTTAAACCTCGCAAGAACGTGTCTAATGTAAAAATCCAAAATACTTCTCTCCTTTTTGGACCTCTTCAGAGTTTGTGCCTCGTTTATCACTGATTTTTTCCAGGATGAGCCAATCTATCTGTTCATGGCTATGTCCAGCTTCCAGATAGTGCTTGACTAATGGGGCACTGATTTTTTTGGTACGAATGGCTGAACGGTGTTCGGTCAGTCTGGTAGCCAAAGTTCTTGACGTTTCGCCTACATATCCCAATTTACAGGGACATAGTAGGAGATAAATGATGTTTTTTGACTTACAGTTGGTGAATGATTTCATGATTATAGTATTGGAATTGTAATCAAACTTCTTTGTTATTATAGCTCAAACTCCCCTGCTTATCTTGCACAGAAACTTGTGGTATCCGGAGGAACCAGAAACTCCCGATCCGCCAGAGACCTCCTGCTACAACCTGCACGCTTCCGGAAGAAAAAAAACGTACAATCGGGCTTTCTCTGGGGCCGCTCCGAGAATATGGAACTCTCTCCCGCCCACCATCAGAAGAATCCCTTCACTGACACGCTTCAAAAAGGAGGCCAAAACCTTCCTTATGGGTAAATTCCTCGTTTAAATGTTGCCTCCAACCAGCACAGAGACTCTGATTAACTCCTGACTAGCGCCTCCCCTCGGATTAACTAGTCACCTCTCCTAGAAACCTGGGGACTCGTTTCGAGCAACTATAAAACGCAAACCGTACATTCGTGTCCACCATCTTTCATATATCCTGCACCCTGCCCTCTTTTACCTTTTGTATATTATTGTGATTCCAAGCCTATTGTACATTTCTATGTTTCCTGTAAAGCGCTCTGATACCCTAACGGGTCAAGTTCGCGCTCTATAAAACACAAAAATAAAAAATAAAATAGCATTGTCACATGCTTTACATTGTGAGCATTTATTGTTGCCTAAAAGCGGGGTTGAGTTGTCTAAGGTCAATTGAACAGAGCGTTTCGCATTATTCATGCGGGAATGTACAATTTGATCTTTTAAATTCCTGTTGGGTCTGTGAGCAAACATAGGGCGTGGTAATATGTCATGCTCCTCCGAGTTGACATTCAAAATGTGCCAATTTGCGCATATTGCTTGTCGCACTTTCTCATTTGCAGTAGAGTGTCGTGTGACACATACTAGTTTTGGTGCAGTTTTTGGAGGATGACTACCAAGAAGATGGTCTCTATCATAATATCTAGCACGTTTATATGCTTCTCGTACTAATCTTTTTGGGTACCCGCGTGATATAAATTTGGATTTCATCATTTCAGATTTAATGTCATAATCAGCTATGTTGGTACAATTTCTCCGAAGGCGGAGAAATTGGCCAAAAGGATACTTTCTTTTTGTTTGTTCAGGTGGAAACTGTTGAAATGTAATAGAGTGTTCCTCGCTGTTAGTTTAATGTATAGGTCCGCCTCTAAAACCTGGTTTTGTTCTTTAATTTCAATGTCCAGGAATTCAATGCTGTTATGACTGGTGTGAGCCATGAATTTTAAGTTCTGATCACATAAATTGATCCATAGTAAAAACTCAGATAGTGTGTTTGATTCATTTGTCCAGATGAAAAATATATCATCTATATAACGAGCCCAATTTTTTATTGACTCGTAGAAGGGGGCTATTTCGTTGTATATGTAGATACTTTCGAAATGAGCCATGTAGATGTTGGCTACAGTGGGAGCGCATGACGCTCCCATGCTTACTCCCTTCACTTGTCGGTAGAGATTACCGTTGAATTCAAAAGAGTTTTCTTCTAGCACTATCTTTAAGAGGTTGTTGATGAATTCAGGGCAACAATCTATTTGGTAGCGTTCTATAAACCAAAGAACTGACTTAAGTGCCCCTTCCTGCGGTATATTACTATAAAGTGACTCAACGTCCAACGTGACTAGTGTCTCCTGGGATCCGTCGAATGACAGTCCTTCCACTGTTTGTATCATGCTCTTAGTGTCTTTGATGTAAGATGTTGTTGCTGATACATAAGGACATAAGATGCGATCTATGTATTTCGAGATAGGCTCAGTGACTGAGCCTATTGTTGTCACGATTGGGCGGTATGGAGGATCAACACTATATTTATGAATCTTAGGAACACCATAAATTGCCTCCATTCTAGGGTGTTCAATGTTCATAAAATCAAATTCTTTTTGCAAATAATGTCAGATTCTAAAGCTCTTTTAGTGAGACTAAAGATTTTCCTTTGGACTCTAGATGTAGGATCTATTTTGACAGGTGAATAGAAATTAGTATAATTTAGAAGTGCTTGCATGGTCTCAATGTATTTGGCTGTATCTAAAACAACAATGCCTCCCCCTTTATCACAGTTTTTGATCGTGACTTCTGTATTATTTTTGAGGGCTACCAATGCTTTAAGTTCATCTTGGTTCAGATTCATGGTGGGACGAAATGTATGTTTAAGAGATGTTTTAAGACTTTTTAGGACGGTACTTTCGAATATTTCCACCTCAGACCCCAGTTGGTCTAGACTGGGAGTGAAGGTGGAAATCGGATGAAGTCCTGAGCGATTTTCTAAATTATCAGCTTCATTTTGGTTAGGTTCGTCAATACCCTGGAAGTATTTTTTTAAACGTATCTTACGAAAAAATGCTATTAAGTCTTGATACAGCTCAAAGATGTTTATACCTGTATGGGGTACATATGATAGGCCCTTATATAAAAGTGAGATGGTCGACTGTTGCAACGGCTGTCTAGAAAGATTAAAGACCGGTATCTCTTTTATGGCCTCCAATATTGGGCGTTCCGTGTAACTAAGTACTGCTGATGGTTCTGCTGGTAATTGCCCCGATTGAAGGTATCGTGATATCTTGGTAGATATCTCGGTCTCCATGGGCCTCGTCGTGCCCGTCGCCTTCCTAAAAAAGGCTGCCCAGATGGTTGATTTCCCGAATAGGTACCTCTATTGCCTTCAGGATTGTAGCGATGAGAACTATCTTCATTATCGGAGTCAGAGGTATCGGAGAAGGTGGTAACTTTTCTCGTGGGCCTAGGGTCACCTCCTGATTCCGAGTCTGAATATTCTCCTTGATTATAGAAATGTTCATGTAGATAGGGATACGTTTTTTCTTTCGTAGTAAACCTAATGTCTTTCTTTAGTTTATCCATTTTTCTTTTAATTAGGTAGTCCGAATTTGATGTAACCTCCCTATCTATGTCCTCTAGTTTTTTCTTGGCATTTTCTAATGCATCATTTTGCTTGATTTTTTCCTCTAGCACTATAAGTTCTGATAACAGTGTTTGTACTAGCTCTTTAGCTGTTAAATCATTAAATCTCGAGAACATCGATTTGCTATGAGGGACCATTTTTCAAGGAATTGTCGTACTTGGATGAAGAGACCTGGGATGTTTCTCACCCTAAGTCCTTGAGGGATGATCCCTGCTTTTAAATAATCCAACATGAACTGTCCATGTAGTTCTATTCTCCGTATCTTTTTTTAAGTTGGAATAATGTGTTTAGGTCTTCATTAGTCGCTATATCACTACTACTAGCTTGGTTGTTAGTTATTGGTTGATTACCTACCAAAAGAGCATATTGCTCATCCGTGAATCCGAATGTCTGTATTGCCACCATAGTGTGGAGTATATATCAAAAATGTAAGTAAAAGACTGACGTGATAATATTAATAACAGCTTTGTGGTAAAAATGTGCATAAAATATTTCATCCACCGAAATACCTGCAATGCAGTTAGGCTGGATAGTCAAGTTAGTGGAGAAGCCGCCATATAGTTAAGTGCAAATAAGGCAATTATATAACATGCGGTAGAAAACTACCTGAAGGGAAAGGAGCAGCCCCACGCAGGCCGGCTGCGGGATAATTAATGTAAAGAGAGAGGCCCCCTGCTAATGAGGTAAAAGTTCCTTAAGGCAGGGCTACATGAGTCAATGTAAATATTTAAGGCAACAATAATAATACAGAACAATAACCATTTGAGTGATCAATAAAAAAAACAACAGAATTAATTAGAAGAAAGAACCAACAAAACTATTTATCTTCAAAAAGTACAAAATATCTTTTATTAGTAATCATTTCAATAATAATAAGGAAATCCAATCATACTATTCCAATCGTGTCTACAATCACACATCTCATACAATCTACACTCAATTTAAAAACAATATAAATGACAAAAAATTGTTCATAGAGATTGATATTTAGTATTCATTTTCAAAAACAAACAATGTGGCACAATAGTATTTGACTGTTGTATTCTACGCGAGTTTCGGCACTTTAGGAGTGCCTTCGTCAGGAAAGGCCACAATCAGACAACAATGATATCTGAAAAGACAATATTTTTTATATAAATGATTCTTTCAATTAATTGATACAAAGCCGCTAATAAGCGTGCTAAATTAATTTTTATGCTTGCAGTTAACTGAATTAAGGCGGTGAATGGAAAATATAAAAGTGGAGAGAAGAAATTTATACTGTTATCTCTGAATGAGATGGGTGTTGTTAGTCTGGAATTAATATAAAAAGATTTAAAATTATAGATGAATAACGTGCATGGTGAAGAATAGAAAAGCCACAACCTAAAGGGTGTAAATCAAGGCTTCACCCAACTGAAACCTACATGTGTCTAATTGTGGACACCAATTAGACGAATAAAGGAAAGGAGAAAGAAAATTTGAGTTTACCCTATTTTCACGATGGTGGTCACCAAAATGTATCTGTCACTTGTACAGCGCAATCTCTGCTAAGAACTGTAATCGTTGTAAACTAAAATTTAAAGACATGACCTACATGAGAATCCATCATGTTGCGATGTAATGATGTTATATTTATGATTTACTATTATATGTACCTTGAATGGGTGGGCGTCAATTACAAAGATGTGAATTGCAGGTACGTCAAACGTGATACAGTGTTGACATACGGATGCTTTGAAACAAGGTTAAACCAATAGTGGAAGATGACTGAAAAAGAAAAGGAATGCCACTAAATACTTTGATGTAAACGTTATGGTGACTATTCTAAGTAACAATATTGTTGTCTACTGAATATGGAAATGATATTTCTACAGAATATTACAGTTAATTCTCTTCATTAATACCTGACTGAGTTCCAATTGATTGTTTTCATTTCCTTCATAGGATGCCAATCTTTGAACGAACTTAATGATTTGCTATATAAAAATTCTATGTTTAAATACAGAATGAAATCACAATTGTTTGGGAAAAAGGAGAAAGGAAAAGAAACCTGTAATACTTACATCGCAATGCATTAAGATAAAAAAAAAAAATTCTAAAGGGTAAAGAAACAAAAGAAAAAATCGTGAAGAGCTGATATGTACAGCTATTAAGCATAAAGCCAAAGATCTATTTTAAGGCATGTCAAGCAGGTTTAATAGTATGACAACAACTACGGTGTGCACCATATGAGTTTTATACAAAGAGTGCTGGCCCAAACAGCTAATGTTTTCCGAATGGGCAAACTATGCGATGTGCAATGTAAATCAGCTGAATTTAAAGGGTTTAACTAGTTCTGAGATGCAATTCTTTTCATAGCGCAAGACCTCCCACTCGGTAAACAGATATGGGTTCAAATGCCAGATTCTCCTTGGGACTGCTTTTCACGCATTGCAGTACAGCTAAAAATAAATAAAAATAATGAGTTGGTTCTAAAAATGCCTCAAATATCGGATTGAGTATATCGAGGCAAGATGGCATAATTTAAATCGGCAAGATGATTGAACGGAGGGACGTTAAAACTAAAACTAAAGCGCCCGGTCCCATACACACTTGTCTTTGTATTTTTTAATATAATGGACCAAGCTACAATTATATTGCTGCTGAATGAGATGGGTCACATTGGAGAAACGGGAATCTGATACTAAAAACCCTTCCCAAAACTTAAAGCACTCGATAACACTGTCACATTTCTCATGTTTTAGGTTGGCGAGCCCAATATGCAGTCTTACTGCTACAATATGCGTGACTAATTTTGTAATGGCCCGTGCGTGCTAACTCTATGTGAGCGTGTCTAAAATGAAAACTTACTTTAATAATGCAGCATGTTCTCCGGATAAGGGAATCCTCCTCACGCTATGATAGTGCGTGAGGACTAACCGGAACTGTGACCGCTTCCGCCATTATACCGATTTGGAGTCTGTCACGTGGTGTAATGCAACCAATCAGGGGAGATATCAACAGAAACTTTGTTTCAGCGGTGGCTGACACAATGTGCCTGATGGGAGAAAGGGAAAAACAGTATGCGCTGTGCAGGAGCTTCGATCTTTCATATATGGGAATGCTCCCCAAGTATTTTCAATTCATAAGAGTGTTCAGTATGTAAAGATATAGATAAAAATTACATACAACATCGAAATTGTAGAAGTGCCAACAATGCTGTGTTTATACGATGTAAAAAGGATGAAATACATCATATATAACTGGATCTTCTTAGACGGGATTCACAATGATTAATATAGGTACCGTGTGAAGAGGTTAAATGCAGAAATAATAAAAAAGAGAACTAAATAATAAATCTAATCAATTTTAAAGGTAGAAAAAATGTGTATAGAAATGTCAAACTAAATATGCACAAAATCCAATAAAAATGATATATCTGGACAGCAAGATATGACAGAAGAGAACGATGAAGTGGTCAATGGAACAAGGTTGTGAGGATGAGCCAACAGAATTACATATTTTCAAAAAGTGCATGTTTAAAAGTTGGTGAAAATGAGAATAAAGATAATAAGCCAGGTATAAAGAAATACTAAAAGGACACTATTTTTGGGACAAGCAAAGGATTAACCGGTGTTATAGCGTATCGCTTGTTCCCACGGTATTTCTTGGTTTAAACCTCGCAAGAACGTGTCTAATGTAAAAATCCAAAATACTTCTCTCCTTTTTGGACCTCTTCAGAGTTTGTGCCTCGTTTATCACTGATTTTTTTCCAGGATGAGCCAATCTATCTGTTCATGGCTATGTCCAGCTTCCAGATAGTGCTTGACTAATGGGGCACTGATATTTTTTGGTACGAATGGCTGAACGGTGTTCGGTCAGTCTGGTAGCCAAAGTTCTTGACGTTTCGCCTACATATCCCAATTTACAGGGACATAGTAGGAGATAAATGATGGTTTTTGACTTACAGTTGGTGAATGATTTCATGATTATAGTATGGGAATTGTAATCAAACTTCTTTGTTATTATAGCATTGTCACATGCTTTACATTGTGAGCATTTATTGTTGCCTAAAAGCGGGGTAGAGTTGTCTAAGGTCAATTGAACAGAGTGTTTCGCATTATTCATGCGGGAATGTACAATTTGATCTTTTAAATTCCTGTTGGGTCTCTGAGCAAACATAGGGCGTGGTAATATGTCATGCTCCTCCGAGTTGACATTCAAAATGTGCCAATTTGCGCATATTGCTTGTCGCACTTTCTCATTTGCAGTAGAGTGTTGTGTGACACATACTAGTTTTGGTGCAGTTTTTGGAAGATGACTACCAAGAAGATGGTCTCTATCATAATATCTAGCACGTTTATATGCTTCTCGTACTAATCTTTTTGGGTACCCGCGTGATATAAATTTGGATTTCATCATTTCAGATTTAATGTCATAATCAGCTATGTTGGTACAATTTCTCCGAAGGCGGAGAAATTGGCCAAAAGGAATACTTTCTTTTTGTTTGTTCGGGTGGAAACTGTTGAAATGTAATAGAGTGTTCCTCGCTGTTAGTTTAACGTATAGGTCCGCCTCTAAAACCTGGTTTTGTTCTTTAATTTCAATGTCCAGGAATTCAATGCTGTTATGACTGGTGTGAGCCATGAATTTTAAGTTCTGATCACATAAATTGATCTATAGTAAAAACTCAGATAGTGTGTTTGATTCATTTGTCCAGATGAAAAATATATCATCTATATAACGAGCCCAATTTTTTATTGACTCGTAGAAGGGGGCTATTTCGTTGTATATGTAGATACTTTCGAAATGAGCCATGTAGATGTTGGCTACAGTGGGAGCGCATGACGCTCCCATGCTTACTTCCTTCACTTGTCGGTAGAGATTACCGTTGAATTCAAAAGAGTTTTCTTCTAGCACTATCTTTAAGAGGTTGTTGATGAATTCAGGGCAACAATCTATTTGGTAGCGTTCTATAAACCAAAGAACTGACTTAAGTGCCCCTTCCTGCGGTATATTACTATAAAGTGACTCAACGTCCAACGTGACTAGTGTCTCCTGGGATCCGTCGAATGACAGTCCTTCCACTGTTTGTATCATGCTCTTAGTGTCTTTGATGTAAGATGTTGTTGCTGATACATAAGGACATAAGATGCGATCTATGTATTTCGAGATAGGCTCAGTGACTGAGCCTATTGTTGTCACGATTGGGCGGTATGGAGGATCAACACTATTTTTATGAATCTTAGGAACACCATAAATTGCCGCCATTCTAGGGTGTTCAATGTTCATAAAATCAAATTCTTTTGCAAATAATGTCAGATTCTAAAGCTCTTTTAGTGAGACTAAAGATTTTCCTTTGGACTCTAGATGTAGGATCTATTTTGACAGGTGAATAGAAATTAGTATCATTTAGAAGTGCTTGCATGGTCTCAATGTATTTGGCTGTATCTAAAACAACAATGCCTCCCCCTTTATCACAGTTTTTGATCGTGACTTCTGCATTATTTTTGAGGGCCACCAATGCTTTAAGTTCATCTTGGTTCAGATTCATGGTGGGACGAAATGTATGTTTAAGAGATGTTTTAAGACTTTTTAGGACGGTACTTTCGAATATTTCCACCTCAGACCCCAGTTGGTCTAGACTGGGAGTGAAGGTGGAAATCGGATGAAGTCCTGAGCGATTTTCTAAATTATCAGCTTCATTTTGGTTAGGTTCGTCAATACCCTGGAAGTATTTTTTTAAACGTATCTTACGAAAATATGCCATTAAGTCTTGATACAGCTCAAAGATGTTTATACCTGTATGGGGTACATATGATAGGCCCTTAGATAAAAGTGAGATGGTCGACTGTTGCAACGGCTGTCTAGAAAGATTAAAGACCGGTATCTCTTTTATGGCCTCCAATATTGGGCGTTCTGTGTAACTAAGTACTGCTGATGGTTCTGCTGGTAATTGCCCCGATTGAAGGTATCGTGATATCTTGGTAGATATCTCGGTCTCCATGGGCCTCGTCGTGCCTGTCGCCTTCCTAAAAAAGGCTGCCCAGATGGTTGATTTCCCGAATAGGTACCTCTATTGCCTTCAGGATTGTAGCGATGAAAACTATCTTCATTATCGGAGTCAGAGGTATCGGAGAAGGTGGTAACTTTTCTCGTGGGCCTAGGGTAACCTCCTGATTCCGAGTCTGAATATTCTCCTTGATTATAGAAATGTTCATGTAGATAGGGATACGTTTTTTTCTTTCGTAGTAAACCTAATGTCTTTCTTTAGTTTATCCATTTTTCTTTTAATTAGGTAGTCCGAATATGATGTAACCTCCCTATCTATGTCCTCTAGTTTTTTCTTGGCATTTTCTAATGCATCATTTTGCTTGATTTTTTCCTCTAGCACTATAAGTTCTGATAACAGTGTTTGTACTAGCTCTTTAGCTGTTAAATCATTAAATCTCGAGAACATCGATTTGCTATGAGGGACCATTTTTCAAGGAATTGTCGTACTTGGATGAAGAGACCTGGGATGTTTCTCACCCTAAGTCCTTGAGGGATGATCCCTGCTTTTAAATAATCCAACATGAACTGTCCATGTAGTTCTATTCTCCGTATCTTTTTTTTAAGTTGGAATAATGTGTTTAGGTCTTTATTAGTCGCTATATCACTACTACTAGCTTGGTTGTTAGTTATTGGTTGATTACCTACCAAAAGAGCATATTGCTCATCCGTGAATCCGAATGTCTGTATTGCCTCCATAGTGTGGAGTATATATCAAAAAGGTAAGTAAAAGACTGACGTGATAATATTAATAACAGCTTTGTGGTAAAAATGTGCATAAAATATTTCTTCCACCGAAATACCTGCAATGCAGTTAGGCTGGATAGTCAAGTTAGTGGAGAAGCCGCCATATAGTTAAGTGCAAATAAGGCAATTATATAACATGCGGTAGAAAACTACCTGAAGGGAAAGGAGCAGCCCCACGCAGGCCGGCTGGAGGATAATTAATGTAAAGAGAGAGGCCCCCTGCTAATGAGGTAAAAGTTCCTTAAGGCAGGGCTACATGAGTCAATGTAAATATTTAAGGCAACAATAATAATACAGAACAATAACCATTTGAGTGATCAATAAAAAAACAACAGAATTAATTAGAAGAAAGAACCAACAAAACTATTTATCTTCAAAAAGTACAAAATATCTTTTATTAGTAATCATTTCAATAATAAGGAAATCCAATCATACTATTCCAATCGTGTCTACAATCACACATCTCATACAATCTACACTCAATTTAAAAACAACATAAATGACAAAAAATTGTTCATAGAGATTGATATTTAGTATTCATTTTCAAAAACAAACAATGTGGCACAATAGTATTTGACTGTTGTATTCTACGCGCGTTTCGGCACTGGAGGAGTGCCTTCGTCAGGAAAGGCCACAATCAGACAACAATGATATCTGAAAAGACAATATTTTTTATATAAATGATTCTTTCAATTAATTGATACAAAGCCGCTAATAAGCGTGCTAAATTAATTTTTATGCTTGCAGTTAACTGAATTAAGGCGGTGAATGGAAAATATAAAAGTGGAGAGAAGAAATTTATACTGTTATCTCTGAATGAGATGGGTGTTGTTAGTCTGGAATTAATATAAAAAGATTTAAAATAGATGAATAACGTGCATGGTGAAGAATAGAAAAGCCACAGCCTAAAGGGTGTAAATCAAGGCTTCACCCAACTGAAACCTACATGTGTCTAATTGTGGACACCAATTAGACGAATAAAGGAAAGGAGAAAGAAAATTTGAGTTTACCCTATTTTCACGATGGTGGTCACCAAAATGTATCTGTCACTTGTACAGCGCAATCTCTGCTAAGAACTGTAATCGTTGTAAACTAAAATTTAAAGACATGACCTACATGAGAATCCATCATGTTGCGATGTAATGATGTTATATTTATGATTTACTATTATATGTACCTTGAATGGGTGGGCGCCAATTACAAAGATGTGAATTGCAGGTACGTCAAACGTGATACAGTGTTGACATACGGATGCTTTGAAACAAGGTTAAACCAATAGTGGAAGATGACTGAAAAAGAAAAGGAATGCCACTAAATACTTTGATGTAAACGTTATGGTGACTATTCTAAGTAACAATATTGTTGTCTACTGAATATGGAAATGATATTTCTACAGAATATTACAGTTAATTCTCTTCATTAATACCTGACTGAGTTCCAATTGATTGTTTTCATATCCTTCATAGGATGCCAATCTTTGAACGAACTTAATGATTTGCTATATAATAATTCTATGTTTAAATACAGAATGAAATCACAATTGTTTGGGAAAAAGGAGAAAGGAAAAGAAACCTGTAATACTTACATCGCAATGCATTAAGCGTTTCTCAGATAAAAAAAAAATTCTAAAGGGTAAAGAAACAAAAGAAAAAATCGTGAAGAGCTGATATGTACAGCTATTAAGCATAAAGCCAAAGATCTATGTTAAGGCATGTCAAGCAGGTTTAATAGTATGACAACAACTACGGTGTGCACCATATGAGTTTTATACAAAGAATGCTGGCCCAAACAGCTAATGTTTTCCGAATGGGCAAACTATGCGATGTGCAATGTAATTCAGCTGAATTTAAAGGGTTTAACTAGTTCTGAGATGCAATTCTTTTCATAGCGCAAGACCTCCCACTCGGTAAACAGATATTGGGTCAATTGCCAGATTCTCCTTGGGACTGCTTTTCACGCATTGCAGTACAGCTAAAAATAAATAAAAATAATGAGTTGGTTCTAAAAATGCCTCAAATATCGGATTGAGTATATCGAGGCAAGATGGCACAATTTAAATCGGCAAGATGATTGAACGGAGGGACGTTAAAACTAAAACTAAAGCGCCCGGTCCCATACACACTTGTCTTTGTATTTTTGAATATAATGGACCAAGCTACAATTATATTGCTGCTGAATGAGATGGGTCACATTGGAGAAACGGGAATCTGATGCTAAAAAACCCTTCCCAAAACTTAAAGCACTCGATAACACTGTCACATTTCTCATGTTTTAGGTTGGCGGGCCCAATATGCAGTCTTACTGCTACAATATGCGTGATTAATTTTGTAATGGCCCGTGCGTGCTAACTCTATGTGAGCGTGTCTAAAATGAAAACTTACTTTAATAATGCAGCATGTTCTCCGGATAAGGGAATCCTCCTCACGCTATGATAGTGCGTGAGGACTAACCGGAACTGTGACCGCTGCCGCCATTATACCGATTTGGAGTCTGTCACATGGTGTAATGCAACCAATCAGGGGAGATATCAACAGAAACTTTATTGTTTCAGCGGTGGCTGACACAATGTGCCTGACGGGAGAAAGGGAAATACAGTATGCGCTGTGCAGGAGCCTTCGATCTTTCATATATGGGAATGCTCCCCAAGTATTTTCAATTCATAAGAGTGTTCAGTATGTAAAGATATAGATAAAAATTACATACAACATCGAAATTGTAGAAGTGCCAACAATGCTGTGTTTATACGATGTAAAAAGGATGAAATACATCATATATAACTGGATCTTCTTAGACGGGATTCACAATGATTAATATAGGTACCGTGTGAAGAGGTTAAATGCAGAAATAATAAAAAAGAGAACTAAATAATAAATCTAATCAATTTTAAAGGTAGAAAAAATGTGTATAGAAATGTCAAACTAAATATGCACAAAATCCAATAAAAACGATATATCTGGACAGCAAGATATGACAGAAGAGAACGATGAAGTGGTCAATGGAACAAGGTTGTGAGGATGAGCCAACAGAATTACTTATTTTCAAAAAGTGCATGTTTAAAAGTTGGTGAAAATGAGAATAAAGATAATAAGCCAGGTATAAAGAAATACTAAAAGGACACTATTTTTGGGACAAGCAAAGGATTAACCGGTGTTATAGCGTATCGCTTGTTCCCACGGTATGTCTTGGTTTAAACCTCGCAAGAACGTGTCTAATGTAAAAATCCAAAATACTTCTCTCCTTTTTCGGACCTCTTCAGAGTTTGTGCCTGGTTTATCACTGATTATTTCCAGGATGAGCCAATCTATCTGTTCATGGCTATGTCCAGCTTCCAGATAGTGCTTGACTAATGGGGCACTGACTTTTTATATTAATTCCAGACTAACAACACCCATCTCATTCAGAGATAACAGTATAAATTTCTTCTCTCCACTTTTATATTTTCCATTCACCGCCTTAATTCAGTTAACTGCAAGCATAAAAATTAATTTAGCACGCTTATTAGCGGCTTTGTATCAATTAATTGAAAGAACTATTTATATAAAAATATTGTCTTTTCAGATATCATTGTTGCCTGATTGTGGCCTTTCCTGACGAATGAAGCAAATCATTAAGTTCGTTCAAAGATTGGCATCCTATGAAGGATATGAAAACAATCAATTGGAACTCAGTCAGGTATTAATGAAGAGAATTAACTGTAATATTCTGTAGAAATATCATTTCCATATTCAGTAGACAACAATATTGTTACTTAGAATAGTCACCATAACGTTTACATCAAAGTATTTAGTGGCATTCCTTTTCTTTTTCAGTCATCTTCCACTATTGGTTTAACCTTGTTTCAAAGCATCCGTATGTCAACACTGTATCACGTTTGACGTACCTGCAATTCACATCTTTGTAATTGGCGCACACCCATTCAAGGTACATATAATAGTAAATCATAAATATAACATCATTACATCGCAACATGATGGATTCTCATGTAGGTCATGTCTTTAAATTTTAGTTTACAACGATTACAGTTCTTAGCAGAGATTGCGCTGTACAAGTGACAGATACATTTTGGTGACCACCATCGTGAAAATAGGGTAAACTCAAATTTTCTTTCTCCTTTCCTTTATTCGTCTAATTGGTGTCCACAATTAGACACATGTAGGTTTCAGTTGGGTGAAGCCTTGATTTACACCCTTTAGGCTGTGGCTTTTCTATTCTTCACCATGCACGTTATTCATCTATTTTAAATCTTTTTATATTAATTCCAGACTAACAACACCCATCTCATTCAGAGATAACAGTATAAATTTCTTCTCTCCACTTTTATATTTTCCATTCACCGCCTTAATTCAGTTAACTGCAAGCATAAAAATTAATTTAGCACGCTTATTAGCGGCTTTGTATCAATTAATTGAAAGAATCATTTATATAAAAAATATTGTCTTTTCAGATATCATTGTTGTCTGATTGTGGCCTTTCCTGACGAAGGCACTCCTCCAGTGCCGAAACGCGCGTAGAATACAACAGTCAAATACTATTGTGCCACATTGTTTGTTTTTGAAAATGAATACTAAATATCAATCTCTATGAACAATTTTTTGTCATTTATGTTGTTTTTAAATTGAGTGTAGATTGTATGAGATGTGTGATTGTAGACACGATTGGAATAGTATGATTGGATTTCCTTATTATTGAAATGATTACTAATAAAAGATATTTTGTACTTTTTGAAGATAAATAGTTTCGTTGGTTCTTTCTTCTAATTAATTCTGTTGGTTTTTTTATTGATCACTCAAATGGTTATTGTTCTTTATTATTATTGTTCCCTTAAATATTTGCATGCACCACCTTACACAGGCTGCAGTAGCAGACCTGTTGTGTCATTTTGAATGGCCTCTCAGGGGTGGCATAATACATGCTTCAGCCCCTGTGAGGCCTCTGGGGTACCTATGCCCTGGGTACATAGTATGCCATATACTAGGGACTTATAAGGGTACCCCAGAATCCAACCTGGAGTGCACCTGAAGTACATGCAATCAATTTAGAGGAGAAAGCAGATATACTGGAGTCCTGAATAGCAGGATCCCAGTCAGACTAAGTCGAAAACAGTGAAACATCAGCAAAAAGTGGGGGTAACTATAAGAAGCAGATCCTACTCTCCTACACAACCCCCCAAACGTCAGGACATTAAACTAACCTTGACCAGTTGAGTCTTCATGTTCTAAGTGGAAATATCTGGAGAGTCCATCTGCATTGGCATGGTTACTCCCAGGTCTATGTTCCACTGTATAGTCCATCCCCTGTAGGGAAATGGACCACCTCAAAAGTTTGGGGTTTTCACCCTTCATCTGTTTTAGCCATAAGAGGGGCTTGTGGTCTGTCTGAACAATGAAGTGAGTGCCAAACAAGTATGGCCTCAGCTTCTTCAAGGCCCAAACCACAGCAAAGGCTTCCCTCTCAATGGCTGACCAACGTTTCTCTCTGGGGGTCAGCCTTCTGCTAATAAAAGCTACTGGCTGATCCTGACCTTCATCATTCAATTGTGATAACACAGCCCCTACCCCCAACTCAGAAGCATCTGTTTGGACAATGAATTGTTTGGAGTAGTCAGGACTTTGTAGAATGGGAGCAGTGCACATGGCCTGCTTCAGGTCATCAAATGCCTTTTGACAGCTGACTGTCCACTGAACTCTCTTTGGCATTCTCTTGGAAGTTAAGTCATTCAAAGGGGTCACTATGGATCCATATACTTTGACAAACCTCCTATAGTACCCAGTCAGGCCCAAGAAAGCTCTGACCTGAGTCTGGGTGGTTGGAGCAACCCAGTCCATGATGGTCTGGATTTTGCTCTGCAATGGTTGAACCTGGCCTCCACCCACAAGGTGGCCCAGGTATACAACTTGGCTCTGCCCTATCTGGCACTTGGTGGCCTTGATAGTGAGGCCTGCTTTCTGCAGGGCCTCCAAAACATTTCTCCGGTGGACCAGGTGATCCTCCCAGGTGGAGCTAAAGACAGCAATATCATCTAGATATGCTGCACTATAGGATTCCAGGCCTGTAAGGACTTTGTTCACCAACCTTTGAAAAGTGGCAGGTGCGTTCTTCAAACCAAAGGGCATCACCACAAATTGGTAGTGCCCACTAGGGGTTGAGAATGCTGTTTTGGCTTTTGCATCCTCAGCTAGTCTGATCTGCCAGTAGCCAGCTGTCAGGTCAAATGTGCTCAGAAACTTGGCTGAGGCCAAAGTACCTATAAGCTCATCTGCCCTAGGGATTGGATGGGCATCAGTCCTAGTGACTGCATTGAGACCTCTGTAGTCAACACAAAACCTCATCTCTCTCTTACCACCCTGGGTGTGAGGTTTAGGTACCAAGACTACTGGACTAGCCCAAGGGCTATCTGAGGGTTCAAAATCAAAACACAATGGGACCATGCCTCAACAACGCAGGAAACAGAACCTGAATCATCCTACCTTACACCGGAGGAATGGGAGGAACTGGTTGCTTCATATTCTCTCACACCCATGGCAGAACCCCAACAAAGAAACAGCTCCCCAAGGACCAACACAACACACACAAAATTGCAGGAAAAAGAAGACATTTGGACCCCTTTGCTACACACAATGCAAATGTCAGTAAATGCCATGCAATATCAGTCCGACAAGATGGACATCCAATTGTCAGTTCTCAACTCTCTTTCGATCTTTGTCGCGAACATTGACGACAAACTGGCAGATCTCAATAATCTGATCAGAAGAGCACAAGCGGAGACACCAATAGTACAGGCTAGCTGCACCTGCATATCCATAGTAGATAAGCTGGCAACCCTTCAAAAGGCAATGGACAACCTTCTAGCTGACATAAGAACCGTGGTGTCACAGAAATTAACACCAAAAGAACTAGCCACAATGGGAACTGCCAAGCGACAGCCAACACAACTGAAATCCGAGGACATGTCCAATGACATCATGGCCCAGAAACCAGAGATTATTCTGCCTGAGGATAGCACTACAAGACCAGAGGAAAAAAAACAAATAAAGCGTGGATCACCGACCTCAAGGCACAACACGCCGCCTAATAGCAGACTCCATGGAACAAACCTTTGTCCAACCAGCTCGCTTACATCGAAACAGCGAAGGAGGCTGAAAAGAAAGGGGCGAAACCAAAAGTTGACTCAATTAACTCAACTAACATCTCCTTGCAGGACCGCGATCCAGGAACATGGGAAAGACCGTAAGGGGGATCCACTCGATACTTCAACCAAGGTGGGTGACGGGACAAAGAGCCAACAGAAACTTCCAGAAAACCTGCCCCAGGAAGGGGGGACAGATGTAAAAGGAGGCATTGCACCCATAACAAACAAAAGCGGTGGAGAAGCCCCAACGGGCGAATCCTGTGAGAACAGAGGACGCATTCACGAGGGCACAACTGACGCGCAGCAATAATCACCTTAAGCGAAACCCCAGAGCCTGCAGGCATATCCATAGTCAATCAGGAACCACATGCAGAACAAACGGCGCAATCGGACTCCACAATAATCATATTCCACCCCGAATATAAATCAAAGGGTCGGATCAATATATTAAATAGAGGAAACATTCTATGTTTAATAAACTCTATCAATAGCCTGAAGAACATAAGAACTGATGATCTAGAGACAATAGAATTTGTGGAGTCTTCGGAACACCCGGGAGTGGAAGCGACTAAAACAGTTTCGGCCACGCCTGGGATAGCAGACAAAGTTCTAAAAGAATATACTAAGTTTAACACCTGGGGCATTAAGCTACGGCCCTTCGCTAGACCAAGATACCCGGAACCCCTAATTACAACCTCGGAAAATCAAAAAGAGTCTGGAGGGACCCAACCAATCACACACCTGTACTCCGTGCTACATGGAGCCCGCAGCAAAACCACAGAGGGCAAAGAAACTAGAGATCAGCGGCTCCATAGATCTAATGCAATGAAAAGCATCGCCCCACAAGAGTGGAGCTGGCTATCAAGGACCATAAATACAAAAAAACGAAACCTGTGACATTCCAAGTTCACTGATCATAACACTGAAATCAAAAACTCCCTTAAACTTTGCTCGTGGAACATCAACGGGTGGGAGACAAGACCCTGGATTTGGAATTGCAACAATACCTACAAAGATTCGACATAATTTCATTCCAAGAAACTTGGAGCGAATCGCCGCCTGCTCTGAACGGATTTAATCTGCTCTCCCTACCTGCCATAAAGAGTGCCAAATTTGGTCACAGCAAGGGATGTCTGGCTACATATAGCTCTATAAAGAGCATCTATGCTACAGAGTCAATGACGCACAGCCTAGCACCTCCAAACGCTATGCAAGCGCTTAGACTAACCTTATAGGGGGAGGAAAAAAACGTGCAGGTAATTCTTATAAATCTCTACCTACACCCCCGCGAAAGAACCAAAGGCATCCTGCAGCTGAAAGAGAAGTTAGAGGAAATCTTAACGGAAGAGCAGACCAATAGTCTGATTATTACCTGGGACTTCAACGCAAACATGTTCAGGAGGACATCTGAAGACATCGACACGGAAGAGGACCCTTTTCTGTGGACCGCAACACCACAAGATAATAATGCAGGTGGGAGACACATGAAAACAGCACAGAGGCTTTTAGCAATCTTAGAGCAGCTAGGTTTCCGATCTCTAAATGGAAGATTCCCAGGAGACCGCCCCCGGACCGCAACTTTCCACAACACAGTAGCAAGCACTACAATAGATTTCACATTTGTTTCCTGCTGCATGTTCCCAAAAGTAATGGACTACCACATTGGAACCTCTGAACACAGCGATCATTTACCCCAGGAAATCACAATAGGTTCAATTTTCATGCCACAAACACTGCCAGCAAATATTCATGATTCAGAATTTACATCAAATGAAAAGAGAATAAAATGCAAAATGGATGATCCAGAAGGCTTCCTCATCCTTGCAAAACAACTTGTGGAGGAAGCACAATCTGCAGACTCCGATGACCTGAGAAGCTGGGAGGTGTTCACACGAAATCTAGGAAGCAAATATGGTGTAAAAAAGGGACCCCACTTAAACAGGAACTTAGGACCTGCTCGAACTAAATGCCCCTGTCCCAACATTGGTCATAATGTGCAAATGAAAAATGTTGATAAACCGCACACTCCGGAGATTGAAGAAAGGCACCGCTGATCCTATGACCTTACAAGAACTGAGGGCCCTGAAAGCTAAGCGTAGAAAATTAATTTGGCGCCTCAAAAAAGACACTGAGGAGGCTTTCTGGGCCAAACTTTTGCACGATATAAAAAACAATAACAGTGCCCAATTTTGGTTAAAGGTCAGCACTTTTGCCAAACCGTTAAATCAAGGCATCAATTCTCACGTAACAGAAAAGGCTTGGACAACCTATCTACAAACTCATTTTAATAAAGACTATGGACTCCAACAGCATACCGGTACTCTCCCGCTTGACAGCGATGCTCGAACATCTCAATCACCACTTAACACAATTTCAGAACAGCCTCTTATAATCTCTAGCGAACAAATCTGTAAAAGAATTTCAAAGGGGAGACGCGAGGGAGCCCCAGGACCAAATGGGATCCCGCCCATAATATTCAAACAAGACCCAGAATACTGGGCATCCGTATTAAAACCGACCTTTGAATCAATCCTGCGCACATCGACGATACCATCCTCATGGAGGGGCTCGATCATTTCCCCATCTATAAAAAAGGCAATAGGGACAATCCAAAAACTACAGATTGGTAGCTCTCCTTGACAACGATGCTAAATATTACGCAGGATTGCTCTTACAAGAATTAACATCATGGGCGACAGGAATTTCTGCAATCCCGATAAACCAAACAGGTTTCTGCAAGAACAAGGGTACTACCACCAACATCATGACCCTCTCACTAATGATAGATGCTACACTTGCCATAAAGCAGCCCTTGTATCTATGTTTCATCGACTCCAGCTCAGCGTTCAACCATATAAACAGGAATTTACTGTGGCAAAAACTAAAAAAAGCTGAATATTCCATCGCTATTACTAAAACAGTTAGTCCTCTTGCACAGCAACACCTGGGTACAAGTAAAACTGGGCAAAGGAGACCACCTACCAAAAAAAGATCCCAACCACCAATGGGCTAAAGCAAGGCTGTGTGCTCGCTCCGCTACTCTTTAATCTTTTCATGGCAGAGCTTTCAATTTCCCTTAATGGCAATAACTCGCACGCGCCCAAAATAGGTGGCCTCCAGTTGTCTAACCTTTTCTATGCAGACGACCTGGTCCTCATAAGCCGGACACCAGTGGGTTTGCAGCGTCTGCTTGATACCACATCTCGGTACTCAGAGGAGAACAAACTCAGCATTAATAGAGAAAAACGAAAACTCTCTGTGTGAACTGGCGCAAAAAAAAGACACAACCTTGTTGGCATATGGCGTCATGTAAACTGGAAGCTGTACAAAACTACAAGTACCTTGGAATCATCGTTGATGATAGAGGGAAGTACACAGCTCAACTCGAGGCCATAAAAAAAAGGGGATTAATGACCGCTGTGGCACTAAGAAACCTTAAAAACAACATCTCTGGCCCAAATCTAATTCCCTTAATTAGAGTGATCCAGTCAAAGCTTATACCATCGATCAGCTATGGAAGCGAAGCTATGAGAGGGAAAGATGCTGAAACTCTGGATCGCACAATAACAAGAGCAATTCGACTGATTTTTGGGCTACCAGGTTATACTTCTCCCGCACAATTAAGGCTGGAGTTTGGGATACAAAGGCAAGAGCTAGTCTGTAAAGGGGCATTCATCAAAAGCTGGTTCAAAATCAAAAGGGGACCGCCGGATTCGCTAAACACGCATCTGTGGAAAGAACTGAACATCAAGGGGGCATGCCCAGCCCGAAGGTATCTGTACGATTCACTCAATCAGCTGGGCCTGCAGGAACTTTGGGAGGTACCAGCGACCGTTGCAAGCTTCAAGAAAATAGTAAATAATGTGATCAAAAAAGAATCACTCATACAGGACAAAGCCGCCCTGACAGAGCGTGCACATGGCTGGTTTACCTTGCAGTCTTACAACAAGGCAATTCCACAAGCCTACCTCCTCACCAGCTTCTCCAGAGTAATAAAAGAGAAATTCCTAGCCCGCCTAGGCATACTACCATCTGCATATCACATGCCGCCTTGGCTTCGTCCCCCAAGGCCAGCAACCTGCCGACTCTGTGGGGAGGGGGAGGAGGATATACTGCACCTACTGACTATATGCAAGGCCCTAAAACAGGAATGACGGACCTTGCTAAGATCTTTCTTCAACAAAAAATCCATCCGAACTTGCAGACGAGCAGTGCTAGCATCCTTCTCTGGTGAGGACATCCAACTAAGCTGTCGTCTGGTAAAATACTTATCCGCCGCAGAAACGATCATAAAAAGACAGGCTACCCAGGCGGCAGACTGCACTACAACTGAACGGACCACGGTGCCTGCTCGGCTGCCTTAAATAGAAACTTCAGAACCGTTAAGGCTGGTACTTCATGCACTTTATAGACTGTGCTGCTGCCGTATTTGGGAACTTTATTAATGCCAAAGATGTACTTTATGCACCTTAAATGTCTCGTACGAGGTAGAAAGCCTTCTCCAACCTTTCTCTCTAAGATGACCAATCTACCCTTCTAAGTCCTAATGCATAACTTTATTGCAAGCCCTCGTATATACTATTATACTTAGCATCCAACGAAGATTATTACTTCAGTAAGATTCTCAAAAAACCAGCACTTTTAGCACACAGCACTTTACCCTTCCCTATAGCAAGATTCTGAAAAAAAGAGCACTATTAGCACACAGCACTTTATCCTGTCGCATGTTAGGCCGAATACTAACGTTCGCCGCCAATATCTAGAAGAAGCAGCTCCCGCTGCAAGCAATCCGCACCCTTTATCTGCAAGAAGCATTCTTTCTAGCTTTGCCCCCCAATTTAAATCGCTGCTAGGCACCAGACCAATGCTGTTGGGCACCTTATGGTACCTCTTAGGTACGTACTGCTCCACAGCTACATGCTATAGCAAGTCACAGCCACAGCTACCTAGCTTCAGCTCCCCCAGTACTCAATGGCTTTGCGCACACCGCTTTAATTTATGCCTTGCATCCTGCACTTTACTCTATATCCCTAGCCAGCCTGATACTTCTTACTTTTGCTGTACAACACTTTTGGGTCAAATTTTACCATTTTCTTTCTTTTTTTCTTCTATTGTGTTCTTTTTTATTGTGTTTTTACAATGACCTATTTTAAGTCGTTACAAAAAAAAATGTCTTATTGCATGATTGTAAAGGTTTTAATTAACTATACAATAAATTCAACTTCAACTTCAACTATCTGAGGGTTCAATCACACCCAAATCCAACATCTTCTGGACTTCAGTCCTGATGCAGTCCCTGACATGGTCAGGTTGCCTGTAAATCTTATTTTTAACAGGCAGAATGTCCCCAGTGTCCACTTCATGAATGCACCAGGTAGTCTGACTTGGAGTCAGTGAGAACATATGTCTAAGCTGGTTGAGAACGTTTCTGCAATCAGTTTGCTGCTGGTCAGTGAGGCTGCCTGCCAAGGCTACACCATCTTCTGAACCATCATCAGGGTTCTGTGAGAGCAGGTCAGGGAGTGGATCACTCTCTTCCTCCTGTCCCTCATCAGTAGCCATGAGCCAGCCCATGTCTGCCCTGTCAACATATGGTTTGAGCCTGTTGACATGGAGCACCCTATGGGGGCTCCTGGGAGTTCCAAGGTCCACCAGGTAGGTAACTTCTCCCTTTTGCTCGATAATTGTATGAGGGCCACTCCACTTGTCTTGGAGGGCTGCTGGGGCCACAGGCTCCAACACCCATACTTTCTGTCCTGGCTGATAAACAGTCAACACAGCTCTTTGGTCATGCCAGGCCTTTTGCAATTCCTGGCTAGCCTCAAAGTTTTTAGTTGCCTTCTTCATGTACTCAGCCATCCGGGAGCGGAGACCAAGTACATAGTCCACAATATCCTGTTTAGGGGGTTTGAGAGGTAACTCCCATCCCTCCTTCACTAGACACAATGGACCCTAACTGGATGTCCAAACAGAAGCTCAAATGGGCTGCAACCAACCCCCTTCTGTGGAACCTCTCTGTAGGCAAAGAGAAGGCAGGGCAAAAGTATGTCCCATCTGCGCCTAAGCTTTTCTGGGAGACCTTTAATCATGCCCTTTAAGGTTTTGTTGAACCTTTCAACTAAACCATTGCATTGTGGGTGATGAGAGGTGGTAAATTTGTTATTTACACCACACTCCTTCCACATAGCAGTTAAGTAACTAGACATGAAGTTGGCACCTCTGTCTGATACTACCTCCTTAGGAAAACCCACCCTGGAAAAGTTTCCCAGGAGGGCCCTTGCCACCACAGGAGCTGTGGTAGTTCTAAGGGGAATTGCCTCTGAATAACTAGTGGCATGGTCCACCACCACCAGTATAAATCTGTGCCCAGATGCAGTTTGAGGATCTAGGGGATCAACAATGTCAATCCCTACCCTCTCAAAGGGAACCCCCACCACAGGTAGTGGTATCAGGGGGCCTTTGTAGTGCTACCTGCCTTACCACTGGCTTGACAGGTGACACAGGAGCGACAAAACTCCTTGGTGTCTTCAGACATATGAGGCCAATGAAAGTGAGGGACAATTCTGTCCCAAGTCTTGTTTTGGCCTAGGTGACCTGCTAATGGGATATCATGTGCTAGTGTCAATAGGAAGCTCCTAAATTTCAGAGGTATAACCAACCTCCTGGTGGCTCCAGGCTTGGGGTCTCTACACTCTGAGTAAAAGAGTCCATCATCCCAGTAGATTCTATGGGACCCACTAGCACTCCCAGCAGCCTCAGCAGCAGCTTGCTGTCTGAGGGGTTCAAGAGAGGGGCAGCTCAGTTGCTCCTGGCTCAGATCTGCCCTGGAAGGGCCCCTGTCCCCAAGAACTCAACCTGATCAGGTTCAAGCTCATCTGGGACAGTTCTTTCTTCAGGACTAAGATCAGCTCCCTCAAGAGACTGATCTGGATTCTGAGGCAGGGGGGAAGACACTGCCTTAACCCTACTGCTCCTTCTCTTGGAAGGTGCCTGGTCCATTTTTCCAGGATCCAGGACCTGTTCAGTGTTAGACATTTTTGCCTTTGACCTGGTCATAGCAAACACATCTGCAGGGATACCCAACATTTCTGAATGAGTCCTGAGTTCCACTTCAGTCCAAGCTGAAGTTTCTAAATCATTGCCGAACAAGCATTCAACAGGGAGGTCTGCACTTACCACAACCTTTTTAGGGCCAGTTACCCCTCCCCCGGAGAAATTAACAACTGCCAAGGAATGGTCTGTCCTGACATTGCTAGCATTGGTCACTTGGTACATCTCACCAAGTATGATTTGCTCAGGAGCCACAAGATCTTTTGTCACCATTGTGACACTTGCTCCTGTGTCCCTGAATGCCAAGGCCTCCTTTCCATTGATTATAGGCTGTTGTCTGTATTTGCCCAGATTACTGGAGCTTACAAATAAGGAGGCCATATCCATGCCTCCATCACAGATCAACATAGCCTGAGTTGGAACTCTGACTAGGCCAGAGTCCATCTCAGATCCCAGGGTTAACCCTACTACACCCTTATTTGGAACACCACCACTTGGAGCTGAACTAGGGGGAACAGTTGCCTTAGGGGCAGTGGTGGTTGGAGTGGAGTCCTTGGACTTGTTACAATCACTTGTCCAATGGGTCTTCTGTTTACAGATTTGACACCTTGGCTTCTTCTTGCCTTTACCTTTGTTGGATTGTGACTCCCCACCAGATGCAGACATTTGGGGCCCTTGAGAAGACTTCTGGTCTTTACCCTTCTCCCCACCCTTATCAGAGTTTTTAGAATCCTGCTTCTTGGAGTCACCACCTTGGTTCTGAACCTTCTGCCTCACCCTGGTTCTGACCCATTTTCTGCCTTCTGGCCCAATTCTTGGGGAGAGGTCAGATCAGAGTCAACCAGGTACTGATGCAACAGTTGATTTTGACAGTTATTAAGGATCTGCTCTCTCATGATTAAATTATACAATCCTTTGAAATCACACACCTTACTGCCAAGAACCCAGCCTTCCAGAGCCTTAGTAGCACAATCAACAAAGTCAACCCAGTCCTGAGTCTGAGCCTTTTGGGTGTCTCTGAACTTTAACCTGTATTGTTCAGTGGTTAGGCCAAACCCATCAATCAGAGCACTCTTCAGGACTTTGTAATTATCAGCATCCTCTTCTCTTACAGTGAGGAGCTTGTCTCTACCTTTGTCTGCAAAGGAGAGCCACAAGATTGATGCCCACTGCTCCTGAGGGACCCTCTGTACGTTACAGGCCCTCTCCAGTGCAGTTATCCATTTGTGGATTTCATCCCCACTCTGGTAGGGAGGGACAATCTTGTTCAGGTTCCTATGGTCATGAGTATTTTCTCTACCTCTAGGGACACTGTGGCTGCCACCATGGGGCTCTAGCCCCAACTTATGAGAAGCTCTCTGAAGCTCCAGGGATTCCCTATCTAAGGCCAATTGCTCTCTCTTGATTCTGAGCTTAGCTCTCTCAAACTCAAGCAGTTGGCATTTCTTCTCATAAGAGGATTCCCTTTCATGAGAAGCAGAGGTCCCTACAGAAGTACCAGAATGATCAGATTCCTGAGAAGAAGATCTTGATCTTCTTGGTAGACTGTTAACCCTTCCTGGGGGGGTAGAGAGAGGGCCATTGAGGCCTTCCTCACCTGAAGGAAGAATTGGATTGTCCAGGTTAGGATCATCTTGATCCCCCTGGTCAGCATTGGAGTCCAGGTCATAGAAGTTTTCACTTCCTGGCCTTTCTTCCTCTGCTGCCCCACCCAACTTGCCTGCCTCATCCGACCCTGTGGTCTTTCTGAGGTCATCTAACAGCAAAGCCTCTATGAGGCGTTGAGTGCTTGCATGTCTCCCTGTCTTCAGTTTCCTAGATGTACACATATTTCTCAATTCTTGGAATGTGAGATTGTCATACCTAGTTGGCAAGGAGTCACTGACTTCAGGCCTTGAAGACATTCTAGTGTGGTGTGGTGTATGCACCTACCTACTCTAGTGGGAACTGAGACTCTCTTGAGTGGGAGAGAAGGGTGTGCTAGACCCTTTGGCTACCCATCTCCAAGTTCAGTAGAACTTACTTTATTCTAGACTTGATTTATATGTACCTAAGTACCCTTAGTGGTTTTCAGTTAGTCACTCACTGAGATTATCTGGTAAAACAATAGCAAGCTTGAATCCCAACCGCTGCACACCAATGTGAGAAGTTGGCCTGGTATATGCTGTCCACTAATTAAAGTGGGCACCTTGCACCAGTCCAAACGACCCTTATTGATGATTAGGTTAAAGACAACCTTTATAGAAAGCTATCCTAGTGGTAGCTGTGGAGAGCAGCCTTCAGGCTAAGTCTTGAAGGAATGTAAAGCAGCTTGTTTTACAAGTCTATAACCTCTTGAATGACCAAATGAAAGGAGAACCACACCAGGTATATATAAAATATATGTATTTATTATTAAACACTCTCTACTAACCTCTTTATGAGATTAGAGAACAAGGCACACAATATTACAGTACTAGAACGACAGTAAATAGCACAATACACAGTGGGCTCCAGGGGAGACCAAACCATATATTAAGAAAGTGGTATAACAACCCCGACTTGACTAGACACAGTGCCTAGAGCACGTAGAATCGCTGGGACCCCAAGGAACCACCCAAGGTAGTGACACAGGGGACCCACGGAGGACGGGTGCAGTGTGGGAACAGAGACGCGAGCTCCGTACAACTCTATGGGAAAGTCGCGGTTGGAATTTTAAAGATTAAGGACACCTAGGAGAGGACTTCAAGCAAACCCAGCTAAACATAGAAGGTTCTAAGGCCAGCACCCTTGAGAGTACTGAGGTACCCGAGTTACCTATCCCAGAGGAGCCGGGTGCATAGGGGTCAAGTGGTGTCGGAAACCCTCGTCGTTTTCAATGGCGTGATGCGAGAAAGTACTGCTGCCGTGGAGAAGAAAAGTGTCCGGTGTGATCCAAGCCTGGATCGGAGATGAGAAGTATCTGAAAGCAGAGGGGACAAAGTCTGGGTCACTTCACACGACCAGGAGCGGAGCAATTGAATGCCCACCGATGTTGGGTGCCTCAGGTGCGAAGAGGTGAAGCTTGACTCTGCAGCCACGGAGACCAGGAGGCATCGACGATGACCAGGATCCGCAGGCAAGCTGTCCCATGAAGGATGTCGAGAGCTGAGGGGTCAGTGTCTGGATTGGAGACCAACAAGCCTTTGCAACTGCAACCCACATGGTCAGAGTAATGATGCTTCTGTGAGGACCAGCAAGGTTCTGGAGACTCCCCAAGCAATGGAGAGTCAGGGCACATCTGGAGCAACCAGGGAAGCCCACTGAACGTTAAAGTTGCCTTCTCAGGGACCCACAGGTCAACGGACCAGGGATCGTGAAGGGACCTCATGAGGAATCACACAATACCAGCCCACGGAACACTCGTGGAGTGTAGGCCAGTAATCTTCGGAGGAAACACTGCTCGGGGCTTGGACTACAAGTAGCCCAAAGCACAGCCTCAGGGATTGCCTAAAAGCATATGCTGCTGCAAATGTGCACGGTGTCCAGGGGTTTGGGTTGCACGGTCCCCACGAGGGCTGCGGGTCTCAGGTTTGCTGAGAGCACTAGTCGGCCTCGGGGAAGCTTGGGCACCTACCTCCTGTGTTGCAAAATCTTCGGATTCCATCGGGAGCTGCATAGATGCAAACCGGTCAGATGCATTGAGGTGCCTGTGTTGCAGGGGAGTAACTCCTTTACTCCAAAGGAGATTCTTCAGTCATCCAGCAAAGCGTAGATCATCGAAGGTTACTTGGTTTCTGTAGCAGAGTTTAGTCCAGGTAATATCTAAAGTCCTGTAGTCAGGGTTCCTACTTAATACCCAAGGAAGGGGTGGGACAAACTCTGGGGACCCACCTATGGAAGGGTCAGGACAGAGGGGTGGCTACACCCATGTCCTTTGTCCAGTTTCGCACCAGAGCAGGGGCTGGTAGCCCCTGCAACCGGTTTGAGCTGGACTATGCACAGGGACACCAAATGTGCCCCCAGTGCAGACATCAAAGCACTCTGAGAGTGCACCCACCCAGCCCCAATACACTAAAGCCTGTCTGGGAGGTGGTCACACCTCCCTGTGACAGGAAACCTATTGTCAAGCCTTCCCCTGCCGGATTTTCGTCCAGCAGCAGGAGGGCAGACTCGGGTCTGTGGCTGGCAGCATCCATTTTGTGATGCCAGGGCTCTGTGAAGCTGGTACCAGGTGTACCAGTGCTGTCATATTTCTCCCTCTAGGAGGGTGGAATCATACCTCCCACACCAGTTACTGGTGTGGAGGTATGATTCCAAGGTGTTTGACACCAAACACGACATAATTCCTTGCAGCTGTTTTAAAGTTAGCATTTACCGCGAGGTAATAATGCACTTAAGAGTATATGGTTGGCTGCATCACAGACAACCCCAGAATAGTGGTTCCGAAGGCTGCAGAGGGGCTCTGCTCATGCATGGGCACCCTCTCACATAAAACCCAGCACCCTGCCTTCAGGATTGGTAAGGCCTGCCATAGGGGTGACTGATAGGTTTATATGTGCAGTGATTAGGATAGATATAGTGAACCTATATCTAAGTAAGGGGTGCATGCACCACCTTACACAGGCTGCAGTAGCTGATCTGTTGTGTCATTTTGAATGACCTCTCAGGGGTGGCATAATACATGCTGCAGCCCCTGGGAGGCCTCTGGGGTACCTATGCCCTGGGTACATAGTATACCATATACTAGGGACTTATAAGGGTACCCCAGAATCCAATCTGGAGTGTACCTAAAGTACATGCAATCAATTTAGAGGAGAAAGCAGATAGACTGGGGTCCTGAATAGCAGGATCCTAGTCAGACTAAGTCGAAAACAGTGAAACATCAGCAAAAAGTAGGGGTAACTATAAGAAGCAGATCCTACTCTCCTACACTGACCACACTGTGTCCACACCTGGTCGAGACCCACCTGTAGTAACCATTTGTCCATTAATTTATGACTCCAAGGACAGCAACCAACATATCTCACCATATATGGCAACCTGGAAACTTTTATGACCTTTTGTGTCTTTTTATATAAGAAGGACATCTACCAAATATAAATTGAGACAGTCCTCAAACCTAATGCCTGTAACTGTTTCTCCTGGGCAAACTGTTTAATGAAAGAAATAGTTCCTGTATGGCAAATGCCTCTTGTCTTATGTTTTTTTCTTAAGGATTTCAAACTTGAGTAATAGTTTGGCAAGCCACCCTAAGAGGATTGGGAGCATAAAAAGATAACCTGAGCACCCTTCCATTGACAGGGTCCGGTATATTACACATTTTATATGTCCTAATTGGATCATTCATAAGGCGGCCTTGGAGGTGTTCCCGCAGAACTCACCTTGGTTCAATAGCTGAGTATGCTAGCAAAGGTGAATATACTGCATATAGTTAATATAGTGCATGTAGTGAATATAGCCCTTGATAACTCCCAGGATTCTGATTTTTGTGACATAGCTAACCTGATTGGGTGGAGTAGACACCTCAGTCTCATTGTTTTTTAGCTCAACGTTTTCCCAGTGCTAAAAAAGTTTCTTAACACCTATATTATCTCGAAGGAGGGTGGGAGGTGCATCAGGCTTGACCCTGGGCATCACAGGGCCGAATTCGGATAAGGTATACAATTGGACCCAGGAAACTGGGCAAAACTTGTGTGTGGCTAAGGGGGGCCAGTGATTCCCAAGTTATTACTACATGGTTTCTATGATTACCACTTTTGTCTAGTAGCGGATAGTGGCAGACTATCCAGTTCACTTAGGAACTTATTCCAGGCTAGTCTTCTCTTGCTAGAGGATAATATGTGATGAACGTTCTAATTTTTAAACAAATTTTTTTTTTCTGTCAACCATTATTGAACTGTATTATTGTATGTGATGATATTGCATTGATTGTTTATTGAAAACTGTATTGTGTAAAAAGCTGAGATTGTGCAGATGCTAAAACATATCACATATTCGCCCAATGTTGTAATACTACGTATTCATTCTTATTGTTTTTATTGAAATGCTTGCTATAAGTGTTTGACGTAAAAATTATAAGCGCTGAGCTCCTAGTACATAATTTATAATGGTGCACCACATATGATTGTCCCTACGATTAGACCAACAAAACTAGAAAAACATAATTTGAGCTGTAGTTGTCCAAATTAACTAAAATTGCCATGGATTCCCCATTAAAGCATATGGAAACTAGGTTCCCCAAACAGATAAAAAGAATTAATACGTTTTGTCAAGAGTGGCATTTACACAGGGAGGCACACACATTTCCCTGGCCTAAGGAGGGAGCATTTGACACAACCACCAGGAACTACCCATCCTCCTTAGTACTAGTCCCAAGAACAATGCCTCCTGGCACACCTTTATACCCCTTAGTGAAAACGACATCTACAACACTCTTCTTGCGATCAAACCCTCCAACCACTTCAATGACCCTCTCCCTCCTCCCATATTCAAAGAAATTAAAGTTGCCATCCTTCCCATTTGGGCAAAGATTGTTAACGCTTCACTACTACAAGGCATGATACCCGACTGCCTAAAAGCTGCAAAAGTATCCCCATTCTAAAAAAACCAAACGCAAACAGTTCTGAGCTGAATAACTTCCGTCCTATTTCCAACATCCCCACGTTGGCGAAACTTTTAGAAAAGTGTGTGCAATCTCAACTCTGTGCTCACATTGAGAAATTCCAACTGCTGGATCAACATCAATCAGGCTTTCGGAGAGGCCACAGCACAGAATCGGCACTCACTCACATCTTGGATGACATTTTAAAGTTGCTAGACCAAAATGAATCCTGCCTCCTCATTCTCCTCGACCTATCTTCTGCCTTCGACACTGTTAACCACAGCAAATTACTTTCCACGCCAGAACACCGTATGGGTCAATCATGTGTGGTTTTGCAATGGTTCTCTTCCTTTCTCCACAACAGATCCCAAAGAGTCAAAATGAATCAATCCCTATCTCAGCCGTCTACAGTCCTGATGGGGGTTCCACAAGGGTCCGCCCTTTCTCCCATACTCTTCAATCTATTCTGGAAACCTTTAGCTAATGCCCTGAACTCAGCGAATATTCTCTTTCACATGTACGCAGATGACACCCAACTTTATTTGAAAGTCTCATCCCCGGAAGACTTCATTTCACTCAACTCCATCTTGATGAACACCCAAAACTGGTGTTACGTTTCGTATAGAGGCCCCAATATAGATGCGTTCATATATGCTGTATATGGTCATATTCGTATATGCTCTATTATGGTCATGCTCATATATGCCCTATTATGGTCATAATCGTCTATGCCCTATTATAGTCATGATCTCCTATGCCCTAATATAGGCATGATCTTTCACCTACATTAGTTCCTTACAGTACACAACGAACTCTGAGGGTTGAACGTTATCTAGTCTGTGGTTAGAACACTGCAGGGTTTTTCCCAAACACAGGCCTACAATGTACTCATAAATTATGCATGAGCATTTACCAGCTACATCTCTCGCATAATATGTATGTACAAAGTTCACCCCTGACGTCTTCCTCATGTCTAACAAAGACCAATACAAGCCATACTGAGGGACGAGACACTTTAGGGTATAAATACACCACATCTTGCCACGGTAAGATAGAGGGAACCGAGACTTCCATGCTGACACACTGACCAGCGATGCTGGGGCTCCTGCTTGCAGTCGCTCCAGCTGACAGCGGTCTAACACAGCCCTTGCGGGGTGTCTAACTCGAGACCAGGACAGGGTCCCACACTCTCTCTATTCAGGTAATAGGGTTCGACTATATCCTAGAAGGCTTCTTGGCTCTTAGGCTTTTAGACCTACACATATGCTAGGTACACTCAGGTACATCTAGTTAGGCATCGTAGGAGTACGCGAACTTTTCATAATGCTTTTTATATTCATATATGTATTCATGATTCTTGCAATATGGTAGAACTGTACTATCCCTTCACTTTTATCGTACTGCTGATAATATATCTCTGCTATTGTCTGCTGGTTGCTGCAGCACATATATTTTACACCAGAATAACCACTGTTCAATAAATACTTATTGAAACGCCCAGACTGTTTATTCTGTGTAACTCTCTGAGACAAACCGAACAAGTAAGCACGAGTGACAGAGCGAAAAGTAGTACATTGTTTCCACGATTCTGAGGGATCATGGTTGTCATGATCTAAGGTAGCCAGGAACTAATCTCTCCCCGATAAGAGGAGATTCTAGTGGCACTGTGAGTTAGCTAATGCAAATCCGGCTAACGTATGCGGGGGGGTGCACAGAGTCAGTCTAACACCAAGCCCACAGTTTATGTTATCCAAACGCGCAGGTCCTGCAGCGGTACTATAGGAACTACATGACATGGCGCCCAATGTTGGTTGGGTACTTATTTAACAGTAGAATCTGAGTAGTTCAGTCGTTCTATTCTCAGAGAACCTACTCAAGAACTTCCGACCCATCTCTCTGCTCCCGTTCCCCGCGAAGGTCACCGAGAAAATCGTCAACAAACAACTGACCCGCTACCTCGAGGAGAACAACATCCTGGACCCTTCCCAGTCCGGCTTCCGCAGCAACCACAGCACCGAAACCGCCCTCATCGCCGCCACCGATGACATCAGGACCCTGCTAGAACAACGGAGAAACAGCAGCCCTCATCCTCCTGGACCTATCAGCCGCCTTCGACACGGTCTGCCACCACACACTACGAACACGCCTTCACGGCGCCGGGATCCAAGAGAAGGCCCTGGACTGGACCACATCCTTCCTTTCCGGCCAGAACACAAAGCGTCCGCCTCGCCCCCTTCCGATCCAAGGCCACCAAGATCATCTGCGGCGTACCCCAAGGCTCCTCCCTCAGCCCAACGCTGTTCAACATCTACATGGCACCCCTCGCCCACGTCGCCCGACAGCACAACCTCAACATCATCTCCTACGCCCGACGACACCCAGCTGATCCTCTCCCTCACCAAAGACCCTCACACCGCCAAAGCCCACCTCCACGAAGGAATGAAGGCCGTCGCCGAATGGATGAGGACCAGCCGCCTGAAGCTGAACTCGGACAAGACGGAGGTCCTCATCCTTGGTTCCAACCCTTCCAGCCTGGGACGACTCCTGGTGGCCAACATCACTGGGAACAGCCCCGCCACCCACCGACCACGTACGCAACCTAGGGGTCATCCTCGACCCCACCCTCTCCATGACTAAGCAGGTCAACGCCGTTTCCTCATCCTGCTTCAACATCCTCCGAATGCTCCGCAGGATCTTCGAAGTGGATCCCCACCGAAACAAGAAAAACAGTCACCCAGGCCCTCGTCACCAGCAGGCTGGACTACGGAAACGCCCTCTACGCAGGAACGACGGCTAAGCTCCTGAGACGGCTGCAACGCATCCAGAACGCCTCTGCACGTCTTATCCTCGACATCCCCCGACGCAGCCACATCACACCCCACCTGAGAGACCTGCACTGGCTCCCTGTCAACAAGAGGATAACCTTCAAGCTCCTCACCCACGCACACAAAGCACTCCACAACTCCGGACCAGCCTACCTCAACAGACGACTCAGCTTCTACACCCCCACCCGCCAGCTCCGCTCGACCAGCCTCGCCCTCGCCACAGTCCCCCGCATCCGGAAACGACCGCCGGCGGCAGATCCTTCTCCCACCTCGCCGCCAAGACCTGGAACACCCTCCCCACCAACCTCCGACAGACCCAAGACCTACTGGCCTTCAGAAGACTCCTCAAGACCTGGCTCTTCGATCAGTAGCAGCACCACCCCCCTCTTCCCCCAGCGCCTTGAGACCCTCGCAGGTATGTAGTGCGCTTTATAAGTGACATGATTGATTGATTGATTGACTCACAAAACCCCAGAGACGTCTGGAGTGGGTGGGCACAAAATCCGCCGCAGTTGAGTAGTACGAAAATACTATTTATTGGCTGTTGGTTACTGAAGCTTGAAAGGACATAGTGTTCCTAAAATTGTGCCTAAAACCTTATCATAGTTTCTTTTGAAACATTAGTCTGTGTTCTCTACACAATAACTACCACGGTCTTAGATCCACTACGAATTCCACTACCCCCGTCAGACGAGGACGACGATCCTGAGGATACAATACAGATTGCACCAAAATTCAGAATGACAGTCACCCTAAGACTATTAGAAAATGGATTACAAGCAAAGGGTGGCTTCGTAGTTTTCGTGATTGAGACACCCGAATCAAATAAAACAGAGGTATCCTATTCATGGGTTACACTCCCAGCAGCAAATGCAATAACAAAGACATTTCACTACTATATAGAAGGAAATGCACCATGGGAATATTGTCCATTTGAGGACATAGAGATTCCATTCACTTACCAGGAACATCATTACTGGTTTAATGGCGCCCTACCCCATGTACGAGAAAGAGTAATATTAGGCCCACTCGGAGGAGACGGGGCCACATGGCCAATATTAGCGGCTTACACACCGCATCCTGACATTGGCACAATGCCACAGCCAGAATTACTCATAAAACACAGAGATTTAATTAAAATCTACTGAAACCTGACACAATTTGTCATGAGGACTTTAACAATCCAACCTGCACCAGGTGCAGCAAATAGTACTCCAGTTCAGGGTACAGGAAATAAAATTACTCCACAAACATTACACGCGGTAATGGGCAAAATGCCCAAAAAACTCGAACAAATACCATTCTGGATAGCTCAGAAAATAACTCAGCTTGAGGCGGTATTCCCGAATACTACCACCTATGAAAAACACAGAATACTAACAATCTGCTTGCCCATGGGGATCACACCACAAATAGAGGACTGCACCTCTTGGGGTACAGTCTTTGCTGCCATATATACCAGAACACATGGTATCCCGTCATTAGCAGTAGTACCTGACGTATTGAGACAGATACAAAATGCCCTTAACTTAGGGATGAAGTTACTAGGTAACTACGAACAGGTATCAGCCATAATACTAGCTAACATTAAAGGGGAAGCAGCTTCAGTGGCGATCCGCCAACGCCTAAGGGAGTTCAGTCCAGTAGATCAACCACACGAACTACCTAAAATAATTGAAACTGCATATGCAGAACTAGGCAGAGACAGTCTAGGTGGGAAAGCATTAAAACCACAACTGGTGGGCAGTCCTGAAAAGGACACTACAAAGCAGACACCTACTTCTTCTAAAAAGAAGTGGGAAAATAAAAAACAACAAAAGTCTAAAGACAGCTGATCTCAATCCAGAGGTAGGTCTCCTCAACAGGAGCCCTCTGTAAGGAGGTATAACTTCAGGAATAGGGATAATATTAAAAAACCTGACAGGTATCAGGATACTGATACACGTTCCTCTCGTTCCTTTCAGGGTTCATCAAAAAACTCCGAGAGGGAAGGACGGTCAGAACACAGACCAGAGGAGCGTAAAAAGTCCAGAGACACTCAACGCGCTGCGGACTACGCACCTAAAAACGAAGATAAACAAAAACCTCAATTCAAAAAGAAGAAGGTAGCAGGTCTTAAGATCAGACATGCCCAGAATTCTGAGGACACAGCTTCTGAACGGGGAATGGGCTCTGACGATGCTAGACAGCTCGGCAGACGTAACAATAGCTCGCAAGAACCTGAAGGAATTTCTGGTGACAGCGGAGTTGAGTGAGTATATCACGGTGGAAACACCTGATACTCGGGTAAGTGTCCCACATAAGTTACATGAGATAACACTCCGGATGGAGGGGGACAGGCCCAGGAAAGTTAAAGGTCTATTTTGGAAAAATCTGTCATCTGGATATGACATCCTATTAGCAGAGCAAGACTGGCCGCCATCATTCGTCATGGAGTGCCCTAAGGGAGAAAAGGTAATTTTTCCAGCATTTTACGACCTCGTTCCCATACATTTAAAACATGCATATGCGCAAGAGTGGTCGGTTGCCCTAGCTCCAACATTGTACAAAAATCATGCTGGTTGGGATGAGGATTCAACCCACCACGTGATCCCGTTAAAAGTTTCCCCAAATGCTCAAAGGCAATACCCTATAAAGCAGGAAGCTAAAAACAAGTCAGGGAGATCCTAGATCAACTTGAATACCAGGGGTGATAGAAAATTGCACTTCACCTATGAACAATCCTTTGTTTCCCGTATCAAAACCCGACAACACATATCGTCTAATTTTAGATTATAGACATTTAAACACCTGCACAAAGACATTTGCAGTACAAAATGCACACAGTGCCGCATTAATGAATAACATTGTGCGACAAAAATACAAAACAACACTTGATATCTCAAATGGATTTTTCTGCCAAAATATAGCGCCTGAAAGCAGGTATTTGACTGCATTCTCAGCGCTAGGGTCTCATCGGCAATTTTGTCATTTGCCCCAAGGGTATAAGAATAGCCCGGGGTTGTTTTCAGCAAGGGTAACAGAGTTACTCCAAAATTTGGATGAAGAAGCACTGTCCTATGTAGATAATATTTATCTGATGGACGATGACTTACCGAGGCACTTGACCAGGGTGAGCACCATTATTATGGGATTCGCCTCTGAGGGCTATAAATTTAATTTCAAAAAATTAAAAATTGCCCATCTCAATGTACTATTTTTAGGGTATGAGCTGTCAAGTGAAGGGAAAAGCCTAGCAGCTAACTTTTTAGAAAAGTGTGCGCTGCTCCAACCTCCAAAATCATTAAAGAATTTACAATCAATTCCGGGATTCCTACATTTTGGTCGAACATACATTTTGGAATACGCAGAAAGAGTAAAACCTTTCTACGACTTAATAAAACCTGATTTTTCAGTCAGACAATGGACACAGGAACATACAAACATCCTACGTTCACTACAGGAAGACATGATAGCTTCAAAACATTTACAGACACGCGATAACGTACGCAACTTAGTGATCCGAGTAATAGAGGGTCAATGCGGGTACACTTATTTAACTTTCTATGAAGGCGAAACAGTACCAATCACATACAAATCACACCTGTACACAAATGCAGAGATGCGTTTCACTTCAACAGAAAAAATCCTAACAGCAGTGCAGACCGCTGTAGCAAGAGAAAGAGCTCTGGCTCAGGGAAAGCGCATAATAGTCGTGACCCCAGTACCAGCCTTAGAGGCTGTTACAAAGGCTAGCATTCCAAATGCAAAAGCCTTACATCCCAGATGGATACAATGGGCTAATTCTCTTACTGCAATGGATGTTGAATACAGATTTGATCCAAGTTTAAAAACACAAGCATTTCTGCAATACGAACAAGAATATCCTCTACCAAATGAGATTTTGCCTCTAGATCAGTATGAATACATTATTTACACTGACGGATCTGCTCAACCGGCCATAGGAAGTAAGCAAGCTTACAGCGCAGCGTGCGCAATCGTTAAAGGTCGCATGCGCGATGGAAAGTTCCATTCAAGTTGCACTAAAACGCAATCTCTAGGAGACTGCACAGCTCAGTTGGCAGAAATAAAATAACTAATACTGGCACTGGTAAATACGGAACACGAATTCCCCACACTAATTGTGTGTGATTCCTTTACTGTGTACAGTCGTACAATGAATATTTACATCATTGGGAACAAAACGGGTTTAAAGACGCAAAAGGTAGCACAATTAAGCATAAAATGCTATGGGAACAGGTGGTGGAGTTGAGAAACGAACTACCAAGGGCTCACGTGATACACACACTGAGTCATCAGCGTGATGGCGTTCACGTTGAAGGGAATTCATTGGCTGATGAAGCCGCAAAAGGGGCTGTACGCACAGCCGCCGTAGCTGCAATCACTCGTTCAAAAACGAGAATAGACGGCGAGATATTGGTAGCTGTCAATGCTTCACGCAAAGGCAGCACAGCAGTACCTAAAAAAATTTCACTCAAGTACTCCTACAAGTTAGATGCACAAAACATTCCATATGCTCAGATTCCTGGAGTGGGGGATAGAGTAATACCAAATATGGATCGTAGGCAAGGCTTAATTCTAGCAGCACACGAGGGTTTGGGTTGTGCTCATACAGGCATCACAGCGACTATTTCTTTGCTGAAACAGCGCTACTGGTGGCCAGGGTTAACAAAGCAGACCAAAGACTATGTCTTAAAGTGCAACATCTGCCAGCAAATGAAAGGCTCCACCGTAACATGCCCAGCACAGACACCATTGCTAAAATCAGACAAACCACTCGCATGTGTGTATTTGGACCACTGCGGACCCCTACAATCGGATGGGGCCAAGAAATATATCATGGTTGCAGTGGATTCCTGCTCTAGATTCCTTTGGGTTTGGCCTCAGCGCTGTGCTGACGCTCAAACTGTTATAAAAGATTTGCGAGTCTTTATCGGCACATACGCAGTTGGCTTGTTACATTCTGACCTTGGCCTGGCATTTAGCTCTCGAGCTTACAAAGAGGCCATGGAAGGAATGGGCATAGCATTGTGGTACTCCGTACCATCCTGAGGGAAATTTGGTTGTGGAGAGGAAAAACCAGGACTTAAAGCAATCTTTAACAGCTAGGGTATTAGGCAAAGGCGGTAGATGGGTCGATCACCTTTATGGGGTCCAAAGAGTAATAAACAATCAGCCAAGAATCTCTCTAGGAGGTGTCACTCCTTACGAGGTCCTATTTGGGACAAGAATGTGGGTACCTGATCTTGATTGTGGAGGCACAGTGGCAGATGAAAAACCATTTGATATCCATGATCGTTTGGCTGTTTTACAGGATCTATATGAATCGAGGACACAACAAAGCAATGTCCACTTAAAACAGACCGCCATTGAGGAAGTCAAGGCAGTAACGGAAAGACCTGTCTAGATCCCAAAAGTCAGGGATCTGGTCAGAGAGAAGATTGTAGACAAGAAAGAATTCGGACCATCCTACAGAACAGCTGTACCGGTCCTAGCAATCCAAGGCACAAGAACTGTACTCCTGCCGCCTCTTGCTGGGAAAAAGGAGAAAAGATTCGTCTCGATCGCCCTCCTCTTGCTACAATCCAAGAAGTTCAAACAGAAAGACTCATCACGTTTGAAGAGCCACCTGTACAGAATGAAGGACTAAGCAACAATGCTATGGAACTCGTTCCACTTCAACAAGAAGAAAATCAACTTAACAACCTAGTTGCAATAAGACCGACTACAGACGTCTACGTCAACATGCCTCGTCAAGAGCAAAATCCAATTTCAACAAATCCCGATGCAATTCCAACAATTGATCAAACTGCTTATGGCTACTTCATGAACTTTGATACGTTTTAACTGGATCCAAGCGAGCCGGAAACAATGCCAGCCAAAAAATCACACAAACAGAAACTCATTGACTTTTTGAACTTTTTTAGAAAGACTTACCTGGTGTCACCTTGGATAGAAATATGGTATATCACTGGGATTCTATTTTTCCTTTTCTGGCTAGTTTTAATTATAACTTTTAGTATGCTTATTAATGGACGATATCTCCAGCAGAGCTCTACAGCCCAAAGAGTCAATTTGATTTTAAAACCACACCAGTCTTCACATTGTGAACCAAGAGACTTATCTTCAGTGAACATCACAGCAGTTCCTATACCGGACGGTATAGTATGGGACAAGATTGATTTTGATATATTCGGTCCGACTGAACTTTTAAAGCTTAAACATGTATTTAAAATTTATTTAAGAGAAATCATTACCTCTAGTACATTTTCTGATGATTGGGACACTGAAACTGTGAATAATATGATGTCTGATTTAGAAAAAACTGCAGCATTTCCGAACAATGAAATGTTACAAGGTACTTCAGACTATGATACATTGTACTGTTACCAACATTATGGTCATCATTTCTTGCACAAATCCATAACACCTAGCAATGTATTTGAATACCAACAGTGGGAACACTGCCCAACACCTCCAAAAGGTAGTTTGCAAACTTTTGCACAGAAATTCACATACTTTTCAGGGTTTAATACATCTGACCCGAAGTCATTTTATTACAAAGTGGCAACAACATCAGCACAGAAAATTATGTTGACTAACACCAAACAGATTTACTCTGCTTCCTTTATGGCCCAGTTGTCTACACAGGGTTTCGACCTATGGAAGGACACTATAGATTTAAAATCAATCTGGAGTTCGAGGGACTGGCAGGTCCAGGGAACAGAAGCGCTTTTTAAAGCATGCCTCATTCCACAGCAGATGATATTTCTAAATGACACTGTGCAAGAGACATCCTGTCTTGGATTAGCCAAGAACAAGGAAATGAACTCGCCTGGGTTTCCAGCACCATCACAGATGGGTGTGGGGCAGAATTCAACTACACATGGGGTAGGATTAGATGACATTCTCCAGTACAACAGGTCAGATCCCAATTGGACAGAATGGCTGATTTGGCCCATTGACACAAACACATGTCAACAGAGATTCCTAGGTATAACAGAGGGGTTTAGTATCAGTAGGCCAGATACATGCTATGTACAGAGACAACACCCAGGGGTAGTGACATCCTATAGTGTTGGGAAGTTGTGCCTTGATTGGCTAGAGACCTCAACACTCACAGAAGTAAAACATCACTTGACCTTACTCACACCTGATGTAGACCTTAGGGATTTCTTGTCAGGCCCAAGGAAAACACGTCAGAAACGTTTCATATATGCTGGCATTTATGCCTATTATAATGAAAACTGGAAAATATCCCAACAGGAGGCCGCAGAAAGAATACGGGAAATAGACCGTATTAACTTAGAGAAGGCATTAGCTGTAGTGGATAATGGGTTAACAACTTTGACCGCCAGGATTTACTCCTTAGGCAACATTGTGTCTTCGGCAATCAACATATTAGAACAAGATCTGGCCTTGTTACAATACGGGCAATTTCAATTACGTTCTATTATGATGTTAAGCTGGACGCTGCAATCTCTGCGTGCAAGCTATGTGCCCTGGCGTTTTATAAACACCACGTCTCTGTTTTCAGAATACAATCTAACTGATAAACAGACAGAAATGGCACAAAGGGGAGCCAAATATACAATGCTGCGTATTGAAACACTGGAAAGGTTACCATTCACTGTAGCCAAATTAACATCAACTGAATGGATAATTCATGGCCAAATCACTCTGCCGGTCACTACGTTTCAGTTTCAATATTGCCTTGAGCAAAGACAGGCAGGCAAATATGTAAAAATGGGTAAGAGTTACATTAAGGAAACTTGGGAGTTACCATATAGATATTGATGTCGGAATGGGGATCGAGAAGTGTATCTGAGTGGTACAAACTGCAAGAACGCTTTAAGCGGTTCTCTCATGTGTCAGGATATTTCTCTGCACGGAGCATGTAGTGGTTCGATAGCGAACTTATCGTGTCACATGTCACGGACCCCAGCGGCCATGATCACGCCGGTTTTCCAGCTGCTCTCGAATGGGAGTTACTTGATTCTAAACGATCAAGGTTGCTGTGGGATGCTTCTGGGCATCGCCTATCTGGTCACTGTTAACCGCTTAACCGCGGCGGCAATTCCGCCGCGGTGCGGCGGTTTAGCCGAGTGGGCGGGGCCGCGTCGGCCAACGACGTTCGCAGCACTACAGAGGTAGTGCTCGCGACGGCCGTTGGCCGACGGGCGCACACAACGGGTTAAGTCCAGGGTTACTTGCTGTATGCAAGTATTGTTTCCGCCACTGAACACAGTCAGGGAGGCGCCGTTATGGCCTTCGTTGAATGTTTCCTTTTTACAATTCGATACTTTGAGCAGACTGAAAGCCATGCTTTTACAGCAACCCGTGCCCTTAACCTCCGCTCGAGAAACCTTTGAATTTCAAGTTGCAAGGACTTCGACTGAGATACAGGCGCTTATACGTATGAACTGTCCCTTTCATTTCGCAGAAAGGGTGGGTCGTATCTTTAACATGTCTGATACGAGCGGTATTGTACACCTATTTAAGACCATAGGGTCAGGACTATTAAGCACCTTTCAAACAGTCCTCGGAGTAATCCCAAATTTTATACACTCCGTATTGGGAAGCGTCTTTGGAGGTCTCCCGCTTATCCTGTTCCTAATTGCAGGAGTCCTGATTGTAATCTTACTGCTACGCAATGGAAGGCCCACTTTCCGAGGAAATGGCGAACATACTCATGGAGCGGAAATACCGTGAACGCATGGTGCAGCTTCTGGGTATACCTTGCCTAAGAGAACTGAATGCCTCTTGGTTCCTATCGTTTAGACCAGTCTGGGTGGACTGCATCTTACCTGTTCTTCGATGCCTGTTTTGCGGAGAAGAATGCACGTTGGATCGCTGTCTAACGTTTCCATCAGATACGCCTCCGGACATGGATGCTATGATGGACCCCCTAAAGGCCCATGCTCTGCGTTGTCCTCACCATCTTCCAATTCTGATGAACGCATTCCTTGAGAATCCACAGGTGCTGTTTGCTCCTGCTGGGTTAGGTGGCTCCTCCACAGGCACTCAGGTAACAACTGCCGCATAAGCTGCCGCAGCACCAACTGTTGGCAGTGCTGAATTTCATCTATGTGCGATTGACTTTTTCTGTGAAGCGTTGGATTTGTCGTCTGCAGTAGCTAACACCAATTATGCTGTATTTCCAAGCCAGGACACTTAATCTTGAATTGGCTCATCGCGTCCAGGGAAAGAATTTGGCTTCTCCACTTCGTTTCATAGATAAACTAACTAAATTTGGAACTTTCCTGAAAATTGACACTCTCACTTGAGAAAGAATGGCTTTCCTCTGCTTGTAGTAATGCAACTTTTATAGGTGAGACAGAATTTACTTTTTCAAGTGGCAACCCAAGAATAGCTGACTTTTAACATTTTTTATCATTTTTAAATGTCTTTTTAAAAACCATGTTTTTAGCTGTTTTTAAGAGAATTTTTAAATTGTCCAGATTTTAGGTATGGTAATTGTCATCCAATTCGAAAGTGGAGTGGGTGTTACGTTTCGTATAGAGGCCCTAATATAGACGTGTTCATATATGCCGTATATGGTCATATTCGTATATGCCCTATTATGGTCATACTCATATATGCCCTATTATGGTCATAATCGTCTATGCCCTAATATAGGCATGATCTTTCACCTACATTAGTTCCCTACAGTACACAACGAACTCTGAGGGTTGAACATTATCTAGTCTGTGGTTAGAACACTGCAGGGTTTTTCCCAAACACAGGCCTACAATGTACTCATAAATTATGCATGAGCATTTACCAGCTACATCTCCCGCATAATATGTATGTACAAAGTTCACCCCTGACGTCTTCCTCATGTCTAACAAAGACCAATACAAACCATACTGAGGGACAGAGACACTTTAGGGTATAAATACACCACATCTTGCCACGGTAAGATAGAGGGAACCGAGACTTCCATGCTGACACACTGACCAGAGACGCTGGGGCTCCTACATGCAGTCGCTCCAGCTGACAGTGGTCTAACACAGCGCTTGCGGGGTGTCCAACTCGAGACCATGACGGGGTCCCACACTCTCTCTATTCAGGTAATGGGGTTCAACTAAATCCTAGAAGGATTCTTGGCTCTTAGGCTTTTAGACCTACACATATGCTAGGTACACTCAGGTACATCTAGTTAGGCATCGTAGGAGTACGCGCACTTTTCATAATGCTTTTTATATTCATATATGTATTCATGATTCTTGCAATATGGTAGAACTGTACTATCCCTTCACTTTTATCGTACTGCTGATAATATATCTCTGCTATTGTCTGCTGGTTGCTGCAGCACATATATCTTACACCAGAATAACCACTGTTCAATAAATACTTATTGAAACGCCCAGACTGTTTATTCTGTGTAACTCTCTGAGACAAACTGAACAAGTAAGCACGAGTGACTGAGCGAAAAGTAGTACATTGTTACCACGATTCTGAGGGATCAGGGTTGTCATGATCTAAGGTTGCCAGGAACTAATCTCTCCCCGATAAGAGGAGATTCTAGTGGCACTGTGAGCTAGCTAATGCAAATCCGGCTAACATATGCAGTGGGGGTGCACAGAGTCAGTCTAACACCAAGCTCACAGTTTATGTTATCCAAACACGCAGGTCCTGCAGGGGTACTATAGGAACTACACGACACTGGCTCACTGAAAACTACCTCATGCTCAACACCTCCAAAACAGAATTCCTCCTCATTGCTCCCCCTAACCATGCCCCCAAGATTGACTTCTGGATGCATCATCTTTCAGCCTTCAACTGCTCCCCCCACATTATCGATTCTGCTAAATCTCTAGGAATCACCCTAGACAGGCACCTGAACATGCAGAAACATATTAGCAATGCAACCAAGGGTGCTAAACACCAGATGAGGCTACTAAGGAATCTGAAACCATTCCTCCCACAGGAAGACTTCAAATGGGCGGTTCAAGCTTTAGTATTGCCAAGGCTTGACTACGGCAGCTCCACTCTTTGCGGTCTCCCCAAACAAAGCTTAGTTCCACTTACGGCTTCCAATAATGCCACAGCCAGATTGATTACTGGAACAAAAAGAAATGATCACATATCCCCAGCCTTAAAATCCCTAAACTGGTTACCTTATGAAGCTAGAATACAACTAAAGATAGCTTGCTTGACTCACAAAGCACTGCACTTCAAGACCCCCATCTATCTGGCTCACAACCTTGAATTATCAGGGGGTGGCCGTCCGTCTCGAAGTGCAAATTCACTTCTCCTGAAACCTCAAATCTTCCACAAAAAGAGAAGGAGTAACAGCATTCTTGGGCATGGCCCCAAAGATTTGGAATTCCCTTCCACCGGACGTTCGTCGAATCCCATCCACCGCTTCCTTCAAAAAAGAAGTGAAAAAAATCCTAATGCTGAAATTCCTGCCATAAAGTCCTGGTTCAGCTGCCTCAATACTGCTCTCTTCTCTGATGCTATGACTGTCCAGTTCTCAGTTACACTTCTGGGTTTAATAGTGTGAACAGACCACTCCACAACTTTGCATGTTATTTATGGAATGTCTCTCTCCCATTGCTTGATCGCTATCTTTTACTTTTGTGTAGCCTGGTGTTTAATAGGATGGGCAGGCTATAATCCTACTGGCACTGTGTACGCTGCATATTCTCCTCTATTATTGGATCTGCCTGGTCTTGTTTTGAAATGTTCTGAATCATGTTGTTGTCATGCTCTCATCTTGAACCTATTGGTAACGTTTGTCTTGAACCTATTTGAAATGTTTGTTCTTGTCACACTTTGTTATCCTACCTACCTCAACTGTGAAGCGCTCTGATACCCTCCTGGGTCTTGTTCGCGCTATACAAAACTTTATAAATAAATAAATATAATTGAAAACACTAAAATAAATATCAAAACTAAATATACTGGACAGAAGAGAGACAAAAGAGAATCAGTGTTGGAACTATGGACCATCTTTGGAGAAGTTCAAATCGATAACCCCACAGGGCCAATAGCAAGTAAGAAGTTGGCACCTCCCCCACCATATGCAGGGATGGATGTACTCACACCAGCTCCCCCTGCATCAGGATATTAAAACCCAATAATATTAGAAGCCACCAAGCCCCTAACCAAAAGAAGATCAGTTTGGTCTACTCTAAGCCTGAAAAAACCAAATGCAAGCAAGCCCAGACACCACCAGCCTAGGGAAGGTCTCCAAAAGCTTTACTCCCCGTCCACCACGCTCAACACTTGACACCTCAAAGACGGGTAAAATACACATTCCCACTGGCTCAGGCAAGCATAAACATGTGTCAGGGAAGTTTGTGATGGTTCTCTATGGCGACTCAGTGAGCTTGGGAGATAAAGGAAGCTTCAGTCCCCGGGAACCGATGACGAGGGTGGGGCTACAGGGTTTGGCCTTGTAGCCAAGGAGGAAACGGAGAGTGAATTTGAGGGCATACCAGGCTAACAAAAGCAGACCCTAGCTCAAAGCAAAAGAGGCAGGCCAGAGGGTGTGAGGAAGAAAGCATGAGCTGATGTTCTAGAGAAAAAGGGCGTGCATCCGGGAGTTAGAACGAGAGTATGGGATAGCACACTCTTTTCATGAGGAAAGCGGGGCCACGCACAGGTAGATGAAAGGCTACTAGCAGATCTCAGAGCCAAACCATTCGGTCGGCAAAGACGAGGGGCTGACCAAGAGATAAAGGAACAAGGCAGCCTTGTGCTTACCCACCCACAATGTAGGAAAAACAAAATGGCACCTGTGCATGCACACGAGGGGAATAGTGACGAGGATATGCACTGCCCCAGACGGGTGTATGACAAAGACAAACTTACCCAGAGGGAGATAATATCCAAAAAAGAAGACAGTACTTTTGCATACCCATTTTGTGACCTGTTAGCAGATTGGACTGAGGAGAGAGACCAATATGATATGTATTGGCCGAGGGAAGGATCGTTTGAGCCAGAGGACATGGCAGTAGTAGAGGATTGCATCAGGCATGATGGAGGAAACCCTAGTTGGGACTTCCTCTACATGCAGCATTGCTTCACGAGATGGGAACGCTATGTTGAGGGGGAACCTGTAGAGTCAACTAGTGTGAGATTGTGCCCATTACTACAGAAGGGCACGCCGGGGATTGTATACGTGCCATGGGCCCAGATGGGTATAGAGAGGTTGAGGACAAAGTTACTGTCATTGCAAGATGGGGAAAGGAAATGGATTACATCTTTCGAGAAAACACCGCAGGCATCAACCTAGCGATAGGAGATATTAAGATTCTGCTAAGCAGTCTAATTGGGGAGCAGACTAACAAAGTGTTCACCCAAGATCACATTCCGGAAATCACACTAACAAATGACCAGCATGACAGGGCCATACTATCAATGATGCATCAATCTGAGGAAGAACCCACAGTAACAGTGCAATAAACAACACACCTTATAGCTTCCTAATAGACACGGGGGCAACAAAGCCATGTCTAAGGGAAGGAATAGTCCCCCTATCAAGAGACAATATGGACACTCAGGGTTTTCAGTTATGGTGATGAGGTTCGCAGTCATAAAAATCCTAGAATTGGACATAGAAGATAGTCGCATGAAGTGGCAGCTGTTATATCACCCCTCGTCCCTAACTAATCTATTGGGACGAGAGTTAATGGCCAAACTAAACATGACCATTCACTTCTCTGACGATAGTTCTAAGACCTGCTCTACCCCTGAGGGTTTCACCCCTGAGACTCACGTCATTACAGCTCCCCCACAGCACAGGTGAACAAATGAGAGCGTCACCCACCGATCAGACTGCTTTCACTGTTAGTCTTAATGATTAAAGCAAACATGCTGGAATTGTTGGGACAGAAGTTGCAACTGCCTAACCAATTTGTATTCTGCCGTGAGGGATACCATGACTGGGAACCCCAAGAGGAAATGTTGCTCTACCTAGAGCCAGAGCAAATACAGTCTTCTTATGCGCTCTTGCTAGCTATCAACCAAGCAAACATGATGTGGGCATGTATCATCTTTGTAACACCTGGTCACAACGTAGGAGGTAACAGAGGACCAGCTGTTCAACGAGTGCCCAGGAACTTCCACAGTTGTTTTCGAAGACCCCATAGAGATTAGAGTAGAACTACGAAATAAGGCCCCAGAACCAATGGCGGTACGGACGGCCTTCCATGAGCAGGACTTGTCAAAAGTACCACCGCAACTGTGGGCACAGGGGTTGCCTGATATGGGTCTCATCAATACTGCTGAAGCCATGAGAATAATGCTGAGAGAAGGGGCTACCCTAAACAGAGTGTGCCAGTACCCACTCTCTAGGAAAGCCGACGAGTGCACAGCACCCACAATCCAGGCTCTAATTGATGAAGTGGTCCTCTTCATGGGAGTATCTCCCTGTAACACTCCTATTTTCGTAGTAAAAAAATAAAGGGGGAACATGGCGCTTGGTACAACACCTGACCCCACTCAATGACATTGCGGTCCCAGAGTTCCCTATAGCACCAGACCCCTCCACCATCTTAACCAATATACAGGCAGGTGCAAATTACTTTTCCGCAATAGATATATAAAACACATTTTTAGCATCTTGCTACAGCCCGATAGTCAGTACCTGACTGCATTTACATTCTGAGGGGTTCAGCTGCTATTCTGGAGATTGCTACAAGGGTACTGTAAGTCTCTAAGTATCTTTAATTGAATACTGAGGAGGGATCACGCTAATATCCTGTTGAATAGTACCCTGATACAGTCTGTGGATGATATCATAATATGTAGCACTTCAGAAGCAATATGTTGTCAGGGCACAATAGCTCTCCTTATTTCACTAGCCGAGAAGGGATACAAGGTGGAGAAGGGCAAGGTGCAATACATACAGCAGGAGGTTAGCTATTTAGGCCAGCTGATTTCAGGGGCCAGTCGACGGGTCACCCCAGAAGGTGCAAACTCCATTAGGGCTATGTCACCACAACAAACTAAAAACAGCATGCAAAAATTTCTGGGCCTTTGCAATTATGTCTGGCTGTGGGTTTATGATTACAGTACACTCATCGCCCTCTTACTCGAGGCTATGAAAAAGGCAAAAACCGACAGTGAGAAACTAATGTGGACACCTGAAATGTACAATACTTTCTGTAAATTGAAAACCAAGATAACACATTCACCTGTGTTAGGGACACCCGACATTTAATAAGGATTTCTTCTTATTCAGCCACAGTGACGGTCGAGTCATGTCAGCAATCCTGATGCAGAAGTATCTATTTGGACACAAACCCCTTGCATACTACAGCAGGCACCTAGACTCGGTCATGCAGTGCCACTTCCCATTCAAGCAAGCTCTGGCTGTAGCAGCTTTTGCCATCGATAAAAGCACTTCCATTGTAATGGGGGCACTGCTGACACGATATGGAGAAAATTCAGTGTTTGCAGTCATATAAAAGAGCAATGGCACCATGACTATGCAAAAGTTTTCAGATTACGAACTGATGCTCTCTAGACCATCATTAATTAGAAGTGCGATGCCACCTGATGAACCCAGCTTCATAGTCCATGAAGTACAGGAGGGGAAAGAGATTCATGATTGTGCAACACACCCCTGGTGGGATCTGCGAGGCAGAGGAGGATCCCATCCCAGACAGCGAGGCACTGATAGTTGAAGGGCCTTCTATGATAGACCAAGAGACAAGGGTACGACACACATGGGCATCGGTTGTGACAGCTCGTAGCCATGCACCTTCCGTAATGCTACAGGTCACAGTGCAGCCAACCCTTCTACCACACCCCTCAGCACAGGCAGCAGGGTTAATAGCGCTGATTGAAGCCCTCACCCAAAGCACAGGGAAGACAGTAGCAATTTACTCAGACTCACCACCACTGTGCATTCCAGCATAGGAAGGTGGGAAAAGCGAGGCTTCCTGAAATCAGACAGCACACCTGTCATGTACAAGGACCACATCAAGCTACTAATTAATGCATTGAACCTCCCTAGATCTGTAGGTGCAGTAAAATGTGCTGCGCATACAGGGGGTAAGGACTTTATATCTCGGGGAAATACACGAACCGATCAGATGGCAAAGAATGCAGCTTATGAAGCGGTTGCGGTGATACAAGTACTCCCAATACAGCAGGCAGCAGAGATAAAACCCACTCAGGACAGACCAAACACAGAGACGGCAAAATTACATCTGAGAGAGTTGTAAGAAACAGTGTTACCACTTGAGAAAGAGTTATAGGAAGCCAGGGGCTGCACACAGACTACGCATAAATTCATATATCGGCACACACCCATGGGAAAACCAGTCATGCCTCAGAGCTAAGTATACATAGCACAGCCCCAATTGCCCTTTCCAGCACACACTGCAAAAGAAAATATGTTGGCGGAACTTCAGACCGATTGGTTTATCCCCAACATTGCATAAGTAGTAACAATGTACTTAAACAAGTAAATCTTTTGCCAATTGTACACACCTAAACCAACACTAAGGTCATAGCATCGTCCAGCCCTAGACCAATGGGACCCTTTAAGGTACTGCACATCGACTTAATTGACATGATCAATAGATGTGCCAACTACAGGAATTTGATTGTAGTTGTTTAGTTCATTCTTAGATGGATCAAAGCAGGCCCTTGCGTGCACTGTGATGCCAAAGCAGTGCCAACATTTACGATGATGGAGGTAATACTCAGGTGGGGATTGGCAGATGTTATCAGATCAGATAATGGAAAACACTTTATGAACACCATGTTTGACAACATCTGTACCCTGCTAGGAATCACACATACATTAGCATTAGCTTACCATTTCCAAAGTAACTGCATTGTAAAAGGATCAATGGCTTATTAAAAAATTAAATAAGTAACATTTGTGCCACCCTTAAAAAGAAGTAGCTACACTGTCTACCTGTAGCCTTATTTGCAAAGAGAAACACACCTAGCAGCAATCACCATCTCACACCCCAACAAATCGCGACTGGTAGACTGATAGGGATGTCCATCCAAACATCTAAGACCAGGTTAAGTTCTGAGGCTAGCTCCAAAGCATTGGGAGACAAATTGCATGTATATCTAACCAAAACTGCAAGGTTCTGATCCAAACAGGTCAGCCACAGAACTACTAAGTGCACCAATGCCAAGATACCATATGCAACACCTCAGCCTGGGCAAGAGGTGTACATTCAGAACTTTGTGAGAAAATGGAAAGAGGCTAAGTTTGAGGGGCCCTACCGGGTGGTCTTTGCAACACCTATGGCCTTCAAGGTGGACAGAAAGAGTGCATAGATCCACCTCTCTGATGTGCGATTGAACTCTTCCACGTTGATCCCGCCATGAACTAAAAACTGCAAACCTTTTTTAAATTGGTCAGAAGGAACACAGTCACTGGAAAAGTGCCGATGACTCCGAAGGGACCCATACCTCGAACTGCAGTATCTCAACGAACATTATGTATATTTATATGGTTATGTTTGATCTGCCTACTATGGGTAGTCCCACACTTGAGTACTACTGAGGAACTGCCCAGTCAAAAGAGATTCACTAATGGGGAGCTGCTACACCTGCATTGAGACCTCTTGTATATTACCTACAATTACACTAAACAGAACACTAGCATCCCACATGCACTGCACAGCTCCCTTTTACATAATACATTATACCAACACATGACCACAGTCAGCTCCTAAGCATCATCCAGGTCATGCTATGTCTTTTCATTGATCCCACATACTGTAGGCGCAGATAGGCTATACTTGTCCCAAGAAGTAGCCCCCAAGACAGCAAAATGCCTTGATCATCTCTACCTATGTAGGTTAAGGGCCAAAATCCAACCCAAAAAGATAGAACCACACAGGGTAGGAGCAAACCTGACCCGATTCGACACCAATCCAACAGCGCTATACATCCTCACTGAGTCCACTGATATCCAAATGGAGCTGGACAGGATGTGTAGGAAACGTACCATAGGGAAGGATATCACATGGCCTGAGATTTCCCAGAGAGGAGATTTTTGAAGGTAGCAAAATCATCTACTTAGTGCACAAACACATCCGCTCCGTCATCCATTTGTAGACCAAATGTGGCTAATAGGGTATCCGGGGGTAGTCGTCTTTAATAATAAGTGTTCTCTTGCCATTAGATTCCTATGTAGGGCCGTCCAACTTGGGGATAAAAAGGGGAATGGGTGGCATGGGGAGGGTTGAATGAATGTATGACTACCCCATGTCAGGAAATCTGGGACACCGAGGTGGGTGAATACACTTGGCTGGAAGGGGAAAAGTCAACCCCTGATTGTACAGAAACTTGCGCTGTATTCCTTATGTTTCAGAGGAAAAGGAACAATTCCGATGGGCATGGATGCTAACTGCGGAGTGATCTTATGTATTCTGGATATCCAATGGGGCACCTCTGTGCTGTTGGATATTATTTGAGGTGCAGCGAGCATGCCTACACTCAGATGGTTCCCGCATTAGGAGGACTGTGTTCCCTGGTCACAATGCACACCCCAACCCTGGTCATTCCTGGAGAAGAGCTAACTTTTTCACTCTGCAGACAAAAGGTAATGTCCACAGGGTACAAATTACCCGGTGGGAAATGCTCAAAATGATGAACAGCACTGAGCTCGACCTCAATTCTATCAAGGAAGAATTGTCAGCAATCCGCCTCATGGTAATATAGCACCATTATGTACTGGACTTAATGACCGCAATGGAGGGAGGGATATGTGCCAAGATCGGGCCGGCTGCTACACGTTCATCCCAGAGAATGACATTACCGATGGAACACAGACTCTTGCCATCAAAACACTACAAAATCTGCAAAGAAACATGCAAGAAGAGGGTGGTCCCCTGAGCAGGAGTGGTTTTCTAATTTGTTCTCCTGGCTCCTACGATGGATTTCTGGTTTATATAAATCACTGTTGCCAGTTATCATTATGTTGCTGTTGGTATGCAGGGTATACAATTACGGATTGCCTGCTGTAAAAACGCAGTCCTTGAACCGGTAAGGAAGGTAGTTGTACCTAGCCCCGGGATTACTGGTTGATGGGTCACAGGTGGGAGGGTGCGTAGCTGACAGGCAGGAAACCCTCGATCAGTCCCACAGATAGGTGGAGTGACATTACAATGGTCAGGGGAGATTGTTCCATAATGTACGCATGCCCGGAGGGGGTACGCGCACTCTTAAAAACCCCATAAATTCAGATGCCACATGAGTTAGGAACACATAGCCAATCAGGACCTAGCACACATAGTGATCATGCACTCCCCATGCCGGACATCTGGAAATGTTCACCACTGGCCACACTGTGTCCACCAAGGTCGAGACTCACCAGTAGTAACCATTTGACCATTAATTTATGACTCACGGCAGCAACCAACATTTCTCGCCATATATGGTACGCCAGAAACATTTATGACCTGTCGAGTTTTTATATATAAGAAGGACATCTACTAAATGTAAATTGAGACAGTCCTTAGACCTAGTGCCCAGCCGCGGCCTGAGTAGGTAAGAGCGGAGGGGTGGCGGGCCGGGTGGGGGGGATTTTGACAGACGATGATGAGGGAAAATTAAATAAATAAGGTCATCGTCCGTCGAAATCCGTCCCCCACCGCCCCACTGCTCTTACCTGCAGGGGCCACAGCTGTTACTACCTGTAACTGTTCTCCTAATTTAACTGTTTAATTAAACAAACAGTTCCTGGTTTGCCAAATGCCTCTTCTCTTCTGTTTTTTTCCTAAGGATTTCAAACTCGAGCAACACCCTGACATGTCCTTAGCCATCCAGCCTGACATTTGCTTTCCCTCTGTTTCCTTTGAGCCAGAAGTTTATGATTCGGGTACAAAGGGAGCAGGCTCAGGTCATTCTGGTGGCTTCAGCATGGCCCCTCTTTGTCTTGTTTCCTCTTCTGGAAGCGATAAAGATGGGTTGGGAGTAGCGTCTTTCTTGGGTTTCGTCCCCTCTGAGGTTTCCGGTTCTCCAGGTCAAGTCTTTTGCAAAGATCAAACTGACAGTCTAGAGGCTGAGCAGGAGGGATTGATCTTTCAGGGTCTTTCGGTCTCTTTGTCTTCATCTATAGAGGCATACAGGAGGTTGGCCACCAGGTCTTTATATGCCAGATACTGGAAGACTTTTCAACTATGGTGTTCTAGGAAGCAACTGCTCCCTTTTTGAATCTCTCCCTGAAGTCCTTGAGTTCCTTCAGCATGGGTTTCATTTGGGACTCAGTCCGGCCACTCTTAAAGTTCGGTGGGCGACCATTAAGGCTTTTCGATCCTCTTGGGGGGGTTTGGCAGATGATATGCAGTTGGTTTCCAGACTTTTTAAGGGTTTTTCATAACTGCCCCTGTCTTGCAGGTAGTGAGTCCTTCCTGGGACTTGCAGTTGGTGCTCAGGCCCTTAAATATCCCCCCTTGTGAACCTCAGTCCTCTGTGGAACTTTGTCTTCTGACTTTGAATTTGTTTTCTTGTTGGCCATCACTTCGGTGCCCCATTTGGGGGATTTGGATTCTCTTTCTTGTTTCCCTCCTTTTTTTCGGGTATTCGATTACAGGATTGTCTAGAGGTTGGGTCCTGGGTTTGACCCCAAGGTGAAGTCCATGTTTCATTTGCAACAGGAGATAATTCTACATGTGCTTTGTTCTTATCCCCAAGTTCCTGAAAAGGTGTCAAGAGAGCAGTTTTGATCTTCCCGGAGAGGGTGAAGGGGCTGGGTTCCTCCTCCTTGTTTATTAACTTTCATCCCGTGAATAAAGGTCGTAAGCCTTCAACTCAGAGGCAGTTTTTCTCCCTTTGGAATCAAGGGGAGGTCTAATCAGAGAATGTCAGCTTCCATTGCAGATTTTCAGGGGGCTTCTTCTCAAGAAATTTGATGGGTAGCCACTTGGGTGGATCCTTCTACTTTTGTAACCCACTATTTAATGGTGCATGGTCTGGAGGTGTCTGATCTTTTGGGTTTAAAGTATTGGCATCTGTGATGTAACTTTTATTTGCTGTCTGATTATAGTTTTGTTTCTTGCATTCTGGTTACTCTTGTCCTGGTCAAACTTGTGGCTTGGGCACATCTCATTAACGTAATTCATCATAGTGAGAGGCACGAGGAGGTATAGCTTCTTTTACTTACCAGTATTTCATTAACCCCTCCTTCCCGGCCTGTCTGCTAGTCCAACAGTGTGATCAAAGGTGCTTGGTATGGAACAGGAAGTAACAAGGGGGAGGGGACTTTGTTATAACTTTGGAGGTTGTGAAGGCAGGCACAAGTGCCTCACTAACATAATTCATCATGGTGGGATAAGGACTCAGAGTAATAGACTTATTGGTAAGCAATCAAAGCATTCTTTGTTTGAGCATGCAAAGTGGATGATTTTGAAGGAGTGGACTGTTGTTTCTATTTATCTAAAGAGCACAAGAAAGAAGAAGGCAGTCTGTCAGACTTATGGACATAATGATGCAATACAAGTAACATAAAACACAAATGTATGTAGGTTTGATGCTTACATATTATTACACAAATATTCATTAAGGTTTTTTGTTTTTAAACTATATATGTGTGGTTTAAGACTTATGGCAAAGACAAATTGACAATTACTCAGTGCTACTACATCCCAACTCTAGCCCTAGAGACGTATGGACTCATTTCAGTCAATCATGAAACTCAAGACACACATCCAAGCTGTTTTTTGTTTTAAATATCATTTTATTGGCATTTAAGAAGAAAAGTCCAAAGCAATAGTCGACAGTCTTTACATTTCTATGCACTGCATGCTCCCGTACGTACTATAGCTCTAAATACCGCAACCCTATCCCAAGTAAGGACGGTGGTGCTTCAATTCTCAACAACTTGAGTCACATGTGAGGGTGAGCAGACATAATCCCAAAAATACATTATACAAATATCCGTAACAAAAGGAAGCAACTTCCACAATTTGAACAAATACAGACGAAGAGGAAAAAAAAAAATACATAAACAGAGATCAAAACATCTGGAGCTTTTGAGATGTAAATGAAACCAAGGGGCATATTATCAAGAACGGCGTTAAAAATTATCGCCAGTTTAGCGGCAGAAAACTGCCGCTAAAGCGGCGATAATGGGCTTGATAATATGCCCTTGAGAATTCCAATAGAAGTCCATGTTCTGGTGTGAACATGGGCTTCTATTGGAATTCTCCAGGGCATATTATCAAGCCCATTATCGCCAGTTTAGCGGCAGTTTTCTGCCGCTAAACCGGCGATAATTTTAACGCTGTTCTTGATAATATGCCCCCAAGTGAGTGTCATGAAGGAAAGGGCCAGCCCCGCTGGGAGGCAAGCCTTACAGTTTAGGCTCCCTCCCGTCTCTGTAAAATAATTGCCATATATAGTCTGATGCATCTCAGAGTCAAGTAACATACTATGGAAGTGCAGCTAATAATGAATGCCCAAAATGATCATATTATCAATAATGGAACAAAATAGTCCCCAGTACGTGACTCATCGTATATGTAACAAAAAACACTAAACTTAAAAACCATCTACCAGGGGACAAATGCTGCAGGCAGTTTGTGAACTAAAGACCAGGATCAGTAAGTGTGTTGGACCATGGGCGGGGCAGACTAGATAGCGGGCAGTTCCCCCCCCACTACCTCTGTTGCTGTAGCTCAAAGTACCCCTGTATATCCTAAGAGGTCTGGTTGGCGCAGGACTCCGAAATAATGACGTTCGATGCCCATGACCAGGTAGGTAGCTATCTAACTGTGGGCCTCCGGGTCACTAACTTCTGACTCCGAGGGCGGGGGCGGCGCTTTACGGGCTTCCCATGCTTTAACTATATCTGCCCAGTGCTCCGCTAGCGGTTTACGCCGTTTGGTCACCCTGTCTTCTTTGATCAAGGCTCGCTCCTCGGCCCTAGCCCAGGAGGATACATCAGCTTCCCATTTAGTCACCAATGGGGCCTGCGGGTTTTTCCATCTAAGGGCTATTCGCCGCTTAGCCAACAGCAGGGCCAAGTCCGCAAATCGATGCCGCAGCCGTTTGGCCTTAGGTCGCGGAAAAAGACCCAGCAGACAGGTCGCTGGTAAGCACCCCAACCCCAGGGACACTACCTTGTTAATCAGGTCCACCACTTTCGTCCAGTACTCCTGGACCCGCGGGCAGGCCCAGATCATGTGAGTCCAGTCAGCGTCAGTCTGAGCACACCGAGGACAAGCCCGCTCCCCCCCCGAAAGCTATCCGTAACCTGTGCAGCGTGAGGTATGTTCTATGAAGCCAGTTGAATTGTAAAATACTCAAAGGCCACGTTCCGGGACACCTTCTTGGGGCTTCCCAACGCTCTGTCCCAGTATTTATCAGAGAGCTGGGTAGCAAGCATATCCTCCCATCTCTCTCTCAATCGGGTCAAGGGGTGGCTTGATATTTCCAGAAATGCCTGATAAAGCCATTTCACTAAGTGTCCAGCGGAGCCCAGTGTCACCTGCTGCGTGTAAGACCCGGATGTGTGGCGGGTTCCTTCATCTCCCTCCCCCACAGTTCAATCATGGCACCCCAAGTTTTGTGGTAGTTCAAAATTGCCCCACCGGTAGCTCGTGATAATCCAAGAAGTCCGTCAACGGTAGCAATTTCCCGTCCACGAAGCAGTCTCCGATTGTCTGGGCCCCTGCATCCATCCATCCCGCCAACCGTCACTCAGTGAGGGGCGGACCCCCTCCCGCCTGTGGTAGACCCACGAGGGGAATGCGCGGGGAATAAAGTTTCATGGTACCCGACCTTTTCACAGTCCTGTCCCAACATGCTATGGCTACCGAGAGCAGCACCCCCATAGGCTTGATCCTCCTGTGTCTGTCAAGCAGCCTAGGCAAGAGTGTCCCAATCACGGAGCGGGGAGTAGGCGAGAGCGTGTCCAACCCTCTCCCATCCAACCATCGCGCCATCCACTGCAATTGGCCCGCCAAATAATACGCTTCAAAATCAGGGGCTCCCAAACCCCCACCCAGCAGCAGGAGGCGCAGTGTTTGGAGCGACACTCTGTTATGGCCTCCGTCCCAGACCAGTTCTCTAAGGATCAAATCCAACTGCTTAAACCAGCTGCGTGGTATAATGACAGGCAAGCTAACAAAATATAATATAGTGGACGGGGTAACATCACCATTTTTGACAGCGCCACCCTGGTCATCACAGGCAGCCGCAGCGTGCGCCAGAAGGCCACGTTTTGCCGAAGGCTCTGCAAGGCCCCTCCCAGATTTCCCTCTAACAAATCAGACTGAGTGTGGTAAATCTTGACCCCCAGATACTTGAAGAGCTCCGGAGACCAATTAAATTCCATCGGGAGAGTCAATGGTCTCGGCAAGTCAGGGCATAGCGGGAAGACGTGCGTCTTCCCCTTATTCATTCGCAAGCCCGAAAGCTCAGCAAGCTCCTCCAATATCCGCAAGATCCTAGGAATCCCCTCAGGCCCGTCTCTCAGGTAAATCAGAACATCATCAGCATAGAGGGAGACGATGTGAGGAGTCTCACCTAGTCTGATCCCCAACCGCTCGCCCTCCTGCCGCAAGCTTTCCGCCACTGGCTCCATGGCCAGGGCGAACAGCAGTGGCGACAGCGGGCACCCCTGCCTAGTCCCCCTGTATATACTATAGGGCGCAGATATCATAGCGCCGGTGCGGACGCGCGCCTGCGTTGCTTCGTACAACAGGCGCACCCAATTTGCCCAACCCTCACCCATCGCCATCCTATCCATGGTTATTAATAGAAAATCCCAACTCAGAGAGTCGAAAGCCTTCTCAAAGTCAATCGACATCACCACTGCATCCGGATAAGTCCTGGTGTCGGGATGGAACATGACATTATACAGTCGGCGCAAGTTGTTAGAGGTGGAGCGTGTGGGTATAAAACCATTCTGATTGGCATGTATCAAGCGCTGCATATGCAGCAGGAGCCTGGTAGCCAACGCCTTGCTTAAAATGTTAAAGTCTGTATTTAACATGGATAAAGGACGGAAGTCCGTCACTTTGGGGTGTGCTGTCTGATTTTTAGGCAAAGGTGTAGGAGAGTAGGATCTGCTTCACAGGGGTACCCCCACTTTTTGCTGATACTTCACTGGTTTTCGACATTAGTCTGGCTGGGGCCCTGCTATTCAGAACCCCAGCCTAGCTGTTTCCTCTTTAAAAGGGTCTCCATGTGCCTTAGGCACATCACTGATTGGGATCTGGAGTGCCCTTGTAAGTCCCTAGTATATGGTATACTATGTACCAAGGGCATAGGTACCTCAGAGGCCTGCCAGGGGCTGCAGCATGTATTATGCCACCCCTGGTAGGCCATCCAAACTGACACCACAGGTCTGCTACTGCAGCCTGGGTAAGGTGGTGCATGCACCCCTTGCTGTGGTATAGGTTACCTATATCACTAAAAGCATACACACATATAAACCTATAAGTCACTCCTAAGGCAGGCCTTATCAATCCTAAAGGCAGAGTGCATGGTTCCTATGTGAGAGGGTGCCCCTGCATGAGCAGGGCCCCTCTGCAGCGTTCGGAGACCATCTCTGATGCTGTTTGTAGTGCAGCCTGACCATATACTCTTAAACGCATTATATCCTCGCGGTAAAATGCTAACTATGGAATGGCTGCACCTAAACATGTCGTGTTTGGTGTCAAACATCTTGGAATACTACCCCCCGCCAATCCTGGCGGCGGGGGTAGCATTCCACCCTTCTAGAGGGAAAGGCATGTTAACTCTGACGAGTCCGGTAACTTCTTTCCAGAGCCCTGGCATCACAAAATGGATGCTGCTGCCACAGACACGAGTCTGGCCTCCTGCTGCTGGACGAAACTCCGGCAGGGGAGGCCTGGACAATAGGTTTCCTGTCCCAGGGAGGTGTGACCACCTCCCCAGACAGGACAATGTGTATTGGGGCTGGGCGGGAGCACTTTCGGGTGCTTTGAAGTCCTGCACTGGGGGCACATTTGGTGTCCCTGTGCATACCCCAGTTCAAACCGGATCAGGGGCTTGCAGCCCCTGCTTTGGCGCGAACTGGACAAAGGGAAAGGGGTGTAGCCACCCCTCTGCCCTGACCCACCCATAGGTGGGGCCACAGAGTAGTCCATCCCCTATTTTTGGAATAAAGGTAGGAACCCAGTCCTTAGGACTTTAGATTATACCTGGACGAAACTCTGAAACAGAATCCTGGACCTTCGACGCTCTACTCACGATTAGAGGACTGAAGAATCTCCTTGGGGTCAAGGAGTGACTCCCTGCTTGGCAGGCACCAAAGAAGCATCTGTCCGGTTCGCATTACTGAAGCTCCCGTCGGACGCCGAAGTCATCGCATCACCAGAGGTGGATTCTCAGACTTCCCCGAGGCTACCCTGAGTCCCCAGCAAAGCTGAGGCCCGTGGCTATCGTGGGTGACTTGAGACCGTGACCCCTGGACACCGAGCACACTTGCAAGTGCACCATCTTCTGGGTCTCCCAAGAAGTCGTGCTTTGGGCTCCGAGTAGCCCTAGCCTCCAGCACCACCTGCACCGAAGATCACTGGCCCCCACTCCACGAGTGTCCTGTAAGCCAGCTCCACGTGCGGCGTCACGAGGCTCCTTCGCGGTCGCTAGCCCGTTGGCTAGTAGCCCTTACCGAAGGCCAATCTTTTCTTTACTTGGCAGTCTGGTTGCTCCAGGCCTGCCCTCACTTACCCTTGCTGGGTGAGTTCCCCAGACCTTGCTGGTCTGCATCATCGACGATCTACATCTTACTCGAGACTTGCCGTTGCCAAGGCCTGTTGGGTCCAATCTGGTCGCCGACACCTCTGCACTCGACAGACATCGAGCAACAGCCCGAATCCTGCTCCTGGTCGCCGACAACGCCTCCCGGACCTCGTGGCTGAAGAGTCAAGACGACCGTCAACGAACTTGAAGCACTCGACATCGGTGGGCATCTGTCCATCGCCCTCCTGGTCACTGGCTAGTGACCCAGACTCTGTCCCCTCTGCTTTCAGGTTCTTCAGAACTCCGATCCACTCTTGGATCCACCCGGACACTTTTCTCCTGGTCGCCAGCAGCACTTTGCAGCAGATCGCCATAAGAAACGACGACGAAACCCGACCCCGAAAGGCACCTATGCACCCGGCTTCCCTGGGTGAGGTAACACGAGTACTCCGGTGCTCCCGTGGGTAGAGACTCTTCAAAGTCCTAGATCTCAAAGGGTTTTGTCCTAGTCCTCTTTAAAGTGTCCCTTTCCTCTATTTTCCCGATCCCGACTTTCTCCATAGAAGTTAACGGCGTATCGCGGTTGTGTATTTACACTGCACGCGTCTCCCGTGGGTCCCCTGTGTCACTACCTTGGGTGGTTCCTTGTGGTCCAAGCACTTCTAGAGGCTCTAGGCCTAGTGTCTAGTTCAGTCGTGGTTCGCATACCACTTTATTGGTATATGGTTTGGTACACCCCTAGGGCCCAAACGTGTATTTGTGCTATTACTGTGATTTAAGATCTTATAACCTATGTATTTCGAACTCTAGCCTCATAAAGAGACTAGAGGGGTGTGTTTAGTAATAAATACATATATTTTGAATATATACCTGGTGTGGTGCTCTTTCATTTGGTCACTCAAGAGATTATAGACTGGTAAAACAAGCTGCTTTACATTCCTTCAAGACTTAGCCTGAAGGCTGCTCTCCACAGCTACCACTAGGATAGCTTTCAATAAGGTTGTCTTTAACCTACCTACCATAAGAGTCGATTTGGACTGGTGCAAGGTGCCCACTATAATTAGTGGACAGCATATGCCAGGCCAACTTCTCACATTGGTGTGCAGCGTGTGGGATTCCAGCTTGCTATTGTTTTACCAGATAATCTCAATTGAATTGATCAACTGAAAACCACTAAAGGTACCTAAGGTACATATAATTTAAGCTTAGAATATCAGTAAGTTCTACTGAACTTAGAGTTGTGTGTTAAGGGATAGCACAACCCTTTCTACAACTCAAGAGAGTTTAGTAGGCCACACTAGAGTAGGTAGTGCATACACCACACCACACTAGTAATGTCTTTAAAAGCAGGATCTAGAGATGCCCTGCAGGAAGCCATTGAGCTTCCCCTCCAAGTATGACACACTCCCATTCTTGGAACTGAGAGCTTTGTGTAACGTGAGGAAATTAAGGACAGGCCAAAGTCCCACCACCCAACACCTCCAGGAGATGTTGGTGGCTTATGATCTTAGTAAGTCCTCAGAGACTGAAGGGGTAGGAGCAGAGGGTGGGCCAGCAGATGAGGAAGGGGCCAGGGGTACTACTACCCCCAGCCCCCCTCTGAAACTGACCAGGAGGGTGACAATGACCCTGACCTGGAAAACCCAATCCCTTCTGGGGAAGATGAAGATGAGGATCTAGAGAACCACACCTTTGTCCCCCCAGGAAGGATTATGAGTGTGCTCAGAAAGTCTAGGTCTCCTTCTCAGGAGTCTAACCACTCTGGCACCTCAATAGGGAGCTCTGTTTTTTCTCACAGGAGGGAATCCTCTCATGAGAGAAGAAAGAGACTGGTCCAGTATGAGGAGACTCAACTGGAGATCAGGAAGAAGCAATTGGCTTTAGATAGAGAATCCCTAGATCTCCTTAGAGAGAGAAGAAAGTTGGGACTAGAGTCCCATGGTGGCAGCCATATCCCTAGAGATAGGGAAAGGTCCTATGACCATAGGAACCTGAGCAAGATTGTCCCTCCCTACCAGAGTGGGGATGATATCCACAAATGGATAACTGCTTTAGAGAGGGCCTGTAAAGTACAGAAGGTCCCTCAGGAGCAGTGGGCAGCAATCTTGTGGCTCTCCTTTGCTGACAAAGGTAGAGACAAGCTCCTCACTGTTAGAGAGGAGGATGCTGACAATTACAAGGTCTTGAAGAGTGCTCTTATTGATGGGTTTGGCCTAACCACTGAACAGTACAGGTTGAAGTTCAGAGACACCCAAAAGGCACAGACTCAAGACTGGGTAGACTATGTGGATTGTTCTGCCAAGGCTCTGGAAGGCTGGTTGATGGGCAGTAAGGTGTGTGACTTCTCAGGATTGTATAATCTGATAATGAGGGAGCAGATTCTTAATAACTGTCAAAACCAGCTGTTGCATCAGTACCTGGTTGACTCTGATCTGACCTCTCCCCAAGAATTGGGAAAGAAGGCAGACAAATGGGTCAGAACCAGGGTGAAGCAGAAGGTACAGAACCAAGGTGGGGAAACCAAGAAGCAAGATGCTAAGAACTCTGACAAGGGTGGGGAGAAGGGTAAAGATCAAAAGTCTTCATCAGGCCCCCAAAAATCTTCTTCTGGTGGGGATTCCCAATCTACCAAGGGTAAAGGCCAAAGAAAACCATGGTGCAAGGTCTGTAAGCAAAAGACCCACTGGACCAGTGATTGCACCAAGTCCAAAGACTCCAGTCCAGCACCCACCAATGCCCCTAAGGCACCTGTTCCCCCTAGTACAGTTGGTGGAAGTGCTCCAGCAAAGGGTTTAGTAGGGTTCACCCTGGGAACTGAGTTGGGCTCTGACTTAGTCAGGGAACTGACTCAGGCTGTGTTAGTCTGTGATGGAGGCATGGATGTGACCTCCACTGTGAGTCCCAGTAATCTGGGCAAGTACAGACAACAGCCTTTAATCAATGGACGAGAGGCTTTGGCATTTAGGGACACAGGGGCAAGTGTCACAATGGTGACACAAGACCTTGTGCTACCTGGGCAAGTTATACTTGGTGAGATGTACCAAGTGACCAATGCTAGCAATGTCAGAACAGACCATACTCTGGCAGTTGTTAACTTCTCCTGGGGAGGGGTAACTGGCCTTAAGAAGGTTGTGGTAAGTGCAAACCTACCAGTCGAATGCTTGCTTGGCAATGACTTAGAAACTTCTGCTTGGGCAGAAGTGGAGCTCAGGACCCATGCAGAAATGCTGGGGATCCCTGCAGATGTGTTTGCTGTGACCAGGTCACAAGCTAAACTGTCTAAAACTGAACAGGCCTTGGATTCTGGAAGAATGGACCAAGTGCCTTCCAAGAGGAGGAGTAGTAGGGTTAAGGCAGTGCCTTCCCCTTGGCTCAGGAGGAAGATCAGTCCCTTGAGGGGATGATCTCAGCCCTGAAGAAGGAACTGTCCCAGAGGAACTTGAACCTGACCAGGTTGAGTTCTTGGGGACAGGGGGACCTTCTAGGGCAGATCTGAGCCAGGAGCAGCAGAGCTGCCCCTCCCTTGAACCCCTCAGACAGCAAGCTGCTGCTGAGGCTGCTGGGAAAGCTAGTGGTCCCCATACAGTGTATTGGGATGATGGACTCCTGTACTCAGAGAGTAGAGACCCCAAGCCTGGTGCTACCAGGAGGTTGGTAATACCTTTGAAGTTCAGGGGCTTCCTATTGACCCTAGCCCATGATATTCCCTTAGCAGGACACCTGGGCCAGAACAAGACTTGGGACAGAATTGTCCCTCACTTTCACTGGCCCCACATGTCTGAAGACAGTAAGGAGTTTTGTCGCTCCTGTGTAACCTGCCAAGCCAGTGGCAAAGCAGGTGGCACTACAAAGGCCCCCTGATACCACTACCTGTGGTGGGGGTGCCCTTTGAGAGGGTAGGGATTGACATTGTTGGTCCCATGGATCCCCAAACAGCATCTGGGCACAGATTTATACTGGTGGTAGTGGATCATGCCACCAGGTACCCAGAAGCTATTCCCCTTAGGACCACTACAGCACCTGTGGTGGCAAGGGCCCTCCTGGGAATTTTCTCAAGAGTGGGCTTTCCTAAGGAGGTGGTATCAGACAGGGGTGCAAACTTCATGTCTGGGTACTTAAAAGCAATGTGGAAGGAGTGTGGAGTTACTTATAAGTTCACCACACCCTATCACCCACAATGCAATGGTTTAGTTGAGAGATTCAACAAAACCTTGAAGGGCATGATTAAAGGGCTCCCAGAAAAGCTTAGGCGTAGATGGGACATACTCTTGCCCTGCCTTTTATTCGCATATAGGGAGGTGCCTCAGAAGGGGGTTGGTTACAGCCCTTTTGAACTTCTGTTTGGCCACCCTGTGAGGGGACCACTGTGCTTGGTGAAGGAAGGATGGGAGTTACCTCTCAAGCCCCCAAAGCAAGATATAGTGGACTATGTACTTGGTCTCCGCTCCAGGATGGCTGAGTACATGAAAAAGGCAACCAAAAACCTTGAGGCTAGCCAGGAACTTCAAAAGGCCTGGCATGACCAAAAGGCTGTTCTGACTGTTTACCAGCCAGGACAGAAGGTGTGGGTGTTGGAGCCAGTGGCCCCAGCAGCTCTCCAAGACAAATGGAGTGGACCCCACACTATTGTTGAGCAGAAGGGTGAGGTCACTTACTTAGTAGACCTGGGAACACCCAGGAGTCCCCAAAGGGTTCTCCATGTCAACAGACTTAAGCCATATGTGGACAGGGCAGACATGGGCTTGCTCATGGCTACTGATGAAGGGCAGGAGGAAGAGAGTGACCCACTCCCTGACCTGCTCTCACAGAACCCTGACGATGGGTCAGTTGATGGTGCAGCCTTGGCAGGCAGCCTCACTACCCAGCAACAAACTGATTGCAGGCAAGTCCTCAATCAGTTTAGACATATGTTTTCTCTGACACCCAGTCAGACCACCTGGTGCACTCATGAAGTGGACACTGGGGACAGTCTGCCTATTAAAAACAAGATTTATAGGCAACCTGACCATGTCAGGGACTGTATCAGGACTGAAGTCCAGAAGATGTTGGAATTGGGAGTGATTGAGCCCTCAGATAGCCCTTGGGCTAGTCCAGTAGTCCTAGTACCTAAACCTCACACCAGTGGTGGGAAAAGAGAGATGAGGTTTTGTGTAGACTACAGGGGCCTCAATGCAGTCACTAGGACTGATGCCCATCCAATACCCAGGGCAGATGAGCTGATAGATACTTTGGCCTCTGCCAAATATCTCAGCACATTTGACCTAACAGCTGGCTACTGGCAGATCAGACTAGCTGATGCTGCAAAGCCCAAAACAGCATTTTCAACCCCTAGTGGGCATTACCAATTTGTGGTGATGCCCTTTGGTCTGAAAAATGCACCTGCCACTTTCCAGAGGTTGGTGAACACAGTTCTCACAGGACTGGAGGCCTATAGTGCAGCTTATCTAGATGATATTGCTGTCTTTAGCTCCACCTGGGAGGATCACCTGGTCCACCTCAGGAATGTTCTACAGGCCCTGCAAAAGGCAGGCCTGACTATCAAGGCCACTAAGTGCCAGATAGGGCAGAGTCAGGTTGTGTACCTGGGCCACCTTGTGGGTGGAGGCCAGGTTCAACCTTTGCAGAGCAAGATCCAGACCATCATGGACTGGACTGCTCCCACTACCCAGACTCAGGTGAGAGCCTTCTTAGGCCTGACTGGGTACTATAGGAGATTTGTCAAGGGGTATGGATCAATAGTGACACCCTTGAATGACTTAACTTCTAAGAAAATGCCCAAAAAGGTTCAGTGGACAGTTAGCTGTCAGAAGGCATTTGATGACCTCAAGCAGGCCATGTGCACTGCTCCAATTCTGCAGAGTCCTGATTACTCCAAGAAGTTCATTGTTCAAACAGATGCATCTGAATTGGGGGTAGGGGCTGTACTGTCACAATTGAATGAAGAAGGTCAGGATCAGCCAGTAGCTTTTATTAGCAGAAGGCTGACCCCTAGAGAGAAACGTTGGTCAGCCATAGAGAGGGAGGCCTTTGCTGTGGTCTGGGCTCTGAAGAAGTTGAGGCCATACTTGTTTGGTACACACTTCCTGGTTCAGACAGACCATAAGCCCCTCTTATGGCTAAAACAAATGAAGGGTGAAAACCCCAAACTGCTTAGGTGGTCCATTTCCCTACAGGGGATGGACTTTACAGTGGAACATAGGCCTGGGAGTAACCATGCGAATGCAGATGGACTCTCTAGGTATTTCCACTTAGAACATGAAGACTTAACTGGGCAAGGTTAGTTTAATGTCCCTACGTTTGGGGGGGGTTGTGTAGGAGAGTAGGATCTGCTTCACAGGGGTACCCCCACTTTTTGCTGATACTTCACTGGTTTTCGACATTAGTCTGGCTGGGGCCCTGCTATTCAGAACCCCAGCCTAGCTGTTTCCTCTTTAAAAGGGTCTCCATGTGCCTTAGGCACATCACTGATTGGGATCTGGAGTGCCCTTGTAAGTCCCTAGTATATGGTATACTATGTACCAAGGGCATAGGTACCTCAGAGGCCTGCCAGGGGCTGCAGCATGTATTATGCCACCCCTGGTAGGCCATCCAAACTGACACCACAGGTCTGCTACTGCAGCCTGGGTAAGGTGGTGCATGCACCCCTTGCTGTGGTATAGGTTACCTATATCACTAAAAGCATACACACATATAAACCTATAAGTCACTCCTAAGGCAGGCCTTATCAATCCTAAAGGCAGAGTGCATGGTTCCTATGTGAGAGGGTGCCCCTGCATGAGCAGGGCCCCTCTGCAGCGTTCGGAGACCATCTCTGATGCTGTTTGTAGTGCAGCCTGACCATATACTCTTAAACGCATTATATCCTCGCGGTAAAATGCTAACTATGGAATGGCTGCACCTAAACATGTCGTGTTTGGTGTCAAACATCTTGGAATACTACCCCCCGCCAATCCTGGCGGCGGGGGTAGCATTCCACCCTTCTAGAGGGAAAGGCATGTTAACTCTGACGAGTCCGGTAACTTCTTTCCAGAGCCCTGGCATCACAAAATGGATGCTGCTGCCACAGACACGAGTCTGGCCTCCTGCTGCTGGACGAAACTCCGGCAGGGGAGGCCTGGACAATAGGTTTCCTGTCCCAGGGAGGTGTGACCACCTCCCCAGACAGGACAATGTGTATTGGGGCTGGGCGGGAGCACTTTCGGGTGCTTTGAAGTCCTGCACTGGGGGCACATTTGGTGTCCCTGTGCATACCCCAGTTCAAACCGGATCAGGGGCTTGCAGCCCCTGCTTTGGCGCGAACTGGACAAAGGGAAAGGGGTGTAGCCACCCCTCTGCCCTGACCCACCCATAGGTGGGGCCACAGAGTAGTCCATCCCCTATTTTTGGAATAAAGGTAGGAACCCAGTCCTTAGGACTTTAGATTATACCTGGACGAAACTCTGAAACAGAATCCTGGACCTTCGACGCTCTACTCACGATTAGAGGACTGAAGAATCTCCCTTGGGGTCAAGGAGTGACTCCCCTGCTTGGCAGGCACCAAAGAAGCATCTGTCCGGTTCGCATTACTGAAGCTCCCGTCGGACGCCGAAGTCATCGCATCACCAGAGGTGGATTCTCAGACTTCCCCGAGGCTACCCTGAGTCCCCAGCAAAGCTGAGGCCCGTGGCTATCGTGGGTGACTTGAGACCGTGACCCCTGGACACCGAGCACACTTGCAAGTGCACCATCTTCTGGGTCTCCCAAGAAGTCGTGCTTTGGGCTCCGAGTAGCCCTAGCCTCCAGCACCACCTGCACCGAAGATCACTGGCCCCCACTCCACGAGTGTCCTGTAAGCCAGCTCCACGTGCGGCGTCACGAGGCTCCTTCGCGGTCGCTAGCCCGTTGGCTAGTAGCCCTTACCGAAGGCCAATCTTTTCTTTACTTGGCAGTCTGGTTGCTCCAGGCCTGCCCTCACTTACCCTTGCTGGGTGAGTTCCCCAGACCTTGCTGGTCTGCATCATCGACGATCTACATCTTACTCGAGACTTGCCGTTGCCAAGGCCTGTTGGGTCCAATCTGGTCGCCGACACCTCTGCACTCGACAGACATCGAGCAACAGCCCGAATCCTGCTCCTGGTCGCCGACAACGCCTCCCGGACCTCGTGGCTGAAGAGTCAAGACGACCGTCAACGAACTTGAAGCACTCGACATCGGTGGGCATCTGTCCATCGCCCTCCTGGTCACTGGCTAGTGACCCAGACTCTGTCCCCTCTGCTTTCAGGTTCTTCAGAACTCCGATCCACTCTTGGATCCACCCGGACACTTTTCTCCTGGTCGCCAGCAGCACTTTGCAGCAGATCGCCATAAGAAACGACGACGAAACCCGACCCCGAAAGGCACCTATGCACCCGGCTTCCCTGGGTGAGGTAACACGAGTACTCCGGTGCTCCCGTGGGTAGAGACTCTTCAAAGTCCTAGATCTCAAAGGGTTTTGTCCTAGTCCTCTTTAAAGTGTCCCTTTCCTCTATTTTCCCGATCCCGACTTTCTCCATAGAAGTTAACGGCGTATCGCGGTTGTGTATTTACACTGCACGCGTCTCCCGTGGGTCCCCTGTGTCACTACCTTGGGTGGTTCCTTGTGGTCCAAGCACTTCTAGAGGCTCTAGGCCTAGTGTCTAGTTCAGTCGTGGTTCGCATACCACTTTATTGGTATATGGTTTGGTACACCCCTAGGGCCCAAACGTGTATTTGTGCTATTACTGTGATTTAAGATCTTATAACCTATGTATTTCGAACTCTAGCCTCATAAAGAGACTAGAGGGGTGTGTTTAGTAATAAATACATATATTTTGAATATATACCTGGTGTGGTGCTCTTTCATTTGGTCACTCAAGAGATTATAGACTGGTAAAACAAGCTGCTTTACATTCCTTCAAGACTTAGCCTGAAGGCTGCTCTCCACAGCTACCACTAGGATAGCTTTCAATAAGGTTGTCTTTAACCTACCTACCATAAGAGTCGATTTGGACTGGTGCAAGGTGCCCACTATAATTAGTGGACAGCATATGCCAGGCCAACTTCTCACAAAAGGGATTACTAGTGCCTCTCTAATAGTGGGCGGAAGTGTCCTAGCATCCAGCGAGGCCGCATATAGACGCTCTAAGTGGGGGGCCACGATGTCCACAAATGTCAGGTAAAAGTCCACTGGTAGGCCATCCGGTCCCGGTGTCTTCCCCCGTGCCATACCTTTTATTGCCGCTCTAATTTCCCCAACTGTGATTGACAGCGCCAGGGAATCCTCGATATCTGCTCCCAACCCCGGCAATTGTATCGTGTCAAGGTATGCCCTTATCCTTTCCAGCGGCACCACACACGGCTGCCCATAGAGGGTGGCATAATACCTTTGAAACTCTTCATTAATGGCACTTGGAGAATAGAGCACCTGCCCCCCAGGATCTGTAATGCTCGGGATGGGTGTCCCTCTTGTCTCAGGTCTAACCAACCAAGCCAGCAATCTGCCAGCTCTGCCCCCTTCCTCGTGCGGACGCACCCTGTAATTATTGAAGTCTAGGATCTGTAACCTGTCCCAGGTGTTATTGTAGCCACTCCTAAGTTCCGCTATCTCATCCTGCACCACTAAACCTGCCGCCAGTTCCCCGTCCAGCGCTTGTTGTCGTTGCTCTATGCGCTCCAGCTCCCCAGTAATTACACGTCGGAGTCCCACCGTTTGTCCCAGACATTGCCCCCTAGTGACCACCTTGAACGCTTCCCATTCCACTAATGGAGAGCTAGCTGTGCCTTGATTGCTAGAGAAATAGTTAACCAATGCAGCCGCTAATATCTGTTTGAACCCCTCATCAACTAACAAATTGGAATCCAATCTCCAGGAAGGGATGGGAGTCCTTTCGGGGGTAGGGGTAAACTGCATAAGCAGGTGGCTATGATCGGATATAGCTCGTCCCAAATATTCAGTCCCGGAAAGCAGGTGAGTAAGTGTGGCGGAACAAAAGAACATGTCCAACCGTGTGTGAAGAGAATACAGGTGGGAGTAATAGGAGTAAACTCTCTGCCGATTGTGCTGAAGTCGCCATATGTCAACCAATCCCCAACCGTCCACCCACCGTCTGAGACCCTGTGCTGTAGTAGATGCGAGTGTACCACGCAGTGGGGGAGTAGATCTATCACAATCAATATTATACACACAATTAAAATCCCCTCCCAGGATTAAGGTGTCTTTGTCCACTCCTGCCAAAATCCCAGACAGCTTCTCTAGGAAAGGGATCTGATCCCTGTTGGGGGCGTACACATTGCCTATCGTTATCTCCCTAACGGCCAGTTTCCCAAGTAAAATAACAAATCTTCCCTCTGCGTCTATCCATTTCCGAGTAAGTTGAAAGAGAACACCCGGGCAAATCCACACCAACACCCCTTTCGCAAATGCAGAGTAAGTAGTGGCATAAAGCTGCCCCCTCCACATACGCTTCAGCCTCCCCGCTTCTGTTTCCGTGAGATGGGTCTCCTGCAGCAACGCCACATGTACCCCTCTGCGGCGTATGTAATTAAAGATGGTATATCATTTAGCAGGTGACCCCATACCTCGTATGTTCCAGGTGAGAAGTTTAAACTCGCCTGCTCTGACTACTGGTGGCGCCATCTAACCATGTTAGAATACATGCCCTGAGTCCCACCCATGTTCACAACACCGAAAGTCGGCATCGCCCTCCTGGTAGTAAATAATAACCCCAAAACATGAACTCCCACACCCGTGAGCGGACTGACAACGGTCAGCTGCCCAAATTCACAAAACCAGTGCATTGTACAATCCTATGACAAAAGAACTAGGTCCTAGGAACCAGCGAAGGACCTACCATGGAGCGTGACCCGAACTTGTTAGTGGCTAGTTGTTTGGCACTAAGGTCCACATGGCGGAACAGCCAGAAAGTCCGGTTCCCCCCAGGGTCCAGGAGCCCCCCCACCCCCCCACCCCCGCCGTCCCAGCAAAAGAAGTAATCCACATGCCGCATAGGGCTAACCGCCGTAGTAACTGACCTCTGTACCCAGAGCCCTAAAGGCAAAAAGAACAAAGAAAAACAGGGGACAAGCGAAAGCGAGGAGATCCAGCTGGGAAAAAAAGAAAGAAGAGGACCAGAGCCCAGGGGGGAAGAGAAAACAGGAGGACAAATACGCAGTTACTCAGCCAAAGAATGTGTCCGCCGTCTGTGGCGTAACCACTGGTACGCTCCTGAGTTCACTCTGCGAGGCATCTGAGCCGGAACTACCAGTGTCATGGTGCGAGTGCGACCCTCTCTCAAGTGTCGAGGTACCACTCTGCGCTATCTCCATCACAGCCTGCAGTGCCTTCGCTCTTTCTGCTGCTGTGCGTGATGGGCTAGGCTTCTTGGTGTACCGTTGGCGCTGCCTTCTCCGTGGCCGTTTCCCAGAGGCCTCCATAGTATCAGCAGATTGTCGGGGGGTAGCCTTAGTGTGTCCTTCCGTTCTGTATGATTCCACCCATTCCCAGGCCGCCGCGGGATCGTCACAAAAATGTTTTCCCATCTAGGGCGATCCGCAACCTAGCCGGGAACATCAGGGAATAGGATATGCCCTCCTCTCGGAGCGTACGCTTGACCTCCAAAAACGAGGCACGCCATCGCTGCACTTCCCAAGTGTAGTCTGGGAACAGGGATACTCTGCAGTTCTCAACCGTGTACGGCCCATCAGTATGAGCTTTTTAGAGTAGAAGGTCTCTATCGCGGAAATGGAGGAGTCTGGCCACCACCGGTCTCGGTGGTCTCCCCGGCGCCGGTGGTCTGTTGGGCACACGGTGGGCCCTTTCCAGTGTATAGAACTGCGAGAGGCCCTCCGGCGCTACCACGTCCTTCAACCATTTCTCCAGGTGGGATATCATGTCTCGTCCCTCACTGCCTTCCGGTAGCCCCACCACCCGCACATTATTGCGGCGATTATGCCCTTCCGCGGCCTCCGCCCTGCGCTCCATCACCACCATTCTATCAGAGAGGTCTTCCACTTTCGCAGCGAGGGCCTTCTGTGCTGGTGCGAACTCCTCCAGTGACTCTTCCACGGTTTTCACCCTATCAGAGAGTTTGCCATGTTCAGCTCACAGCAGGCCCAGTCCCACCGCCACCGTACTAATGTCCTGGTGCAGCGTCGCTTTAGTGTTGGCGATAGCCTCCAGGATCTTGGCGTACTGCTGCTGAAGCGGGACTTCAATCACTTCCCCTCCCAGCTCCGCAGGTACTCCGGGACGCCGTCCTCGTGCTCCGGGGGAGGGCCCCCCTGTTTCGCCCTGGGCTTACCCATTGGCAGCACTGCATGTACCACCACCTTCGATCTCGTTCGGCCTGCTCTCTGCGGGCAGGGTTTGGCCACCGCCCTCACGGATTCGTGCCCTTCCAACACGCAGCCCAGCTGGTAACACGCTGGCTCTCCCACTTCCTCAACTCTCAGGTCCATTTCGCTGCACCCCGGGTGTGACCTCTCTCCGGCTCCCCGCGGTCCCGCAGGGCCAGCCAGCCTCCAAGACAAGGAGAGTAATGCACTTCGCAAGTTAACGCATGACCAGGGCAGATGTTAGGACGACCCAGCACAAGGAAAGGCACCAGCTGCGTTTGAAGGCAGGGTCTCCCTGCGCCGAGACAGCGCAAAGTAATTGTCTCTCACCTTGCCTGCTCTTATGTACCAGTCCTCGGCACTCTCCTGTCCGGCCCAAGTATGTCCAGTCGCACTAGCAGTCGAGTTGGTCGTTCTCCTTGCGAGCCAGCTCCATCTACGTGATGCGCAGCCCGGCGGCATCCAAGGCAGCCGATAGAGGGCCTCCAGTTCTCCCCTCATACAGCGCACCAGAGCCACTCTTGCAGGACAACCAGGCCGGCCCGACGGGCCGAGGCGGGCCCCGCCACAACTTCAGCGCCCCAACGGTCGCCCCCAGCTTCACCTCAGCACACCGCAGGAGCGGGGTCGAGGCCCCATCCGCGGCCCTCACTGCACAGTAGTCCGAATAACCGGTCGGGAGCTTGCCGCCGGGTATCCCCGCCTCTTCGCCCCCGCAGCTCAACTCTCGGGGCTCCCGCAGATCAGATTCAAGTGCCCCAGGAAGGCGATCTCAGCATTTCCTCACCTCCTACAGCCCAGCGGGGTCTGGGCAACTCATTCCCACGGATGCCGAAGGGCGATCCATTGCTCGTGCCTCCGGTCCCCCAATGCGGCCCTCCGCCAGTGCTCCGGGCAGCGTCCCGGTGCTCCCACGTCTCGGCCTCAGCTCCACCAGGTCCAGGGGGGGAAGGGGGTCAGTGTGTCTCCAGGTATCTCCAGGGGCCACGGGGCATCCGCCGGGCACACCAGAGCCGCCAAGGAGTGGGCCGCCAGATCAGTGGCGCAGGTCCGCTACCTCACTCCGGCCGCCATCTTCCCTTCTCCTCCCTCACAGCATGGGATCGGCAAGCTGTACCGCCCGCCGGAGCTCCGGCATTCACTCACAGCGCCAGAGACCCCCCGGGCTGCCCTCCCAGATACTGTAGGGGGGGACCCCCAGACGCGGGCAGGAGCTCCGTTAATCAGGATATTTGTTGCGGCTGGTGCGGAGCTCCGAGCTCACGTGACTGCCATCTTCAGCTCCGTAGCCACGCCCACATCCAAGCTCTTTAATATGGATTTTGAAGTCTATTAGAAATGTCACTCTTTATTACAATGTGGAATGTGATACCTTCCGTGTATTAAAGTGTCTCAATGTTTTGCTCATTTACATTCTGTGTACTAATATAGTACAAATATATAAAAATGATAAATAGAATTGTAAAAATAATGCCACGTGACTCTTGGTCAGACCACTACTGCATCCACTTCTCCTTCATCAAACTCACCAAACACCACCATGCCTACCGCGACCCGTGCAGAAACTGGAACAAGATCTCCAAAGACCAACTCACCACCTCCCTCAGGAAAGCCCCACAGCCGTTCACCACAAACGCCAACGCCTCAGCATGCAACCTCCACCGATGGATGTCCGACTGTGCCGGCACACTTGCCCCCCTTAGGAATCCCTCCAGCAAGCTGCACCCCAGGAAATCTAGCTTGTTCTCCCCGCCCTCCAAGACTACAGGTGTACCTGCGGATGGCTCTTAAGAAGATGGAGGAGAAGCAAGACCTCGGCGGACCATGCAGCCCTCAAGACCGACATCATCTCATACCACCATCCCAACAGAATCACCAAGAAAGCTGCCATACAGGAACGCATCAAAGTCAATGCACACAACAGCAAAGAACTCTTCACCCTGATCAAAGTATTTGCTAAACTCTGTACGGACACCAAAACATCACCCCCCTTCCAAGATCTTTGTGACAACCTTGCCACCTTTTTACACCGCAAGATCTTAGATATCTACGACAGCTTTGCAATCCATGACCCAACCACCCCAACCACAACCACCACACCCGAATGTTCCAGATCCCAGCCCACACTGCTAAACTAGACCACCCTCACCATTGATGACACCCTAAGGATCATGAAAACCATCCATTCTAGGGCCCACTTGGACCCCTGCCCCCACCACATTTTCAACCGAGTAGGTGCCGCCATTGCCCCAGAGCACTGCTGCACCATCAACGGCCTCCATCGAATCTGCCACCTTCCCCGAAAAACCCCTGCTGAAGAAACCCTCTGCCAACCTGACGGACCTCAAGAACTACAGACCCATATCTCTGCTCTCCTTCCCAGCCAAATTCATCGAAAAGGCCATCAATGCTCAACTCACAGAATTCATCGTAACAAACCACACCCTGGGCCCCTCCTAATCTGTCTTCAGGAGCAACCACAGCACCGACACTGTACTCCTCACCGCAACTGATGACATCCGCACACTCCTCGACCGAGGCAAAACTGCAGCCCTCATCCTCCTGGGCCTCTCTGCACCTTCAACACCGTCTCCCACCACACCCGCTGCACAAGACTCCACGACGCCGGCATCAACTCTAAACCGCTAGAGTGGATCCAATCCTTCCTCACTGGCCGATCCCAAAGAGTCAGACTCCCACTGTTGTCCTCAAATCCTACAGAGATTAGCTGCGGAGTCCCCCAGGGCTCCTCCCTGAGCCCCACCCTATTCAACATCTACATGGCCCGCTTGCAGCCATAGTTAGAAACCACTGACTCAACATCGTCTTCTATGCCGACAACACACAGCTGATTCTCTCCCTCACTGATGAACCTGCAGCTGCTAAGAGCAACTTCCGCCATGGGATGTAGGCAGTAGCTGCATAGATGAAGGAAAGCTGCCTCAAACCCAACTCTGACAAAACCAAAGCCCTCATCCTAGGCTCCACCCCCTCCACTTAGGACGACATCTGGTGGCCAGCAGCACTCAGAACCCTCCTACACCCACCGACCAAGCACGCACCCTCAGCATCATCCTCAACTCCTCTCTCTCTATGAACCGCTAAATCACTACTGTATCATCTTATTGCTTCCACACTCTCTGCCTGCTCAGAGAGATAATAAAATGGATCCCCACCGAGTTCAGGAGAACGGTCACCCAGATGCTCGCCAGCAGCGAGTTTGACTACGGCAACACATTCTATGCCGGCACGACCCAAAAACTCACAAAGAAATTGCAGCACATTCAGAACACCTCTGCCAGACTTATCCTGGACATCCCCCACTGAAGCCACATCTCCGGTCACCTGCAAGACCTCCACTGAATCCCAATCAACAAAAGAATCACCTTCAAGCTCCTCACGCACGCCTACAAAGCCCTCCACAACATCGAACCTGAATACCTCAACCACTGCCTCTCCTTCTACACACCAACCAGACTGCTCTGCCCATCTGGCCCTGACCACTATCTAACAGATCCGCAAGACCTCAGCTGGAGGAAGATCCTTCTCCTACCTTGCTGCAAAGACCTGGAACTTCCTACCTCTGCACCTCAGGCAATCACTGTCTCTGCCTCAATTCAGGAAGGACCTGAAGACCTCTCTCTTTGACTGAACTGCAACCCCCTCTCCCCGAGAGCCTTGCGACCCTTATGGGTGATTAGTCGTGCTCTATAAGAACCCTGATTAATTGGTGTAATCCAGGGACAGGAATTGCTTTCCAAGGTTCAATCAGTTGGCCTCTTGTTTGTTTGCTTCAGGGACACAAACATCAGCGGCTCTTTTGACTCTAAGAGTGTCCAGCTGACCACAGAGGACTGGACTCTACAGCAGATGGAGAAAAGATTGGATTTAGTCATTTGTTCAGTCTCCGTACGTTGCATCCAAGCTGGGCATGAAAACCAGGTTTGTCCCACTCTAAGCTATTCACCATGTTAAATTTAGGCTGTGGGTGATTCATGGAGCCCTGCTTGGCTGCAGCTTTCAGCTTTGCCTTACTAGAGGAATTTGATAACCAACCCCCTGCCCTACAAAATAAGAATAGAGCAAATGGTGGCTCATTGTTGATTGAACTCACCTATCCCAGAGCACGTTTGCCGGCTCCACTCTGCTGTTCGCTATGGCAGTGAAGTAGGACACCGCGAGTCAGCTATAGCAGTAGCCTCTAAATTGACATTCTGAACTTTTAATTTGTGGTTTGGCTGCTAAAGATCGACCCCATGTTTGCACCATAACTTCCGCTAACTCCTACGTGGTGGGCTGCAAGGTGAAACACCTGCTGCCGTAGCATGCTGGACAGATGCTCAGCAGTAGGTGTGGTGGCTTGAGCATGATGTGTCTTAGATTGGACTTTGGAGCAGTACAGGGAGTCTTAGAGATCACTGACTGGAGCCTTTGGACTCTCTGGTCAGTGGCAACAGTGCCAGTCAACCAGAGGCACTGTTGGCAATCAGAATTCAGTCTACTCTGCTAGGATAAGCTTCCACAGGGCAGAGTTTTATAGGCACTATGGAGCGTAAGGGTGGGATTGAGCCCAAAGAGCCCAAGGTGCCCAAAGTGCCGAAAAAGCCCAATCCACACCTGGAGAATCCCAAGGAAAACACAATGGTGCAGTTATGGGCAGAGGTGATGGTGCAGGGCATTGGAAGTGAGGGAGTCATTGTGAGTGGGTATAATCAACCTGGAGAGCATCAGAGCAGATGCTGCCTTCTTCCGCTGTATATGGGGCAAATTCTGGTATGATTATTAATTCAGCATATCCTCTGCAGAAATTGAGTGGTGCTTTACATGCTGGCTCCCCAGGCATGTTGGCCATCGCCCCTGACCTGGAGCCAGTGCAGAAAACAATGACTGACTTTTTTAGCAAAGGGCCTGTGGGTTTCCCTATGGGCATAGAGGTATCTAAGCTGGCCGACCCACCTGGCCTTTCACGGGAGCATCTTGTTGTTCAGACTGCTTCGCTGGACCCCGCACAGTCTGTTAAACTCCAGCAAGAGACTTTAACCTCTAACACCTTTCCCTTGAAGTGCCCTCCCATGTTAACAGGTCCCATTTGCCCTACCAGTCTCTGGAACACTCTTCTCTCAAATTTTGCTTGATTGGGCCTGTATTGTGTCGGGTTTTGGTGGATGGTAGTGTCCTTGGAGGGGAAAATTATGAGGCCAGATGTTTCTGGTTCTAATTTGATGGTGAGTGTAGGATAGGGGCTTATCAGTCATAGACATCTGTCTATCCCTCTTAAGACTCCTGATCATCCCCCAGCACAATTCTTGGCTGCTACTGTGCCAGACTCGCAAGAAATCCTGGAGAATTTTGTTTTTCACTTTCAGGTCTGTCGGCTGGGAAAGCCCCATGTCTGAAGCCAGCTTGGACTTGGAGCTAGGAGCGGGTAAGAGTAAAAAGCAGGATGCCCCAGAGGATACTATAATATGTGCACACTCCTCTTGTAGCTTAGCCAATAAGAGGTCGGTGCTAAGACTCAGGTTAAAAATAAAGTAGGAAGGCAAAAGTGAAACTTCAGCAGGCTTTACCTGAGGGAGCTGGGGCAATGGTAAGTATGCCCTCTACGATGCTGCGAGACTGCTTGAGGAAGACGTCCCAGACACTGACACCTGGGAGGAAGATGGTCTCTTATGGGACTCTGAAGGTACACAGGTCATGCCCGTGAATTTTGGGAATGATAATAAGGCTAGGCTATACCTTAGAGAGGGATCTGAAGCATTGGGATGTGCTGTATCAGGGTTTTTGGCTCTCTCTTCTCCCTCTGGTTCCTGTGCTCAGGCTACACAAGAAGCACTGGAGTGCAGGGAAGCTTACCCTACAGTACGCCCTCCCCTATTTCTCCTTCCTTGTTGGCTATCTATGAATTATTACAATTACATAGGTGAGAATATCACAAGGACTAGATTTCTTTGAAGGTGGCACATTCGAAAATCCAGATGGCGCGAGGTAAAATGTCTAAAAACATGGACACCCTGCATAGGAGATTAAATTATATGGATAATCGTTCCACACTTACGAAGGAGACTGTACAGCACATGCAGGCTCAGGTGAAAGTCCATGAAACATGGCTTAGTGGCATTTTCTACAAGACAGAGGACATGGAAAATCATATGTGCCGGAATATCCTGCGGATACTAGGTATTCCTGAGGGCCAAGAGGGGGATGATGCCTTATGCTACATCACCCAGCTGTTCAGTCAGTCCTTCCCCCAACTGAAAGACTGGGATCTTGATTGCCAAGTGCAGCACACACACTACCATTTCATAAACCTTCTAAGGGTAGAACCTCGAAGTATCAGTGATCAACTTTGATTTATATGGTCAATGTCAAGTTCAAATTCAAAATAACTTTATTCAGCTTCAAAGACCATAAAGGTTTAACAGACATACATTACAATCTATAAATTTCTCCATGACATATTTGTGCAATAGCAAGGGTAAAATCAATACAAACAATCATTTCCGAAGAATCCAACAGTTAAAAAGAAATATAAATCTTCTTAGTATCAAATACTCGGTACGACATACTACAATATCAATCCTAAGATTTCATTAATACTTAAATATGAAATTTAAAAGGTTGCAACATTCACTATCATCTATTGTGATTCATAACGTTTTCTAATGATCATTCCAACTTTAATAAAATTAGTCACAGCAGTGCAAATGTCAAGAGTAGCCAAAGAGTGCAAAACGTTAAAGCCTTCAATATAGGTACAAAGTCGATTTTGCCTCAAGAGTGGGGCCAGAAATGTTCTCCTTGGCTCTACATAAAGGGGGCAGAACAATATACAGTGCAGGGTGCTCTGAGCTGCCATATTATCACAAGGGCATGGTGTGAGTTTGTCGACCCATCCTGACTGTTTTGGGAATGCCACTAGAAAATGAAGAGTGCATAAGCGAAATCTGGTTAAGAGAAATCAAATCCGGGCATTGGTGGTATAAGTAAGATAAAATTGAGGTTGCGAAGGGAACACACATAAAGGCCCTGACACCTCTCCGTGCGAGCGAAGCTCGCTTGCCCTAGATTAATACGTCTCTTTTATAGTGGCTTTCGCATTTGAGTTAATACTGGCAGGGTTGTCGTAGTAGTGCCCCAAGCCTATCTCATGAAGTCTATCTCTCACAAAACGGAGCCAGGGGATCGACAAAGCACTATCTAGGTAAATACAATCCTTGATAACGGCCCTTGTAAACGTTAGATCCTCAGACACCCAAATTTTAGCCCATAGAAACAGAGGGGCAGTATCTATTCGATCCTGTAAAAATTCCAGCCCCAACTCACGATGGCAAAAGAGTGTGGGGGCACTATTAGGGGTCATCAATAGCCTTTTAATAAATGTATTTTCCACAACCTGTAGGTGGCGGCTTTTGTGGTAACCCCAAACTCCTGCCCCATAGGATGCGACTGATAGACATTTAGCTTTTTATAGGGTAACCAGCTCTGTCACCGGTTTGTGACCTATTTTACAGGCAAAGCAAAATAGCCCCTCCACAACCCGGCTATTGTGTTGCACCATGGCGGTGACTAGAGGACCCCAATTGATAGTATTATTAAAATTATTCCCCAGGTATATAAAATTAGTCAGCTTATCAATAGTCTTTCCCCTTACAGCAAACTTTCTTGTTTTAGTCGATTTAGGGCCACACACCATGATATAAGATTTAATAAAATTGACTTGTAAGTCAAGAGCCGACATAAAATCCGTAAAAGCATTGAGTGACTAATGAAGGCTGTTTGCTGTCAAAGCCATTAGCACAGTGTCATCCGCATATAATAATAGCGGGACCGGGTTGCCACCTATTCAGGGAAAGTCAATTTCCTTGTCTATTAAAAATGCCTCAAGACCATTGGTATAAATTAAAACAAGCATTGGCATAGCCAATAGGTCTCGCCTATGGGACCTTATAAGTGTTTAGCCAGAGATATTGACTTTGCCTATGTCTTTAAGCTGTGCTGTACAGAAGTCTGCAGCATGATGAAAAGTTATAATAAAGAAGTGTCAGAAGCATTTTTGTTACCTTATATATGACCAAGAAAGCATTATGTACAACTGAACGACCATATTAAAAAGTATTAACAATAAATAATGTCTTGATGTTTTTTTTGTCCTTTTAATGTTGGCAACTTCTATCTGCCTGTCCCAATGGTTGCTTGTTATGGGTTTTTTTGGTATGGGGGCATAGATAACAGGAGGGTGAAGGTTGGGAAATAGTACCTGTATAACAGTCAGTGAGAGAGTCAGTCAGTTAGTCAGTCAGTCAGTGAGAGAGTCAGTTAGTTAGTCAGTCAGTGAGAGAGAGAGTGAGAGAGTCAGTCAGTCAGACAGTCAGAGAGTCAGTGAGAGAGTCAGTCAGTCAGTCAGTCAGTCAGTGAGAGAGTGAGAGAGTCAGTCAGTCAGTCAGTGAGAGATAGAGTGAGAGAGTCAGTCAGTCAGTGAGAGAGAGAGTGAGCGAGTCAGTCAGTCAGTGAGAGAGGCAGTCAGTCAGTCAGTGAGAGAGAGTGAGAGAGTCAGTCAGTGAGAGAGAGAGAGGCAGTCAGTGAGAGAGAGTGAGTGAGAGAGTCAGTCAGTGAGAGAGAGAAAATCAGTAAGTGAGAGAGAGAGAGTCAGAGAGTCAGTCAGTGAGAGAGAGAGTCAGAGAGTCAGTCAGAGAGAGAGAGAGTCAGTGAGTCAGTCAGTGAGAGAGAGAGTCAGTCAGTGAGAGAGAGAGTCAGAGAGTCAGTCAGAGAGAGTCAGTTAGTCAGTGAGAGAGTCAGTCAGACAGTCAGTCAGTGAGAGAGTCCGTCAGTCAGTCAGTTAGTGAGAGAGAGAGTGAGAGAGTCAGTCAGTTAGTCAGTCAGTTAGTCAGTTAGTGAGAGAGTGAGAGAGTCAGTCAGTCAGTGAGTGAGTGAGTCAGTCAGTGAGAGAGTCAGTCAGTCAGTGAGAGAGTCAGTCAGTCAGTCAGTGAGAGAGAGTGAGAGAGTCAGTCAGTCAGTGAGAGAGTCTGTCAGTCAGCTAGTGAGAGAGTCAGTCACTCAGTCACTTAGTCAGTGAGAGAGAGAGTGAGAGAGTCAGTAAGTCAGTGAGAGAGTCAGTCTGTCAGTGAGAGAGTCAGTCAGTCAGTCAGTGAGAGAGAGAGTGAGTGATAGAGTCAGTCAGTCAGTCAGTGAGAGAGAGTGAGAGAGAGAGTCAGTCAGTCAGTGAGAGAGAGAGAGAGTGAGAGAGTCAGTCAGTCAGTCAGTGAGTCAGTCAGTCAGTGAGAGAGTCAGTCAGCCAGTAAGTGAGAGAGAGAGTGAGAGAGTCAGTCAGTCAGTTAGTCAATCAGTGAGAGAGAGTGAGAGAGTCAGTCAGTCAGTGAGAGAGTCAGTCAGTCAGTCAGTGAGAGAATCAGTTAGTCAGTTAGTCAGTCAGTGAGAGAGTCAGTCAGTCAGTCAGTGAGAGAGAGAGTGAGAGAGTCAGTCAGTCAGTCAGTTAGAGAGTCAGTGAGAGTCAGTCAGTCAGTCAGTGAGAGAGTGAGAGAGTCAGTCAGTCAGTGAGAGAGAGATTGAGAAAGTCAGTCAGTCAGAGAGAGAGAGTGAGAGAGTCAGTCAGTCAGTGAGAGAGTGAGAGTCAGTCAGTCAGTGAGAGAGAGAGTGAGAGAGTCAGTCAGTCAGTCAGTGAGAGAGAGAGAGAGTCAGTCAGTCAGTGAGTCAGTCAGTCAGTGAGAGAGTCAGTCAGTCAGTAAGTGAGAGAGAGAGTGAGAGAGTCAGTCAGTCAGTTAGTCAGTCAGTGAGAGAGAGAGTGAGAGAGTCAGTCAGTCAGTGAGAGAGTCAGTTATCCAGTCAGTGAGTCAGTCAGTCAGTCAGTGAGAGAATCAGTTAGTCAGTCAGTGAGAGAGTCAGTCAGTCAGTCAGTGAGAGAGTCAGTCAGTCAGTCAGTGAGAGAGACAGTGAGAGAGTCAGTCAGTCAGTCAGGGAGTAAGTGAGAGTCAGTCAGTCAGTCAGTGAGAGTGAGATTGAGAGAGTCAGTCAGTCAGTCAGGCAGTGAGAGAGAGAGTGAGAGTCAGTCAGTCAGTCAGTGAGAGAGTCAGTCAGTCAGTCAGTCAGTCAGTGAGACAGAGTGAGAGAGTCAGTCAGTGAGAGAGAAAGAGTCAGTCAGTGAGAGAGAGTGAGAGAGCCAGTCAATGAGAGAGAGAGTCAGAGAGTCAGTCAGTGAGAGAGAGTCAGACAGTCAGTCAGTCAGTCAGTGAGAGAGTCAGTCAGTCAGTCAGAGAGAGAGTGAGAGTTAGTCAGTCAGGCAGTCAGTCAGTGAGAGAGAGAGTGAGAGAGTCAGTCAATCAGTGAGTCAGTCGGTCAGTGAGAGAGTCAGTCAGTCAGTGAGAGAGCCAGTCAGTCAGAGAGAGAGTGAGAGAGTCAGTCAGTCAGTGAGAGAGTCAGTCAGTTAGTCAGTGAGAGAGTGAGAGAGTCAGTCAGTCAGTCAGAGAGAGATTGAGAGAGTGTCAGTCAGTCAGTGAGAGAGAGAGTGAGAGAGTCAATCAGTCAGTCAGTCAGTCAGTGAGAGAGTCAGTCATTCAGTCAGTTAGTCAGTCAGTGAGAGAGAGTGAGAGAGTCAGTCAGAAACTGGACCGTGCTACAAAGAACAAACAAAGAAGAGTGTGAGTTGTGGAAACATGGAGTCAGTCAGTCCGTTAGAGAGTCAGTGAGAGTCAGTCAGTCAGTCAGTGAGAGAGTGAGAGAGTCAGTCAGTCAGTGAGAGAGAGATTGAGAAAGTCAGTCAGTCAGTCAGTCAGTGAGAGAGAGTGTGAGAGAGTCAGTCAGTCAGTGAGAGAGAGTGAGTCAGTCAGTCAGTGAGAGAGAGAGTGAGAGAGTCAGTCAGTCAGTCAGTGAGAGAGAGAGAGTCAGTCAGTCAGTGAGTCAGTGAGTCAGTGAGAGAGTCAGTCAGTCAGTAAGTGAGAGAGAGAGTGAGAGAGTCAGTCAGTCAGTGAGAGAGAGATTGAGAAAAGTCAGTCAGTCAGTCAGTCAGTGAGAGAGAGTGTGAGAGAGTCAGTCAGTCAGCGAGAGAGAGTGAGTCAGTCAGTCAGTGAGAGAGAGAGTGAGAGAGTCAGTCAGTCAGTCAGTGAGAGAGAGAGAGTCAGTCAGTCAGTGAGTCAGTGAGTCAGTGAGAGAGTCAGTCAGTCAGTAAGTGAGAGAGAGAGTGAGAGAGTCAGTCAGTCAGTTAGTCAGTCAGTGAGAGAGAGAGTGAGAGAGTCAGTCAGTCAGTGAGAGAGTCAGTCATCCAGTCAGTGAGTCAGTCAGTCAGTCAGTGAGAGAATCAGTTAGTCAGTCAGTCAGTGAGAGAGTCAGTCAGTCAGTCAGTGAGAGAGTCAGTCAGTCAGTCAGTGAGAGAGAGAGTGAGAGAGTCAGTCAGTCAGTCAGGGAGTAAGTGAGAGTCAGTCAGTCAGTCAGTGAGAGAGAGATTGAGAGAGTCAGTCAGTCAGGCAGTGAGAGAGAGAGTGAGAGTCAGTCAGTCAGTCAGTGAGAGAGTCAGTCAGTCAGTCAGTGAGACAGAGTGAGAGAGTCAGTCAGTGAGAGAGAAAGAGTCAGTCAGTGAGAGAGAGTGAGAGAGCCAGTCAATGAGAGAGAGAGTCAGAGAGTCAGTCAGTGAGAGAGAGTCAGACAGTCAGTCAGTCAGTCAGTGAGAGAGTCAGTCAGTCAGAGAGATAGTGAGAGTTAGTCAGTCAGGCAGTCAGTCAGTGAGAGAGAGAGTGAGAGAGTCAGTCAGTCAGTGAGAGAGAGAGTCAGTCAGTCAATCAGTGAGTCAGTCGGTCAGTGAGAGAGTCAGTTAGTCAGTCAGTCAGTCAGTGAGAGAGCCAGTCAGTCAGAGAGAGAGTGAGAGAGTCAGTCAGTCAGTGAGAGAGTCAGTCAGTTAGTCAGTGAGAGAGTCAGTCAGTCAGTCAGAGAGAGATTGAGAGAGTGTCAGTCAGTCAGTGAGAGAGAGAGTGAGAGAGTCAATCAGTCAGTCAGTCAGTCAGTGAGAGAGTCAGTCAGTCAGTCAGTCAGTCAGTGAGACAGAGTGAGAGAGTCAGTCAGTGAGAGAGAGTCAGTCAGTGAGAGAGAGTGAGAGAGCCAGTCAATGAGAGAGAGAGTCAGTCAGTGAGAGAGAGTCAGACAGTCAGTCAGTCAGTCAGTGAGAGAGTCAGTCAGTCAGTCAGAGAGAGAGTGAGAGTTAGTCAGTCAGGCAGTCAGTCAGTGAGAGAGAGAGTGAGAGAGTCAGTCAATCAGTGAGTCAGTCGGTCAGTGAGAGAGTCAGTCAGTCAGTCAGTCAGTCAGTGAGAGAGCCAGTCAGTCAGAGAGAGAGTGAGAGAGTCAGTCAGTCCGTGAGAGAGTCAGTCAGTTAGTCAGTGAGAGAGTGAGAGAGTCAGTCAGTCAGTCAGAGAGAGATTGAGAGAGTGTCAGTCAGTCAGTGAGAGAGAGAGTGAGAGAGTCAATCAGTCAGTCAGTCAGTGAGAGAGTCAGTCATTCAGTCAGTTAGTCAGTCAGTGAGAGAGAGTGAGAGAGTCAGTCAGAAACTGGACCGTGCTACAAAGAACAAACAAAGAAGAGTGTGAGGGGTGGAAACATGGAGTCAGTCAGTCCGTTAGAGAGTCAGTGAGAGTCAGTCAGTCAGTCAGTGAGAGAGTGAGAGAGAGTCAGTCAGTCAGTGAGAGAGAGATTGAGAAATGTCAGTCAGTCAGTCAGTGAGAGAGAGTGTGAGAGAGTCAGGTCAGTCAGTGAGAGAGAGTGAGTCAGTCAGTCAGTGAGAGAGAGAGTGAGAGAGTCAGTGAGTCAGTCAGTGAGTGAGAGAGAGAGTCAGTCAGTCAGTGAGTCAGTCAGTCAGTGACAGAGTCAGTCAGTCAGTTAGTCAGAGAGAGTGAGAGAGTCAGTCAGTCAGTTAGTCAGTCAGTGAGAGAGAGAGTGAGAGAGTCAGTCAGTCAGTGAGAGAGTCAGTCATCCAGTCAGTGAGTCAGTCAGTCAGTCAGTGAGAGAATCAGTTAGTCAGTCAGTCAGTGAGAGAGTCAGTCAGTCAGTCAGTGAGAGAGTCAGTCAGTCAGTCAGTGAGAGAGAGAGTGAGAGAGTCAGTCAGTCAGTCAGGGAGTAAGTGAGAGTCAGTCAGTCAGTCAGCGAGAGAGAGATTGAGAGAGTCAGTCAGTCAGTCAGGCAGTGAGAGAGAGAGTGAGAGTCAGTCAGTCAGTCAGTGAGAGAGTCAGTCAGTCAGTCAGTCAGTGAGACAGAGTGAGAGAGTCAGTCAGTGAGAGAGAAAGAGTCAGTCAGTGAGAGAGAGTGAGAGAGCCAGTCAATGAGAGAGAGAGTCAGAGAGTCAGTCAGTGAGAGAGAGTCAGACAGTCAGTCAGTCAGTCAGTGAGAGAGTCAGTCAGTCAGTCAGAGAGAGAGTGAGAGTTAGTCAGTCAGGCAGTCAGTCAGTGAGAGAGAGAGTGAGAGAGTCAGTCAGTCAGTGAGAGAGAGAGTCAGTCAGTCAATCAGTGAGTCAGTCGGTCAGTGAGAGAGTCAGTCAGTCAGTCAGTCAGTCAGTGAGAGAGCCAGTCAGTCAGAGAGAGAGTGAGAGAGTCAGTCAGTCAGTGAGAGAGTCAGTCAGTTAGTCAGTGAGAGAGTCAGTCAGTCAGTCAGTCAGAGAGAGATTGAGAGAGTGTCAGTCAGTCAGTGAGAGAGAGAGTGAGAGAGTCAATCAGTCAGTCAGTCAGTCAGTGAGAGAGTCAGTCATTCAGTCAGTTAGTCAGTCAGTGAGAGAGAGTGAGAGAGTCAGTCAGAAACCGGACCGTGCTACAAAGAACAAACAAAGAAGAGTGCGAGGGGTGGAAACATGGAGCGCAGGCTGCTAATTAGTAACCTGATCCACGACGAGGGAGGAATGCAGCTGCCAGCCTGCGCGCCACTGCTCGCTCCCGAGAGCAAAATACCGTGGGAGTGAACATTTGGGACATGCACCCGCCTTTGGCCATTTGCGTGCTTTCATTATTGAAAGACACACGCAAAGGCCAATCAGATATGTGGGAGGAGTCCGAACCACACGGAGAAGTTTTGAGCCCTCACAAGAAGCCTCCCATAGTGCAGCACATGCGCGCTGCGATAGGCTCAACCTAAAAAGGAATGGAGCTAAAATACACCTCTACCGTACACCTTCTGTAGAGACAATAGGCCTAGTCTTTTCCCACTGGAAACCATATCTTATAGCAACAGTGGTAGAGGCATGGAGCCTGCGTAGAAGGGAGATGAGAGCTTCCTCAACACTCATTGTCCCCATTAGTGCCCACAACTTCTCCCGTTTAATAGTATCAAAAGCACTGGACAAGTCCATGAAGGCCAGGTGGATGGAACCACCCCCGGCCCTCAAGTACTTGCCCATAATCCGGGACAGGTTGAGGCACTGCTCTGTGGTGCCCAACCCCCTCCTGAAGCCATATTGCGTCCTTGACATGATCCCTGTGTCAGTCGCCCAGGTTTCGAGTCGTGATAGGACGACCCTGCCCAAGACCTTAGCAGTAGAGTCAATGAGGGAAATTGGCCTATAGCGGGCTGGATCACTCCAATTACCCTTTTTGAACACGGGGACCACAATGGCCTTCTTCCATGACACTGGGATTGGGCCAATCACCACTGATTTAAAAACATTGGTCAGCAGCGATGCCCAGAGGTTGGGATTACTTTTAAACAAATCTAGAGGGACCTCATCGGGGCCTGGGGCTTTCATACAGATTCCTTTTGCTAAAGCCTCCTCAACCTCAGCCACCATGAGGGATGCACTTAGTTGGGCGGCCAAGGTTAGGTCTGAGGGTGGATCCTCACTTTCCTCCTCTAGCTGAACACAATTTGGATTAAATATAGCCGAGAAGTGGGATTCCCAATCATCCCCCAAGATCAGAGAGTCCATCTGCCCGACCTCATCCATAAAGAAGGGACGATTAATGATATTCCAAAAGCTTTTAGAGTCTTTAAGGGCACTGGCTCTCTCCAAATCTTCCCAAGCTAATCTCCTCAGTTCTTCCTTCCTTTGGTTAGTAGCACTTTTTTATATTCCTGTCTTGCGCTTTTAATTTGGATTCTATCACGAGGATTTGCATGAAGGGCCATTTTAAGATTCTTTTGGGCTCTGGAGCACTCGGTATTAAACCACCGACTCTCTCGGGGTTCCCTTCTCTGTACGGGTCGAGTAGGTCTTTTACCTATGTCTGCACAAACAAGTTCAAAATCGTGGATGACCTCATCTGGGGAAGCGTCGTGTTGAAGGCATCTCATAATAGAGTCTACATTCGCTGCCACAATTTTGCCCTCAAATTCTGTAGGGTTTATTTTACCCCAGTTTAATCTTACCCCTTTGTTACGGTCATATTGAATAAGGCGACCATCACCTTTCCCTACTGTGCCTAATATACTAAGGGAGATAGTAAGGGGATTATGATCACTGGCGTTATTTGGTGCTACTTCAAAATCGCCAACAAGCGGCAAGTACCTCCTCGAAATGAACATAAAATCTATAAAACTCCCCTTACCATCTCCAATATAAGTAGGGAACTGTTCCACAAGGCTAGTGGCCGAATCATTGATAAGGCCTACGTCATTATCAATAATAATAGAATTTAAAGCCTCGCCCTGTGGTGTATGAATAAAATGCGATTGAGGCTGGTCCTCCAAGTCCAGCAGCCCACAAACTCATTTGGTGCTGTGCGTGCAGGTAGTGCAGTTGAAATCCCCCACCCATAGAATACATAATGGCTGCCACTTCCCTGAAATAGTGTTGATTTCTGCCTGTAGGGCTTCAATAACATGGCAACTATTTTGGTCAAAGATGTTGTAATACCAGTTTACCAACAGTAACTTGACCCGAATTAGGTTAGAAATCAAGGCTAGTTGGTACCAGGGTGAGGAGTTAGTGACAGAGGCTTGTACAGACCCATATTTTACAGAAATTAGCAGCACCAGCCCTCGTTTAGCCCTCCCTGCCGATGAAGGGGTTGCGCGGGCAGTGAAGGAGCGATAGCCGTCCATCGCAATATTGTCCTTATGCCATGTTTCCTGGAGGCAGATGATGTCAAAGCCCCTAATATACTCTAACCACTCCTCATTAAGCAATTTTGTGCAAATACCAGAAATGTTCCAGGAGATAATTTTAAATAGGTGAATAGTGTGTTCCTGATTCACCGTGCTCACCGATGTTAAGTTAATGACAGGAATAGCAGCAATAGTTGCCAGGCCAAACCCCTCTCCTCCGGGGTTATCATTAAAGATAGAGGTAGAGGACCGGGAGCACTTTACAGATTGAACCATATTCTTAGTAGTCTTAATGAGGTTGCACAAAGTGATACCAGATGGCTCTACTGGCGATTTGCTACCAATGTCAACAGCATCTGCGGCTCTCTCTAGATTGATGCTTTGTAAACTAGAACTATGCGTTTCGACTGTACTACCCGCACACTCAGGCAATCAGTCGATTTCACTCAAACCTCGAAGTATCAATGATCAATTTTGATTTATATAGTCAATGTCATCTTTCATCAGTTGCTATACCAGCCTGCTTGCCAAAGCAGTCCGGTGAGATCTTGCAGAGATGAGTTCTTTGTGGTCGAATTTTTGCCACAACACTGTTGGACGAACATGGCAGCTATGGGAACTGATTCCCACCTTTGTTAAGCTTGGTGATACTGTTTCCCTGCCTTGAGCCGGCCAATTTAAGAATTATCTATGCGAGCCGAACATTTTTATGCCAAGTCTTTTATAAGGCTCAGGCACTTCTGGACTCATGAACGCATGATTAATGATTGATATGGTTTGATTTAGTTCCTTTTCTGCAGTCCTTTATTGGTTTTATATTGTGTGAAATGTTGCTGATTTCTGCAGGTCTCTTTCAAACCTTCCCTTGTGCCTGTCTTTGTGGTCTCATTAGTAGGTCTTTCAATTTGGTGTGGTTGGCCATTGACTTTGCCGGGCACGGATACTGATCAGCAATTATCCGACGTCTCAATATAGTGTTGGGAGGGTTGATGGTGGGGGTCACAGAAGATCCTGGTCTCACTCGGGAAACCTGGATAGGTGAGGGTGTTCGTCTGGGGGGGTCCGAAGGGTTTGGTTTTGAGGGGAGGCATGGGATCTGATTGCAATGGTTTGGATGGGTTTTTTGGAGGGCTGGAATGTTGATTGCAGAAATGCAAAAGGGGAAAGTATCAAATCACTGTTTTTTGTGTGGTGTCATACAGAATGTGTCATTTTTAACATTTAAGGATGGCCAGTATTATCAGCAGCAGTAGCTGGGGCTTACAGTTAGTTAGCTTGAATATTAATGGCCTGAGAGCAGCTACAAAGTCGATACATGAAGATTAAACTTTTGTTACTTAAGCCCCACCTTCTTTGTATTCAAGAGACTCATCTATCTTTGTCAAAACTTAAAAATGTGAACATTTTGGGTGATAATATACTTGTTGCATTAGGTGGGGATGGGTCCCAGCAGGGGTGGCCCTATTAGAAAGAGATTAAGGGTGGAAGGTGTATAAGGCAAAATTTGAACAGTCAGGCAGGTGGGCCCATCGCACATATAGGGAAGCATAGTGTGCAATTGACGGTTTGTATGGTTTAGGCATCAAATAAGTATGATCCATCACTTTTCAATTTTGTTACTATCTGAGCTAAGTCAATGGTGTGCTCCTTTTTTATTTGTGGTGACTTTAACTTGCCACTGGTACCCCAATTTGATACTACCTCAGGCTCGCTTCTGGTTGAATCGCATATGAAAAATTTTGCACTGCACTGAGGGAGGTTATTAACTCTCATGCTCTTATTATTATGGCATGCATGCTGCGTCATCTGAGCCCGGTCATACATTTTATTCAGTGTCACATAAGGTTCTCTCTTGAATTGATATGGTGCTAGCATGTTCTCCCTTTCAATTAAATTGAATCCGTACACTATTTCAGATCATAATGCTCTCTCAGTATTTATTAAATTGAGCTCCAGTGCTGTCATTGCTTCCCCTTCTGGGTGGGCTTTTTACCATAAATTATTGCTAGAGAAGAGGTATTTGAACTATATGACTGCCTGCTTGAAAGATTACTTTCTTGATAATCAAAACTCGTCCTTTCCAGATATACTGTGGGATGCAATAAAAGCTGTGGTGTGTGGCATGACCCTCCGCTTTACCATTCAATGCGATAAAGGGGATAAAATTGTGTCAGAACAGTCCTGTGCTGATCTTCTTTTTTTGGAATTAAAGCAATCCAAAAAATATTTCCGAATGCCATTTCGATGAAGCAGAAAACTTACTGGATCAATTAAATTTCACATGCATGACTATACAGGAAAAGATTTGGGACAAAGCCTGCCTAAGGTGGCAGACAAAATGGGCTCTTTTTTTTTAAAACAGTGAAGAGATGGGTCGGCTTCTATCTTTTCAGATTAGAGACAGACAGTTCAAGAATACAATTATGATCATTCGGAATTCGACAGGTCAACTCAGATCAGGTCCTGCTAATATTTTATCTATATTTCAGGAACTTTATGCCGCTCTCTATCATGAGGAGAGTCCTACTTCACCAGCAGGCATTAAAAACTACCTGCAGGCAGTAGGTTTACCCTGTGATTCTGCCACTCAGTGTGAAATGTTAGATGCTCCCATCATGTCAGCAAAGATCAGGAAAGCATTGTTTCAACAAGCCTAAGGAAAAGCATTGGATCCGGACTCTATACCTACTAAATGTTATAAAGCTTTTACAGATATCTTTGTGCTTAGATTAGAAGAGTTGGTCACTTCTACAGTTTTTTTGCAAGCAGTACCAGCATCTTGGGGGTAAGAATATATTTTGATCTTTTTAAAGAAGGGTAAAGACCCTCTCAATTGCGGATCATATTGTCCTATTTCTTTAATGAATACAGACACAAATATCTATATCCGTGTTTTGGCCAACCATTTATCTTCTGTAATGGCTACTTTACTTGATAATATGCAGCATGGATTTATCCTGGAGCAGGGTTACTACTGCCAATATTAACATGGCCATCTTTGTTTTGGACATTGCAGGAACATAGGGGGAGTCCGCAGGATTGATTCTGCTTGAAGCCAAGAAGGCATTTGACAGGGTCTCGGGGGGCTCGGGAGGAGCTTATAAATGCAGTTAGAACACTTTATACCTCATTATCAGGTTGAATAGTTAGTATGAAACACATATTGGATAGTTTTGTGCTTCTACGGGGCACACTGCAGGGATGTCCTCTGTCCCCTTTACTATTTGTGCTGTGTTAGAAATGGGATTCCTGGTTGGATGAGGTATCTACCCAGGCCAGGCAGGAACCACCACTCTAGTGGGTTAAGCTAGATAAACACTAAAAGATAACCTGTGTTCACCCTCTGGTAGCTTGGCACAGAGCAGTCAGACTTATCAAAAGAGGCAATGTGTAGAGTATTTGTGCAATACACACACACAGTAGCACAATGAATACACTACAAAAAGACTCCACATAGGTTTAGCAAAATAGAGGATATTTATCTGAGCAAAATGAGACCAAAATGACAAAACTCCAATCAGTAGAAATCGAGATATGAATTTTTTAAAGATTAAATGCAAAAATAGTGCTTAGAAGTTACTAGCGATCAAAAGGATACTTGAGGTCGCAAAGGACCGGTGCAAATCCAAAGTTCAGGCTGACCTTGATTGACAGCAGGCCGACTACTGGACCCAGGCAGGTCCAGCTGAAGAAATACCTCAGATGGAGCTTTTGTCAATGTCAAGAGCCTACTGCGTCATCGTTGCAAAGGGGGTCCCAAGATGGAGTCGAGGTCCATTGAAGTGAATGCAATGCCATGTCCTCGAGCTGCGCAGGCTGTGGAACCACTGTCGTCGGGCAGCCTCTGCGTCGCAGGGTGATGCAGTGAAATTTCTCACGCAGTTGATGCAATGCGTCGGTTTTGATGAAAACAGCTGCAGAATTATCCCTGAGACTTCAGAAAACAGGAGGCAAGCCATAAAGCCCTTGGAGATCACTTGCAGGGAAGGTAGAGTCCTTCCAGCTGAGTCAGGGAGCAGCATGCAGCAGGGCAACAAGCAGAAAGCAATCCTTCCAGAAGAGCAGTCCAGTTTATTTATTTATTTGAGAAGTTTTTATATAGCGCAAACATGACCCGAATGTGCCAGAGCACTTTACAGAGTAGGCACAACCGAATAACACAAGGAACATAAAGAGTAAATAAAAATACATATTAACAATACAAAAGATTAAATGATATACAGTGGAATATGTAAACAAAATAGCAGCAATTACTCAGGTTACATGATTGTAAATAAAAATACAAAGTAACAAAATATAAAAGATGTAAACACAACAATAGACAGTAGGATATGTAAATGCTAGGTTCTGAGGTAGAAGAGGGAGGGTGTTACGGGTTGGGGAGAGTAGAGGCATAGTTTTCCCCGATGTAGTGATGCACAAGTTACGTGGGGGGAGTGGGGCAGGGGTACCAGTGGCCTAGTCCTCAGTGAGAGAGAAATGTGTTGGATAGAAACATTTTTACTATTTTCTGGAAGAGGGATGTGGATGAGTTGCATCTGATCTTCGAGGGTAGAGAGTTCTAAATGTTTGGGGCCATTCCAGAGAAGGAACGGCTGTAGGTTTTCTCGAATTTTTGTGGCTTGCCAAGTAAGGAGCTCGTGCTTCTGGATGATCTATTTCCTCCTGATAGGGCCAGTTTCTGGGACAGTAGAAGGGTGTGTTGTGTTGCAGTGCTTTGTGGGTCATTCAAGTGATTTTGAAATTAATCCTGGCCTCGAAGGGAAGCCAAATCAGTGCTTGAAAGTCAGGGGTGATGTGATCACTTTTTTTAAACCTGTGATGAGCCTAGCTGCAGCATTAAGGATAGCCTTCAGAGGTGCAATGGAGGTTTTCGGGAGGTACATTAGGGTAGTTCTACCATAGGCAAGTTTTGAGAGCACAAGAGCATGAGTCGCGGGTGTGAGGTTGGCTGTGGGTAGGAAAGATTTGAGTTTTCTAAGGATATGCAGCTGATGATTAGCTCCTCAAGTGATGGCGCTAATGTGTTTTTGCATGGAGAGGTCTTTGTCTAGTGTTATACCCAGGTATTTAGCAGAGTCAACAATGTGTGGAGTGAAATTCAAGGCAGAGAGAAGAGGGAGCCAGTCATTGACATTAGAGATGGTAGTAGGTGGAGCGATCAGAAAGAATTCAGTTTTAAGGGCATTGAGTTTGAGGTGGTTATGAGTTAGCCATTGTTGTGTTTTTGTTAAGGTGACGTTAATCGTGTGAAAGACCTCTAGAAGGTTATTCTCATGTAGAGTTGGGTGTTGTCAGCATACATATGGTAGGAGATGTGGGAGAGTTTGAGAACTTCAGTAAGAGGCTCCATATAGAGGTTGAACAGGGTCAGGGAGAGGATCGAACCTTGGTAGACACCCAGCAATATCGAAGACTGCTCAAAAAACTGTGATTGATTGGGAAGTGCTGTGATCTGTTGTGTAAAAAGGAGGAGAACCATTTCAGGACAGTGCCAGAGAGGCCCATCCTATGTTCTAGAAGGTCAAGTAGGGTAGCATGGTTGATGGTGTCAAAGGCTGCAGACTCATCCAGTAGGATCAGGAGGCAAGATTAATTTTGGTACAGTGAGCCCAGGGCAACATCGACAATGCGGGCCATGGCAGTTTCAGTGCTATAACCCAAACTGAAGATGGATTGACAGTGGTCGAGGAGTAGGAATTGTTCAATGTGATTGTGAAGCTCCAAGTGTACATATTTCTCTAGGAGTTTGGCCAGAGTAGGGATGTGGGAAATGGGGTAATAGTTGTTGGGGTCAGACAGGTCAGAGTTGGGTTATTTTAGGTTGGGATTAACCTGACCAATTTTGAGGCACTTGGATAGGGAGCCTTGGGTGAGAGAGGCATTGATTATCCAGGTCCATAGTGGGAGCAGGAGGTGAATAGGCTCATTAAAGAGTTTGGAGGGGATCGGTGAAGTGGTTTGAATATTTCAAAGAGGTCAAAAGATTGAGAGTGCCACTCTCATAGGGGATTAAGAAGCTAGACCAGGAGGCGTTGTCTTTGGGTGAGATAGGGTATTTATATGGGCATGCTTCATTATCCATTGTGGAGGGGTATTGGAGAGGTTGGTGCGGGTGTAGACTGAGAGCGATTAGGATCTCATTGGTGATTTGGGATGTTTTCTCAGCGAAAAAGGAGGCAAAGGTTTCACAGTCAGGGGTTGCTATATTGTTAGGGGAAGAAAGGTCGCTCCTGCAAAAAGATTGGTTTCTGTTAATTTTGAGCAGGTTCTTAGACTTACTAAAAGCAGTGTCTGGTTGGTTTTGGAAGAAGGCTGCTTTAAAGTTCCTAATGTGCCTGTGCCTTTGATGTAGGAGTATGAGGTTGGCCAAGGAGGGGGGGGGGTGACTCCACACTCTTTCAGCAAGCCTGAGGTACCACCATTCCTTGTTAAGTTTATTGATGAACCAGGGGTTGGATCATTTGGACGGGATTCTTTTTAATTGCTTTGGGGCTATGGTGTCCTTGATTTTGGACATGGAATTGAAATAGTGATCCTTTAGGTCATGGGCATTGGTCATGGTGGAATGCGGGAACAGGGTCTTGTTACTGATAGTTGACATAGTGTGTGAGTTAATGTTTCGGGTGTCATGGATCCAGTGCTTGGCTTTCTTTGGTTGGCCTTTGGAGGTTATTGCCTCTATGTTTAGGGAAAAGGTGACACAGTGGTGGTTGGTCCAGTCACATGGAAGAATCAACTTGTACGGTGTTCTCTTTAGCGATGATTATGTCAAGGGTGGCTCCTGTCTTATGTGTCTGGCTATTGCAGGCTTGTATGAGGTTGAGGTCATGGAAGAATGATATGAAGCAGTTCACAGGCGGGTAAGTGGGATTGTTCCAGTGAATTTTGAAGTCACCCAGGAAGACCTGGTTGGTATGATCGTCAATGTTGGAGGAAATAATCTCCATGACCCGTTGAGTGAACATGCAATTACCGCCGTGAGCGCAAAAAAATGTGTGGTGGGAGCACTTTGAGTTGCTAGTTGTGGAGATGCTGATCAAGAGGTATTCACAGGTGGGCAAAAACGTTGTGTGTGCCTGTTTCACAGAAAATGAGGCAAACTATTAACAGGCCATGATACACCCCACGTTTCCTGGGCAGTCTAGTCTAATAATGCCATAGCTAGGGGGGACCAGGGTATCCAAAGTGGGCCCAGAGGAATCATATAACCAGGATTCCGTGAGGATGAGAGTGTCAAGATCCTGTCGAGGAGAAGAGCAGATATGTCAGCCGCATGTTTCATGGCAGAGCAGCAGTTTAGTAGAGTGCACTTCAGGGATGCATTAGAGGTGGTCCTATCAGAAGGCGTATGAGAGAGAAGAACTTGAATTAGGTTAAATTTGTTCATAGACCTATTAATTGGGGTGGGAAGACCTGGAGGGTGGGAGATAGTAGTCTAGATGTTTGTGGTGGGTTAGCTGAGACTGTCCATGCTGGGGTTATAGGAGTTTAGGAGATTAAGTAGGTCATTGTTTGATAGCTCTCTGACTAGTCTATTGGGTCAGGAGGAGTGATTATGGCTGGGTGCGGTCATGTAGCCAGGCTGGGTGCTCCCTGTGTAGGCAGGGATATGGTCCGAGCAGTGGCTGGAGATTCTGGGGGTGATATACCACTTGAGTTCGAGGAAGGAGGTGATGCAAAATAGTTTGAGAATGTCTGCACGGATCTGATGCAGATCCGAGTTTATAGAATCAAGCATTATGTCATGGGACAGGTTTCTGAGGGGATCCCAGGTTGAGGGCAACGTTGGAATGTGAGAGGTGACCGAGCGATAGGGGGAGCTGGCATTGGTAAGGTTTACCAACGGAGCCATGGAAGTGGGTGGCTGAGCAGAAGCGGTGTGGTGGTGGAACCTGTTAATGGGAGTGTGGATGCGGGGTTCACTGAGGGAGTGGTGGTGTTTGACAGGTGTCGAAGAGGGAATTGGTGATGGGGGAGTTGTCAGTGGAGTGGGGTGCCAAGGGCAGTGATGGCACCCATGGATAAATGGGTGACCACCCGGTGTGAGGGGTGGGAATGGTGGGCTGGCAGGATAATAGGGGACAGGGGTTAACAAGGGGGGCAGTTGGGGGGGTAGGAAGAGGAGTGTCTGTGTATAGTTTGTTTTTGAGGTAGGAGAAGAGGTTGCCGAAGAGTTCTAGGTTGTGATCAGAAGATTGAATGAGTACAGTGCCGATTTTGTAGATAGAAATGATGGCATTGCCGTGGTTAAGCGAGCAGTGCGCGATAGTGAGTTTGTGGCCATGTGGGATTTGCTTGTTTATGGTGGTGTTGAGTGAGGAAGAGAGAACATTCTTCCATTTGGCACACTGGCAGGTGGAGAAAATGAGGTTGTTCATTAAGGTGCTCTTGCTGTGACAAAAGTAGGGGCGGGTAAAAAAGGTTTCTTTCTTGAGTTTAAGGATTTTATGTTTGAGATTTCTCTTGGCATTTTTGTATATGTTGGGGGGGGTAGTTTATTACAAATTAGTCATTTCCAGATGGGGATAGGAAGGTGTTGAATGTTCTGGCCTTGGTTAGGTCTATGATGGGGGTGGGAATAGGGGAACTAAGGGGGAGTAGGAAGGGGCCTATAAAGGGGGGACTATCAAAACGAGCGGGAACATACGCAAAGCTGAGAAGGTGGAGGAGAATAATTACTGTGGTCGTTTGTCAGCCTAGTTAGTGTGGTTGGGGGGTCTGAGGCAGAATGACAGAGATAAGCTTTTGCAGTCATTATGTGCATACACCAGGGTAGGGATAGAAATGAGCAGGGGGTGGATACAATACAGGAGCAGTAGGTGGCCCTCCTGACAAGGGCATCTGCAGAATCTGGGAGTTAGCACAACATAGTATGGCAATAAAGCCGTAGTGTGGTATGATGACAATACTATCAGACCAGTGGGTGAAAGGAAACATTACGGTGTAAATAGGGCATAGCAACATACTGTCAGAGACAAGAAAGAAATGTCAGATAGTGCATTAGAGTAGAATCAGCGGGTTAAAACAGGAGTGGTCTGTGGTCACAGGAGTACTTAGGACGAGAGACGAGACCATCACGGAAGGGAAAACAGCAGCATCTGAGGAGTAGCAGCGACAAGAGGGAGTACAGCAGGTCATGCACATCAAACCATGTAGTCACGATGGGGAAGAAGGCAGACTATCAGATCAGAGAGAGACACTATACCTTATGGAATAAATGGGCATAACAGCAAACATGCCCACCATCAGGTTAAAGAGAGAGAGGATACATAATGGGATAAATGGGGCAGATGGCATACATGTCAGCAGATCAGTGAGAGACAGATACATTAAGATGTAAATAGGTTAAAAACAGGGTACAGATAGGGCTGGGAAGAGTGTCCAATAACGCATTGCTTAAGAACCCAGGTTGTAGTCAAGAACGTTCTGGTGTCATAACTATTCATAGGACTGGGAATGTAACCATCAAACTGGTAGTGCGCATATTCGTGGGGTGAGTGAGATACTGCTAGATATGACAGAGGGTATAAGAGGGGCCCTCAGGTTGTGCAAGTTGTTATGGGAACAGTCGATTGACCATTAGTTGAAGAGTTGATGGTAATAGTTAGAAACAAACTATCGATCTATTCTACTAAATAAAACTTAAACTCAGAATAAAATTAATAGTGTTTATCGCAAATAATATGAAGGTATATGCTCATCATGTACAGTTTAGTAGGCAACAAAGAATACATCACAGAGAGAGAACATTTGTCAAAGCAAAATGACATCAAACTCGAATCACAATGAACAGAAATGCAATGAAGGAGTGGATAGATGAAGAGACATAAGTTTCAGAGACAATTATACTTTTGCAAGTATTTATGCAAAATACAGGTTTTAGCCAAACTAACCTAAATATTTAGTGGAAAATATACCCCATGGCCACGAGAATAGATGGGGGTTCCCCGGGAAAAGATTCAGGGAACAAAAAGTAGGACAGGAACAGGAAAACAGGTAGGCCTCTATCTGCATACAGCAAACCGACGGCCAGCGACGATCTCCCTTCTCTAACTTCTTCAAAGAGGCGTCCCCACGAGCTAACGAGCTGCTCAGCTACCATAACACCTCCCAAACACCCCAGTTATACTCTAAAATCCTATATGTCCATCCCACCATTGTAGCAACATTTTCAGAATCTTGGTCTCTCATTGGTCAATTTAGGGGGTGTTCTATCACACCACCATAGTCACGTCCATGGTTTCAAAGCACTCTTTGTTTTATTTCTTTAACAAGTATCTAATCCACGTTTCATGAATACAGCTTCCTTCGATTTGTAACATGTTTCAAAACTCTACATTTTATTGTCCGCCTTCTGCAGTTTCCACGGAAGAGGTTTGTACAATTTGCTCATGATCTCACGGCCATCCCTCTGTTACTTGGCAGACATACAATGGATCCTAAAGGTCGTCAACATTGCCTTCTTCATTTCTCTCTCAGAGTTTTAACTTTTATTTGACTTTTTCTTCCCATTAACCCTTAACTCGTCATGCAACGATGTAAGCCCATGCAAGCTTCACTACGATGAATAAAACACAGACAGTATTAATTTCATGAAATATAATTCTCACTGTTTACCACCCACCATTAGCACTATCCCACGTTATTCGTCTATTAAAGCATTAACGCACGGAAAACAGATTATTATTATTTTAAATTTCAAGCATAACGTCAATGCGGCCTAGTTTTTCATGCATTAGTCCACGCATTAGTGCACGTATGTGCATAAGCATTTCCCCGTGTTTTCGTGTTTTTGCATGTTAGTTTCACTGAACACGGTTAATAAATGTTACCGAAGAATTAATGGGAGCAGGTTTTACTTTCTCAAAACCCCTGCTCCATCAATTCCCCTTGATGGCATTTTTGAGCCATCACAAAAATCTCCATCATACTAATCACCACCTTTATTTTTATCTAAAGGATTGTACTCTTTTCTCGTTTTGCCATTTTCTCATCTAAATTTTTCATCATTTCGTAGTAATTTCCTCTCATATCTTCTAGTTCTATTTCTTCTCTTCTTCTTTTCCTAGCTCTACGTTTTTTGTCTACTTCTGTCATCTCCTTCTTTCCACATCTACCCTTACGACATTTATATGCCATTATTATAAACAGAATCACTACAGCTATTGAAATAATTGGTATTAGTATTTTACCTAATAAGCTACTCCCAAATGTGGAAAACCATCTACCTATTGAGGAAAAACTCTTACCAGGTTTCTCCCAGACACCGTCAACCTCCAGTTGAGTCAAATCTTCATGTGATTTGGTAATATTCTTTATATACCCCTCCAGAATTTTACTTTTATCAGGTATATAAGTACAGCAGTGTTGTATTTTCAACATGCCACAGACTCCGCCCTCTTTTGCCAATAAAATATCCAGGGCAAGTCGATTTTGCAAAACCATTGATCTAATTGCAACCATTTCAGTATCAATCATTAAGAACCCACCAGCAGTGTCTGTTGATAAACGATCAACCACTGTGGACAATTTCCGAATTTTATGCGAATTTAGAACGACTCCAACTGAGGGTATCAGTGCACCAAAAATATAACCAATTATTTCTGAAAAACGTGCTTTCTTTTTACTTGTTAGTCCATGCTTTATTTCATAGATTTTATTATTTCTATCTACATGGTATACCTTGGGAAATACGATGCCAAAATAACAACTACCATACCAGTGTGCTGGCAACCTATAGTAAGCATTCTTACCACACACATAATATACTCCTGGAAATACAGGATCTGTTCCACCTTTTAATCCCCATCCACCAGTTATCAGAAAAATGTGTTCACACTCACTAGTACCAATGAAATAATTATTATAGTCAGTTTTTAGTCTAAGTAAGCAAAGTTTCACTTTATGATACCAATCCAGAGACATTGCAGCGTAAGTCTCACCTTCTTTCCCTCTCTACAAGCCCATGGTGGTACATGTGACTTCTATTCAGCAGCTTTCCTTTGAAAATCCTCTCTTCTATCTTCAACCATGTTAATGAATTCTTTCTCTTCAGCCCGAAAATTACAAGTCAGATTATTTCTATGAGCATATACTGTATCTATTGTCTGTGTAATATGGAAAAATTCTCCCTGCAGAGCCTGCATTTTTATTACTATACACCTTATTCATATCTTTTCTAATAGGAATTTCTGAAAACAGTAAATCCATATTTGAATAGTAGTACTGCAACTTCCCCGTCACGTAAAAAAAACTTGTTAGTACACGACATAATACGCCATAAGTTAAAGGAAGGTGATGGTAAGTTACCCCCTCTGAGACAGACGAAGGTAATTGCATGCACACGTAACAATCTCTCACGTCCATTGTCTCTACATATTCATACAACAATTTTGTAAAAACATTTAACGAAAAATCACTAATTGATTTATCATGATGATAAATGCTATCATCAACCTGATCATTGTTAGTTTTAGGGGTTTCTTTAGTAAAAGGGTCCATTCTTTCACTAATCACATTATTGGTATTATTATTGATATTAGTTACCATTAGAATAGGTACAAAGACAGTTAATATTAACCATATTAACATTAATAGCAAGACACTACATAAGCAAACTTTGATATATCTACGTTAAAAACTAGGTTCTTGATTTCCAGTCACTATACCTTCTGCCATTTTGTATACTATAAAAATAAAAATAAAAATCTAAGAAAAACCTAAAAACTTTCTAAATAATTTTTGACAAACTTGTCCAAAAACCACTGGAAAATAGCGTATCCAACACTTCAAGAAGAAAGCTTCTTCTTTTAACCCCCCCCCCTCTTTTTCTTTCTTTTTTTTTAAACGAGCCTTCTTCAGATCATCTGGAACTTCCCAAATATTTTCACTGAATTTTGTTGCACCTTAATTTTTCACTGTTTTCTTTTAAGGCGGTCTCAGTTTGCTTTCATCAATTTGCTCAGTACCAGTACCAGCTTCTCTTTCTATTTGATCTGTGTTCTCAATTTCCTCTAATACAATATATGCCCATTCAGGAGCTTTGTATTTTCTGCTTGGGACTCTTATTCTCTTTGTTCTTCATACTGATTCTTCCTCTGATTCTTCTTGTTCAGTTTGACTTGATACTTCATTTATTTGTTCTGGCCTTCTCTTTTCAAGAGTGTATTTCAGTCTTTTTACTCCACTTGGCCAATTGTCACCCTTTTTCGCTCTTTTAGCTTGAACCACTTCTTCACCTTTTCTTTCTGGTTCACAGGCTCTTTTAATCAGTCCCTTTCTTTGTTGAACTTGCTCTTGATTTTCTATAACTTCCTTTTCTACTTGCTCAACAGCAGTCTTATGAGGCCCAGTAGCTGGTGCCCACTCTACTTGGCTTGTGCTTGGTTGTTCATCATCATTTTGCTTGTCAGAATCTGTCACTCTAGATTCTTTAGCTTCACAACCTTCAGCTTCTGGTTTCCTATTTTTAATCACCAGTTGCTGCTCACCTTCTTTTTCAAGTGGACTTGGGACTCTTCTTGTATGACTTGCATGGATCCAGTTTGGCAAGCCACCACACTTCACTGCTTTTGTTGTCACCAAAATAATCTGATAAGGTCCATGCCACCTGGGTTCTAAACACGACTTCCTCACGTGTTTCTTGACAAGAACCCACTCTCCTGGACTCAGATCATGTGCTTGATCCGGCTGTGTTGTGGTTGCAATTTCTCCAACCTGATGAGACACAGAACGCACCAGATCAGCCAATCCTTTGCAATAATCAAGCACTAGATCATCAGAAATATTCATCAGTTGGTTTGCTGGTACAATCGCTTGTCTCATTGCTCTTCCCATCAGTACTTCATGAGGACTCAATCCAGTCTTTTTATCTGGGATACTTCTAAGACTGATCAATACAAGGGGTAAAGCGTTAGCCCACTTCAGAGTTGTGGCTGCACATACTTTTCCCAGTCTAGATTTTATAATGCCATTAATTTGCTCGACCACTCCAGATGCTTCTGGTCGATAGGCACAATGCAGCTTCTGCTCAATCTGTAATGCTGCACAAATCATCGGAATTATCTCATTATTAAAATGAGATCCCCTATCTGTCTCTAAAGTGACTGGAAAACCGAACCTTGGAGTTAGTTCTCTTAGAAGCAGCTTCGCAACAGTCAAACTAAAATTTCTTCTATTTGGATAAGCTTCTACCCAACAAGAAAATAAGCAAACAACAACTAACACTTATTTTAATCTGTTCGTGTGGGAAGCTCGATGAAATCGAGCTGGAGCCTCGTAAATGGTCCTGCTGTTTTTCCTATTCGTCCCCAAATCACAACTGTCTTTCTGCCTGGATTTTGCTGCTGACATGTAACACACCTCTGGCATAAACTCTCTGCAATGACCCTGAATTTAGGGTTATACCATGACTGCTTGAAGAGCCTAATCATTGCATCTCTTCCAACATGTGCAATTCCATGGTATACCCTTGCCATTTGGGTAAGTAAAGAATCTGGCATAACTGGTCTTTCATCTATACACCCAAACTTCATCTTCTGCTCTCTTCTTGCAGCCTGATTTTTTCCAAATTTCCTTTTCTTCATCACTTGCCTCTTCTTGTAACTGTCTAATCTCATCCCAGGTTTCCCAGGAGGAAAACATTAGGTGGCAATTAGTATTTTCTTCTCCACCCCTCTGTTTATCGCAATTTAATTTTGTGCACACAAACGTGCTACTTGATCAGCGTATCTGTTGCCGCTTGTCACATAATCATTTCCTGACTTATGTGCAGAACATTTGACCACTGCAATTTTCTTTGGCAATTGCAAAGCATCCAATAAATCTTTCACATTTTTGCTATTTCTTATAGGAGAACCTGAAGAAGTCAGAAACCCACTTTGCATCCATAACTGTCCGAAATCGTGAACCACCCCAAAACCATATTGACTGTCCGTAAATATGGTTACGTTCAAATTTTTGCCAATTTTGCATGCTCTAATCAGAGCTATGAGCTCAGCAATTTGTGCAGAATTTACCCCTTTTAGACAGGATGCTTCCAGAACTGCAGCCACTGTACATACTGCATAAGCAGAACTCAATTCGCCTTTTTCATTTCTCAGACAAGATCCATCAACAAACATCACACTATCTGGTTCCTCTAACGGGGTATCCTTAATGTCTGGCCTTGGTTTCGTGCACAAATCTGTCACATCCAAACAATCGTGATCTGCTTCGAATCTTACTTCCTCACAAAATGGACTAGGCAACAAGGTTGCAGGATTTATTGTCGTACATCTCACCACAGTCACATTTTCAGCACCTAATATTACTCTTTCATACCTAGTCAGCCGACTATAGGTCATGTGCTGTGTACGTGTTCTTGTCAAAAGAATCTCAACTGAGTGTGGCACATATACTTTAACTGGATGTCCCATTACAATCGCTTCACTTTGTTCCAAACTCACACAAGTAGCAGCTACTGCTTTCAAACAACCTGGTAATGCTGCAGCCACTGAATCCAAAGTAGCAGAAAAATATGCCACTGGACGTCGTGCCATTCCATGTCTCTGAGTTAAAACTGAAAGTGCACACCCATTTCTCTCACAGCAGTACAACGCAAATTCCTTTGTATAATCTGGCATTCCCAAAGAAGGTGCTCGACAAAGACTGTCTCGTAACTCAATAAAAGCATTCATGCTTTCATTGTCCAATTCAATCGGATCAGTCACATCTTTGTGTGTCAACCTCTGTAGAGGCTTTGCAATCAGTGAAAAGCCACTGATCCACTGTCTGCAGTATCCAACCATTCCCAGGAACATTCGCACTTCCTTCTGAGTTTTAGGAGGACTCATTTGTTGAATCACACTGATCCTTTCTAGCGTCACTTTTCTCACTCCTTTCTCTATTTTGTGTCCCAAATATTGGACCTCCTGTTTACAAAATTGTAATTTTGCTGGTGACACTTTTTGTCCTCCTTCTGCCAGATGATTCAGTAAGGCAATTGTATCTGTCACACATGCCTCTCATGTTTTTGATGCCACCAGTAGGTCATCAATGTGCTGAACCAAAACCGATTTTTTTCTCTAAACATTTTTTCTAAATCTGATTAAAAATCGATGGATTAATGTGTACCCTTGAGGAACTCGGCACCATGCCAAAACACGGTCTCCGAACCGGAATGCAAATAAATATTGGCTATCCGGATGTACAGGAATCGAGAAAAATGCCTGACACAGATCAATTAATGTATACCATTCTGCAGCACAGGGAATCTGATATAGAATCACTGCTGGATTCGGTACTATTGGACAACAGGGTACCACAATCTTATTTATCTTTCGTAAATACTGTACTATCCTATATTTTCCGCTTGACTTTTTAATTCCCATAATAGGCGAATTACAAGGACTGCTTAGTATTTCTTTTAAAATACCTTGCTCAATCATTTGATCAATCACAGGAATAACTCCTGCTGTTATCTCAGGACTCATTTTGTACTGAGGTGTGTTTGGAAAAGTTGCTCCTGGTTTCACCACAATCTGAATAGGATCCACACCTTTCATCAGGCCAATCTCTTTTCCTGAGAAATCCCATACATCAGATCTTACAGTATCTCTCAACTCTGCAGGCAAATCTTCTTCAGTAAGAAGTGAAAACAGTTCATCCACTTCTGTCCCTTGCTTTGCTAACATAATTTTAAACGCAACATCCTCATCTAGTGTTTGAAAAGCAATACCACCTGGTGTACAATAAATTGTGCAATTCATTTTGCACAGTAAGGGACAGATTTACAAGCCCCTTGCGCCACTTTTGCGTCACTTTTCCCATGTTAAATATGACGCAAAAGTGGCGCAAGGGGCTTGTAAATCTGCCCCTAAATCTCTCCCTAACAGATTCACCGGACTCGTATCACATACCACGAACCGATGCATGTCTCTGAATTTTCCAATATGAACTTCTATTGGCGTTGTTATTGGGGTTTTTATATGTTTATTGGAAACTCCTACAACTTGGATAGTTTCTCCCGAGATGGGTATGTTTGGAATTTCTGCTGCTCTCACAGTAGAACGGGTAGCACCAGTGTCCACTAGGAATGTAATATCATTACCTTCCACTTTTCCATCAACAAATGTACCTGACTGATCTACCTCTAGAGTTGCGCCAAGCACGCACTCTTCCTCCCCCCTCAGGCACCGTCATTGAGATGAGTCGGAATCACTCTCATTGCACTGCAACAAGTATTGCGAAACCATTTGCACATTTTGATTCTTACCAATTTGTTCACCCGCGTTCGCACTGTATCTCTGCACTTGAGCATTCACATTATTTGGCATTGGAGCTTGTGGTACCTGTAACGGTGGAGTAACTATCTGCTGCTGCTGTTGCTGTTGTTGATTCACAACCACCTCATTCTGCATCTGTGAATTTAAATTTTGATTCAACCCATTCTTTTTCTGAGCAGATCTACATTCGTTCTTCCAATGCCCAAATTTTCCGCACGCATGACAAGGATATTTTCTTTTTATTTCATCTTTATTCATTTTACCTCTACCTCTACCACCACTCATTACTTTACCATTCTGATTCTGACCTCTCATCTGAAAATCTGTTTGGGAACCACTGTTTCCTTCTTGCTGTTCTGCTACCTTCACTTGTGCCCACATCATTTTCTCTTTTAGCTTCTTATGCCTTGATTCAATATCATCACTACAATACTTTGCATACCTCAGTATCTCATCAACCGTTTTACTCTGCCAACAAATCAAATGTTGCTGAATCATGTTACTAATTTCTGGTTTTAATCCAAATACAAAACAATACACAAAATGTCCCATATCTTTATCTCCAATATTCCCAAACCCACTGTACTGTTTGAACACCTGTAGCAATCTTTCATAATAAGCATGTACCGACTCCTTCGGTACTTGGGTTGTCCTGTCAATTTTAACCCAATCTGTTTCTTTCGGAGAAATTGTCCCTTTCAGGTATTTAATTACCTGATGATATTTCCTCATCACCTCATCTGAAGGTGCACCTGTTTTTGGAGCTCTAGGATATTCTTCTTTAGGCCAATCAACAGTAATCTTACACTCTGTCCATAAATCTGCTGGAACAACAATCTCAAATAAACCATCCAGATCTTTCAACAAGACTTTTGAAACCTTCACAAACCTCTCTACTTGTTTGTACCATTCAACTGGTTTCTCCCTCAACCTATGGAAGTCATGAGTAAAAGACAATATATCCTGTCTTGTCCAAGGAAAATGAACATATCCACCACCCAGAACTTCTCTCATTGGACACACCCTTTCAGCCTGTTCTGTTTCTCTCAGTGGAAATAAGGACGCAATCTTATTGGCATTCATTTCTTCTTTCTTTTTCGCCCATCTACCTTTCCACTGTTCTACATCTCCCCATTTCTTCAGAATATTCATTAATTCTTTTATTTGCAATCTTTTACCAGACGCATTTAAACTCTCTAAATCCTTTTCAGTGAAATCCAGTCTATATGTTTTCTGTAACACTTTTGATTTTTCTCTGTGCACTCCATATTCAGAAGCAGCCTCTGTTAACTTTTCATGAAGATTTCTCGCTCTCCAGGTAATATTTTTGCACAGAAATAATAACTCCTCATCTCGATAATTACCCAATCTGTCTGGACTTATTGTACCAATAATCATTTCTTCCAAATCCACTCTCAGTCTACTCACATCTATACTCTGTGGTTGAGGTTTTCGCTTTTCCATTCCCCTTATCCAGTCATCTAATTCATCTGGTGAGGGTCCCATTGAACTCCCTGATATCGAAGTGACATTCTGCACTAATCTCCTTGGATCCATTTGCGCACTTCTCTTAGGGGTTTCAGTTAATAACTCACAAACTGGCAAATCAATTAATGAAGTACTTGTCTCTGACTGTTCTACCTGATCAACTATCGTTACCACTTTATTCCTGTCTCTATTTATTGGGACTGTCAACGCATGTGCTTTTGATATATTCTGTTTTTCTCCAAACAACTGAACTATAGGTCCAATCGTTACTGGCACTGTTAATGCTTCCGCATTCAGATTCAACTGATTAATTTTCTGATTCAACTCCTCTCTTGCCCTATTCAACATATCCATTTCACTCTCTTGTACTGTTCTAGTAACTACTGGGACTTGTGGAACCTGTGGAATTAGTGGGGTTCCCATTAATGGTGCATTTGTGACTGTCTCACTTGTGTTCTCTTGATAAGGTGGAGGTTTTTTAGTCAAAATGTAATCTAACAACTCATCATCAGAATCACTTGGGTCAAAATCTATCCTTGATGTCTACATTTTTCTTCTTCTCTTTACATTTGCCTCCGTTTGCTTTGTCTGCAAAAGAAAAAATTGATGGACGGAATGCTGGACAATGCAAACATTCACCCCCCCAGTCACAAGGATCTGGGTTAAATCCATCATTCTTTTGCTCACCACACCACCCCAGTTTGGACCCAGCCATATGCAAATCAGTCTTGACCCTGTTCCTTGTGGGAACAGTCCAGCCTGAACTGCCAAGCCAGGTCCTCCCTGGACCGGAAACAAACATCCTGGGACCGGTTTCAGGGCATCACCCTTCTTCAGCCAGGCTAGCTTGAATCCAGTGGTGTAGTGAGCATGGGACCCATGTCTGGGCATACCCTTCCCACTTAAGGCGACAAATGCAAAAGAAAAAATTGATGGACGGAATGCTGGACAATGCAAACATTCACCCCCAGTCACAAGGATCTGGGTTAAATCCATCATTCTTTTGCTCACCACACCACCCCAGTTTGGACCCAGCCACACAATCAGTTTGGACCCAGCCATATGCAAATCAGTCTTGACCCTGTTCCTTGTGGGAACAGTCCAGCCCGAACTGCCAAGCCAGGTCCTCCCTGGACCGGAAACAAGCATCCTGGGACCGGTTTCACGGCATCACCCTTCTTCAGCCAGGCTAGCTTGAATCCAGTGGTGTAGTGAGCACGGGACCCACGTCTGGGCATACCCTTCCCACTTAGGGCGACAAATGCAAAAGATAAAATTGATGGACGGAATGCTGGACAATGCAAACATTCACCCCCAGTCACAAGGATCTGGGTTAAATCCATCATTCTTTTGCTCACCACACCACCCCAGTTTGGACCCAGCCATATGCAAATCAGTCTTGACCCTGTTCCTTGTGGGAACAGTCCAGCCCGAACTGCCAAGCCAGGTCCTCCCTGGACCAGAAACAAGCATCCTGGGACCGGTTTCAGGGCATCACCCTTCTTCAGCCAGGCTAGCTTGAATCCAGTGGTGTAGTGAGCACGGGACCCACGTCTGGGCATACTTTTCCCACTTAGGGCGACAAATGCATCCGTTTGCTTCATCAGCAACTAAAAATGGATACCGACCCTCTGTCACAACCGCTCTCCTCCATCTTTTCATTCTTTCTCCCCGACTTTCAAAAGGATATCTAGTCATCATATTCCTGTATCTTCTTCCGCCCCTATACTTCTCTCGCTCATATGCCTCATATTCCCATTCCTCAAGCGCTTCATACTGTGTAGGTCTGGGTCTAGGTTCTAGAGAATTCATTCTTTCTCTCGGATTCTGTAGAATCCTTACATTAAATGTACCATGCTCTGGAAAGGCTAAAACACCATCATCTTCCGTGTATTTCACCCAATTTTCTAACCAAGTGCACGTATGGTAAGCACATTCCAACATCATAAAAGAAACAGCTGTTCCCGGAGGTGGAATAAGAATTCCCTCTCTTGTAACTATTGGTTTGTCCTTTTTAAAGAATCTCTTTATCTTATTAACAACTTCATTTTTCCCAAGTCTTCTCGCTAAATACAATACAATAATCAAACAACAAACTCTTCGTACTTCTGTTTATTCTATTTGCTAATAACTGTCCAATACCAGCGCGACTCACACCAACAAACCAATCAGAACACTCTTACGTAATCAGTACCTTAACCAATACCAGCGCGGTTCACAGTAATCAACCAATCACAGCACTTTGAACGCCAGCGACCTGGCCAGTGCGGCTTTTTGTGATGTCAGTATTACTCCTTCTACTGACCCTCCCTTTACAAAATATTACGGCAATGTTTTTCTATACTTTTCTCAACAAAACTTGTTAGGAAACAAACATCAAACAATGCTACTTTGTCTGTTCCACTAAATAAAGAGATAGTCTTCACTTCAAAAGAGAGATTCTTTCACTCGAGTAAAATAACGACCAGCGCTATTCTACACCCAAACAAGCTAGAGGAGGACTTGGTACTCCTCTAGGGATACTAGCCAAAGTTTCGGAAGAGGACTTTCATGTGGAAAGAGGTCTTGGTACTCCTTTGGGGATGTAAGGCCAGAGTTTCGGAGGTGGACTCTTCGCTATTTCACACAAAATCTACTCTCAACCGAAATAGTCCATAAAATAACACTAACCAGCCTCTCGCCGTTAAGTATTATGACAACAGACAAAGTACTTCTGCAGTGTGATGCCTTATCCACACTATTCTTCTGCCTCTTTAGGCTAATACATTTTCATCCCAGGATATTAAGTAACTCTGTACCCGTACTTCAAGACAACATTAAACAAAATACTAACTTTTCATGTTAAGAAACAAGTAATCAATAACTATTACTAAACTAATCAATAATAACCATCCTCTGCTACCAAAAACTGATCCAGCACCAATCAGGGATCGATAATCGATAAAACACAATCACTGGCCCATACTCATACACCCAATACATAAATCCCCTTTGCGCTGTTTCAAGTTTAAAAACGTTAAATCAGTTGTTCACAAACTACAGGCTCATTCTAACACATGAGATGCATAATTGAACCTGTAATCAAACTCTCTTTCCTCTGGTCGATGGACCATTAGTTGAAGAGTTGATGGTAATAACTAGAAACTAACTATCGATCTATTCTACTAAATAAAACTCAAACTCAGAATAAAATTAATAGTGTTTATCGGTATCGCAAATAATGTGAATGTATATGCTCATCATGTACAGTTTTACTAGGCAAACAATGAATAAATCACAAAGAGAGAACATTTTTCAAAGCAAAATGACATCAAACTCGAATCACAATGAACAGAAATGCAATGAAGGAGGGGATAGATGAAGAGACATAAGTTTCAGAGACAATTATACTTTTGCAAGTATTTATGCAAAATACAGGTTTTAGCCATACTAACCTAAATATTTAGTGGAAAATCTACCCCTTGGCCACGAGAATAGATGGGTGTTCACCGGGAAAAGATTCAGGGAACAAAAAGTAGGACAGGAACAGGAAAACAGGTAGGCCTCTATCTGCATACAGCAAACCGACGGACAGCGACGATCTCCCTTCTCTAGCTTCTTCAAAGAGGCGTCCCCACGAGTTAACGAGCTGCTCAGCTACCATAACACCTCCCAAACACCCCAGTTATACTCTAAAAACCTATATGTCCATCCCACCATTGTAGCAACATTTTCAGAATCTTGGTCTCTCATTGGTCAATTTAGGGGGTGTTCTATCACACCCCCATAGTCACGTCCATGGTTTCACAGCACTTTTTGTTTTATTTTTTTAACAAGTACGTAATCCACGTTTCATGAATACAGCTTCCTTCAATTTGTAACATGTTTCAAAACTCTACATTTTATTGTCTGCCTTCTGCAGCTTCCGCGGAAGAGGTTTGTACAATTTGCTCATGATCTCACGGCCATCCTTTCGTTACTTGGCAGACATACAATGGATCTCGAAGGTCGTCAACATTGCCTTCTTCATTTCTCTCTCAGAGCTCGATTTTCAGCTTTTATTTGACTTTTTCTTCCCATTAACCCTTAACTCGTCATGCAACGATGTAAGCCCATGCAAGCTTCACTACGATGAATAAAACCCAGACATTATTAATTTCATGAAATATAATTCTCATTGTTTACCACCCACCATTAGCACTATCCCACATTATTCGTCTATTAAAGCATTAACGCACGGAAAACAGCATTATTATTATTTTAAATTTCAAGCATACGGTGAATGCGGCTTAGTTTTTCATGCATTAGTCCACGCATTAGTGCACGCATGCGCATAAGCATTTCCCCGTATTTTCGTGTTTTTGCATGTTAGTTTCACCGCACACGGTTAATAAATGTTCCGAAGAAATAATCCGAGCAGGTTTTACTTTCTCAAAACCCCTGCTCCATCACAGGCGTTGGTATCAAGGTGCTGGGCTCATAAAGGCCTAGGTAGGATTTGGGCTGGCCTCATGGTAGCTTTCGTTGGATTTGTGCTGGTACTACGATGCCAGAGTCCTCAGCTCCCCCTCCAACAGCAGCAAGTCACAGCACAAACGGAGGCAAGCAAAGGGTAAGCTTTCAGCCGCTTTATCTCCTCCCAGGGCGACTACAGAATGCAGCCAATGCACTGAGCCCAGACCCGCCAAAGCGACAGTCGTGACTCTGCATGCCCCAGGCACTCATGGGTTTGAACTCAGGCTCACTGGGAACCAGACCTGGCAACGCAAGATTGTGGTCCAATAGTGACCACCGGGCCAAATTGCCAAAGCCCAGACGTTATAAATGTGAGTTGAATCTTCCCCAACCAGGTCACTCACCAGGGGCCTGTGTGGTGCAGGCTAGTGCAAGGATTTACACAGAAAGTGTCCCAAGCCTGGGAGCATCTCTGAGGCAGCACAAAAAATTAATGCCATGCAAGAGCAGGCATTAAAGTGGCGCAACAAGGGGAAATACTTTTATTTCTCCTCTTTTTTGCTTTTTCTATGTGTATTGTATTCTGCAGAACACATAGAATGAGCAAAATGCCATTAATGATTGTTTATGTACAGGAAGGTGTCCCTTTCTGCACATAAACAATAATTAAAAAATGACGATTTGCTACTTGCAGATTGTAGCAAACATGGAAGTAACAAATCGCCATTATGGATTGTTTATGTGCAGGAAGGGACACCCAGTAGGATTGGGCAGGGCACATTGTGGCTAGCAGAACCTTCAAGGGATTAGTGAAGTCCTGTAACATCTGCGAATAGAGTGCTGATGAACACTATACAAAATATTCATAGATAGAGAAGCACTTGCGATACAGTCTATAGCTTAAATTCGAAAATGAGAAGTGGTAATTGTTCATAAGTCTCTCATAATGCCATTCCGTAGAATTGCTCAACATCTGGAACCAGAGCTAAATAAATAGGCCCTCCTACTTCAAAAGTACTATTTTTCAGTCACGTTTACACCAGATTCAGAAAAGCCTGCCTAATATCTCTCACACCACCCTGCTGAGGTCATAATGATGACCTGTCAGCGGATACTAAAGGTTCTATCCATCTGGTAACACAAAGTGCATAGGAAAGCAATGATGGCAACTGAGATTGCATAGCTGTCAGCAGAGGATGCCTGTTTGCAGCTGGCACTAGTGACAACAAAATCTAACGCTTGGAAAACATTTCTAAGTGGTCATCGGAACAAAGATGCTGACATAATAGCAGTGCTCATGGCACAGTGGAGAGTGTGCAGTGGACTAAGTGACTCAATCGATCATCTGCTATTCAGAGGTGATAAGATTGTGATCCCAGGTGACCTCCAAACCAAGCAATACAGCTGGTACACCTAGGATACGAGGGCATGGAGAAAGCTAAAGCACATATCAGGGAGAGGTATGATTTTCCACAACAGAACAAATAATCAAGGAGACAAGAGAAGCTGCCTGCTTGCTCAGTGACTAAGACAGGGACCTGACAGTTCAGGTGGCCGGGCACGTTTTAATCAGAGGACCTGAATGCCGCCTAAGGGACCATCTTTAAAGGGTCCAGGTGACAACAATAAGTGCTGGTGGTGCCCACTGGCAACCACTGTCTCAAATGAAGATCTACACTCACTGCTCCCTCCTGTGGGAGCCCTTAAGGCTCATTCTTATGTGAGGCCTGGAATGCACGCGCGAAAACATTTTCAATTTGACCATACCAAAGAAAACAGAATGTATGTCTACACCCCCAACATATGTATGGAGTCTAAGGAATGTCTAGGGCTAAATGGCCTCGTATGGGGGCTTTCAGGTCACTTAGAATTATGACTGGACTTAACTCTCATAATTCAGTGTTGCGAAATTTCATGGAATTACCTAAAAAATCTGTGAGATTAAGCTTGAATTATGGAAGAAGAGTAATTCTCCATGTAGCACTATTTCTTAGTGCAAAAATGCACCCGTGCATCCAAAGTGGACGTGAGGATGAATTTTGCACTAAAAAGTTGTGCTAAATGCAACAGATCATGAATGGTGAGCACGATCAGCTGCTCATGCTCACTGAATGAACTTTTATGGTAGGATTTTTCCCCAACTTACTACCAACATATTCTTGCTATTTTCTTAGTGCAAAATGCACCCTCACATCCAAAATGGACTTGAAGATACATTTTGTGCAAAGAAACAGTGCTAAATGCAGCAGAACACAAATAGAGAGCATGACCAGCTGATAAATATGCTCTCCTGTTAAGATTTTTTCCTCCAAATTACTCTTAATTACGCGATTAGCAATAATCTTGTAAATATAGTAATTCTGGGTGAAATAGTAAAGTTGAATTACCGAAATTATACTAATTACTCCGGAATAATTTAAATTCCACCCAGGCCTGCTAAGAAAAGAAGGATGGCCCGAAAGACTCTGTAACAGAGGGACGACTTCACCCGCTGCTTTCTGACAGTGCAATGCAAACTCTCTTGCAAAGGGACATAGAGGAACTACATGTGTCTGAGACTGCTGTGCTTTTCTTGTAATAAATTGCATGGTGGTGTCTTGCTCATGGGCAAGCCACTGTTGCACGCTCTAACATAATCTGACCCTGTCCTTTAATGGCAACTTCAAATTTCGCCATTTAAAATTGTTAAATATTTACTGCAAACATAATGTTGGAGAATTGTGTTTATTCTATTTGTCAGTCCTAGAGTCTAAGATGTCATTTGCACCGTACAGTTACAAACATTATTTTTCATGATTATAGTATTGAAAGCAAAATAGTTCTCCTTTTACTCGTTTATTGCAACAAAATCTAGATGTTTCTCTAACTAGAAGCATGTGTTTGCCCAAATAAAATAATAACTTTAGCAATATGCTAAAAAAACACCAGCTTTCAATGTTGCCACTATGTAATGCAACACTTGCAAAATAATAGCCCTGCTCTCACACATTTGCTCTCAGGACTTGAATGATACTGCCCAAATATAAGTTTAATGAAAAAAATATATACGAGCATAAGAGAGCTTTTATCAGATCTTGTTCTCAGTCATAAACATCCACTCTAGGGTTTAATTATTGATGAATGTAATACATAACTCCCAAGGTAGCTGTTCCACTAACATTCCCCTGACTAAAACTGGACACAAAATGTTGTTACAGAAAGCGAAATGATCCTTTCTGTACTTAATGCATCTGATTGTCTGTCACTAGAGACCTTGACTACAGATTTAAAGGATATTGAAGTAATGTTAGATGGTTCTTTTTCCATTTGCTTTTTACATCATATTTGCTTTCTCACATTTGCGGCTTTCATTTCACTCCAGGGCTGATCCATCTGAGTGAGAATTTCAAGCACTTGTTTACTGCTTAACGCTTTAACAGCGGGATACAAAGACGCCAAGCAAAGATTTAGCAGAGAAATGGAATTAGCTTCTAGGAGGTAAAGGCATCTTAACATTTATTAATTCCGCTTTGTTCATCTAACATGACCTCAAAGTTAGTAATGATTCCAAAGTTCAGTCTGAAATTAGCATAAACTTTGAACTTCAGAATAGTTCTACACTTCTCACTTTTTCGATTACTAGTGCTCTATCGTCCTTTGAGGCCTAACCCATCCTTTGTGGATCAGTACTCATAGGGGAATATTCTCAAGAACGTGTGTTAACTATCGCCAAATTCGCTTAACGCAACTTCTCACATTGCAGTCTATCGTGGGAAAATAACACCGTGTTAACGCAGTATTCTCAACCCGGCGGCACCAGGCGATAGTCTCACGATAACGCAACAAATGCCCGCGTTAAAATGTACGCGACGCCGAAAAATGCGAAACACGAACGCGAAAAAAGTGGCAATGACCCCAATGGCGATACAAAAATCAGCGAAAACCAGCGACAGGCCTGCGATTCCCACGCGTCATGCGTGAGAATGCACTATAAAAGCAGAGAAAAAAATGTAACTGCGTAGCACCATGGACGCACCCGGACCGAGTGCAGAGGACAGCGCGAACCCCACAAGCCCCACAGACGACCAGCCAGGAACCCCGGGGCCGGGGAAGGGCAAGGAGAAGAGGAAGAGGAAGACGGGGTTCAGTCCGCAGGAAAACCGGATCATCGTCACGGAGGTGACAGAACACTACCAACAACTGTGCGTCACCTCCACTGTGTCATCGGCAACACAAAAGGAAATATGGCAGTCCATCGTGAACAACGTGAATGCAGTCGGAGTGTTGAGGAGGTCAATGGGGGAGGTCAAGAGGCACTGGCATGATGTGAAAAGCCAAACCAAGCAGAAACTCGCTGCCAACCGGAAGGCAGCATCGGCGACTGGAGGTGGGAGTCCTGCGCCACAGGAGGAGCTGGATGAGCTGGAGGAAATGGTGGCCACAGTCATCAGTGCGGAGACGGTGCAAGGAGTCGGGGGTCCGGACACTGCTCGATATGACCTGACCAAACAGCAACAGGGTGAGTAATGACCAGGGACTGGGGGGACGGGGGGAGATGGGCACAATGGCACACATGCACAATTATGTGTAGCACACTGCACACCCACAATGACTGTGGAACATGTCCCTGATGGCCTTGGCACACTGCAGCATACATAGAAACACCAAGTAGGCCCCCATCCACCATGTGCACAAATGCCCCCCCCATCACCAATCTCACAACCTACCCATGCACATGTGCTGAACCCAGCAAAGCAGCGGCTCTGTGAGCCACACTGACAATGCAAGTGACACTGCATGACCAATAGCATGGCTGCAGTCAAAATACATGACATGGTGCACAACATGACACTGAGGTGGCCCAGTGTGGATAACATCCTCAAAGGAGCAGGTCACACTCTGACACATCCACGTGCACATACAACCCCTGACGTCAACAACACATCTGCAGACAAACAATGCACAAGAGTCCATAATCCGTCCAAGAGCACAAATGACCCAAGTCGCCAACATCTCAGCACCGTAAAAGCACACAAGTTAAAGGCACACCGCCTCAAAGGGATAAGGGGCCGCTAAATCAGAGCTGCAGGGGCGACTCTCCCACAATGCAGCACACACACATAGCAATCACAGCACATCAACATTGACGACAATGTAAATGTAAAATGCGTATTTGTAAAGCGCGAACTACTCACCCTTACGGGTCTCAAGGCGCTGGGGGCCGTCGTGGAAATTAAGTGAGCTATTGCCCAGAGTCACATGGTGCTGAGCTGAGCTGCCGCCGGAGCCGGGGATCGAACCGTGAGCCCTGTGCTCCAAAGTCAGCTGCCCTGGCTGCTGCACCACACCTCTCCAACAAACTGCCACACCTGCACCACAGAACAGAGGACACAACTGGTGCTGCAAGTGCGTAGAAACTGGCCAATCACATCAGGCATAGCAGGAAACTGTCAGATGATAATGTACGAGTACAACCTCACATCCGTCATGTAGTCGAAATGTCCACTGTCTCCCATCAAATACCCAGCTCCTCCAAAACAGTCACAACGTACATTGTCATGCAGTCTGTATGTAAACATGTACAATGCGTGCACATACATGGAAAACACTGTTAACCTGCATCTCCCCTTCACATTGCAGAGGGACAATCAACACCTCCTGCAGAGCAGACCAGACATCTCTTCAGTGATGAGGAGGAGGACCCCCTGGCCATCTGCTCCGACACCCTCCAACGGCTCATGGACAGCCTCCGCACCCCACCTCCAGGAGCCGTGCAGCCCAGCTGCATCGAGGTGATCCCACCCCCTGCACAGACCACACAGCAGGAAGCACCCACCACCACGGCTGGCTCCCAGCACCTCACCGAAGAACACATGGCATTCCAACGCCGTGTGTCAGACTGCCAGTGGGGGCTGGCTGAACAGGTGCGGTTGGGTTTCGACCTCATGGCAGCTAAACTAGATGCCATACGTGGGTGTCTCAGTCCCATCAGGGACCACTTACGGCCCCTAACGGACACCCACAGTTCGCTCCATGCCCTACAACAATCCTTGGCTGACCTCGCTGGAGCCATTACTCGGATACAAGAACTGTCTAGTCAGACAGGCTCCAGCGACGACAGCACAGAGTTGGCACAGATGCGGAGGACAATGGAGAACATGGAGCGGATGCAGGCAGGAAGGATGGCTGCCACGGCTGAACACCAGCGAGATGTAGCTGGGATCTTCCATGCCCTGCAGATCCTCATCTTGCCATTGCTGCCACAGAGCCAGTCCCAGATGACTGCTGCAGGAACTTCGACACACACATCTCCGCCCCCTGATGTGTCAGTGGCACACAGTGATGCAGCCATCCCACCTCCGCCCCCTGATGTGTCAGTGGCACACAGTGATGCAGCCATAACACCACCATACACACCTGGCACACCTGACACAGAAGACATAGAGGACGAAGATGTGGATGGTAATGACTCTGTGTCAAAAAGGAGGTTGTAACATTCATCCCCCGCCATATGGCCTGTTTCTGCTTGGTACAGCCCTCTGCATCATGCCCTGGTACAACACCTTCCACTGTCCCCCGAAACACTCTGCGACATTCACCTGGACCCCGACATGGACTGCCATATCTGCTCTGGTCACCAATGACACAGCAAACAGGCTGCGGACTCAACCCTTCCTCTGCCGATTAACTTGTCATTCCCTAAAGGACTCTGTTTGGCCCTCCACTGGGCAACCATGTAATGTGGGGTGTGCATGGCCATGTACTGCTCCAGCTCCGATACTCCACAGAATGTGAATAAAACATTCCTAATCACACCGATGTGTCATGTCTATGTTCAATTAAGTATAACAGTATGGATGACTGTAGGGACATTGATTGCACAAAAAGGTACACCCTGGGAAATAACATCAATGCGCATGTTTGACCGTGACACACATGACCAATTAGATGACTGTGAAGGTGTGAACTAGCTGTGGCCTCATTGATCATGAACAACAATCTTGCAACCCCCCAATGTAGCCCCACGTCCATGTATGAAATAGGGCTGTGTTTTCAAAAATGTCAAAGTCGGTAGGAGGCCCAAAGTAGTGTCCCACATCACATGTGACAACAGAACATCTCTTCGCATACCTACACACACTCAACTGCGTGGACACAGCCTGGTTTGATGGAACACAGTGATCCACATGGCAAGAAGTTGGACACCATACTCACATTGCTGAAGACACGTAAGCGCACAGGTCTACCAGCAACTCTCCCAAACACATTGTCTGGCTCACAGAGGTGGAGCTGGCAATAGGGACTCACCCCTAAGTGAAATTCGTCAGTCAGTCCCTCCCTGTGTACGGACAATGCTCATTGAGGCACACGATTTGGCATGCGTGTTGCGTACACTTTATTAGCATGTGCGTGTCTGTACGGGCAAGACAAGGGCCACAACATGCAGACCAATGCATCATACACTAACAGGCAGCAAAGGAACATGTAAGGGTGCAAGACATGGGGAGGCACAAATGAACACCAATCATTACGGATGCCAACGGTCTCAGCCCACCTTGCCTTGCTGGACGAGTCATGTGGTGTTTGGCGAATGCTCATTGCACCGTGTCAGGGGACACCACTCACAGCCCATGGGATCTGCATAGTCCTGTACCACCGGACTGCGCTGACTGTCTGCTCTGCTGACAGTGAGCAGGTGAAGGAGTCCAACAAGGTCACATGTAGTACTACAATGCCATGTGTGTACTCTCCCTTCAGCGGTGTGTCAGGTTGAGGAACGTTGCCAGGCGCCGCTGTCCACTCACCTTGCACAGGTGTGTGTCAACCTGCAGTGTTGCACGCACATGCATTCTGAGTCCAGGCGAATGCAGCCATGTCGACTGGTATGGTGGGATATGTGTCCATTTCTCCAAGATGCAAAAGGGTGTTGGGACCTGTGCTATGGGACTTACAATCTTTTGTGGCTGCAGGAACGTAGTTACTCGTCCATGAAAGCGAGCGCAGCTTCATGGGCAATCAGTTCCAAGAGTACGTCGTTGTCGACTTCAACGAACACTGGGGTGAGCCATTCCATTAGCTGGTCCAGACAGATGTGCTCCGTCCACGCCGTTTCACCAATCCGCAACACAGCCCAATAGGGGAGCACTTCAATGTGGTCACTGCACCCGAGGAATTGTGCAATCTCACATGCCCAACTGCCAGCACATACGCCAAATACCAAGGCATCCCATGAACGGGTATCACGGTTACACTCCTGGTCGTGGTCCAACAGGGGGCGCACACACATGTCATAATCCAGTTCAGCTACCGTTGTGTTGGATAGGCAGACATCCATGGGCCACTCGAATATGCATGATCGACAGTGGAACCAGGGCTGGACGCAGGTGACGTACGCAAGACGGAAGCTCGGATGGTAACTGATGCGCAACACTGCCAGTGGCAGTGCCCCCAACAAATGCAGCATTCGGTCACAGGTACAGTTCCACGTGACAGGGGTTGTGCATGTGCCCGGGATGTTCTGACATTGCGTTGTTCGCTCTCGTAGAACCGGCACTCTTCTGACCTGCGACTGTTATGTGGATGATATGCCACAGCTCGGAGCAATGAGTCGTACGAGTGTGTAAAGTTTGGACGTATGGGTTGTCCTGTACATAAGTGTCAAGGCCATTCCATGCAGGAGTACCTCGAGCAAGGACTTCTGTGTGTGGGGTGTGGATACGTTGATCTTTCATTAGCGCTGTGTGTAGTGTGGGAGTCGTCATCATCTGCCATGGTATCTCTCTCAGGGGGTGCCAGCCGCATGCAATTCCAAGGTCGGAGGTGCAGATGTCCTTCCGCCTTCTGTATTGAGACAAAGGGGCTTTCATCCCTAATGGTAGTCTGACTACTGCTTGTATCCTGGGAATGTGATGTGGCTTTCGTGCTGCAATTGAGGCTAGGCCTTTGGCTTATGGTGCACCCAAAGCGAGGAACACACAACAGTTGGCATGTATGACCCCGAGCAGCCTTGCGCTCCTTGTACAATCCCTTCGTGCGCGGACGCCCTCCGGCTGCATGCAACATTGCAACATTGTCGATTGCAGGCCGTGTGGCGCAGACACATCAACAGAGACACACGCATCAGTTGGTTTCCTGTGCAGCCCAGATATGAACCACGCCCAGAGGCCAGGGATAATTGTTCACACCTCTACGCTGGCCTGGTGTACGCCGAGCCAGCCCACTCGGCTTACGTATAAAGGGGGGGATGACGACGCTACGTGTCCCAGTTCTTCCCCACTGCCGGAGGTGACATGGCTGCGTCCGCCTGGCATATGACGTTACTCAATCATATAGGGTCCATGACTTGCGTTGCACGGAGTCGGTGGCACCGGTTACACTGCGGCCGGCACGGGCCTACCGTCACGGGACGGTGACTTTCTGTGCACTGAGGTTGGGGCACCTAAAGTGCTGAGCGGGTGTGCAGCCTGCGATGATGCCGTGTGCACTGATATGGTCTCTGCCATTGCAATATCAAGACCCAGAATCAAGAGTGCGACCTGGTGGACCGCAGTGTAGGCCTGAACCAGCGGGAAGCGCGGGCCTACCGCCACGTGGCGTTGCCTTGTGGTTCAGAGTTAGTGGCACCTATAGAGCTGGGCGGGTGTGCAGCCTGCGATGATGCCGTGTGCACTGATATGAGTTCTGCCATTGCAAAATCAAGACCCAGAATCAAGTGTGCAACCTGGTGGACCGTGGTGCGTGGCTGCATGATGTGGAGGCTGCCAAGGTCGCGGGCCCCGGGCTTGGAGCTTGCACCGGCTTGGAGACACGCCGGTGGCGGAAGGTGAGCAGTGAGGCCTGGGTGCGCAGGGGCGGGCAATCCCCGCTGGGCGGCGGGAGGGGCTGGGGTGCAGCAGCCTGTGTGCGCAGGGGCGGCCAAGCGATGTTGCCGTGTGCAATGATGTGTACTCTGCCATCATTAGCTGTGGACTCTGTTTCAGATGAGGGACCTGGTGGACTGCAGTGCTTACCGGCACGTGGTTGGAGACACCGGTGGCAGCAAGTGAGCTGTGAGGCCTGGGTGCGCAATGTCGGCACTGTCTCTCCTTGTCCCTCTCTTCCTTCCACTGTCTCTCTCTCTCCCTCTCTTTCTCTATCTTTCTCTCTCTTTCTCTCTCTCACTCTCCCTCTCTTTCTTTCACTGTCTCTCTCTCTCTCTCTCCCTCTCTTTCTCTATCTTTCTCTCCCTCCCTCTCCCTCTCATTCTTTCACTGTCTCTCTCTCTCTCCCTCTCTTTCTCTATCTTTCTCTCTCTCTCTCACTCTCCCTCTCTTTCTTTCACTGTCTCTCTCTCCCTCTGTTGCTCTCTCTCTCCTTCTCCCTCTCTCCCCCTTTCTCTCTCTTTCTCTCTCTCCCTCTCTTTCACTCTCTCTCTCTCCATTTCTTTCTCTCTCTCTCTGTCCTTTGTTGAGCGCATGACGCACCTTCTTATCTTCAATTTTGTCTTGCGGGCTGTGACTTACAGATTGTCCAGAGAAGACCCGCCATGACTCTTTCAATTATTAGTGTTGAGTTAAATTTGATTAAATAATTATTTTTGGAATTCTAAGATGTATGAATGTTTTTCCTTTTTCTGACCACACAAGAATGTTAATTCTTGTACTTGTGCAACATCAGGCGAATTGTTGTGTTCATGAATTTGTAAGGTAGATGTGAAATATCTTTGTCCGGGGGGGCGGGGTGCCCAGGGGGGTGGGGGTCCTGGGGGGTTGGGGGGCCTGGGTGTGGTGGAGGTGGGTGTTGTGGCCCTCTTGGGGCTCCGAGCTGCATGATCAGTAGCTCCATGGCATCTGTTGTCCTTCAGGTGTGGCTCTAGGCTGGGCTCCCTTTCATGGTGCAGGTTGTCGTCCGACTTAACACCAGGTAGGAGCAGGTGTTAAATCCCTGCTGCTAACGCGCCTTATCACATGTTTTTGATTCTTATCGCCGATCTGGCTGGGCGTTGTGAATGTTGCGAAGTGGTGTTTCCGTGGCTTTTTGCACGGGAACGCCTACTCTGCATCTCATTAGCGTTAGTTGCCGGTGTCATCCGTGGCGATGTTTTTTGCGGCTGCTATCGAGGGTAAACTGGTGATATCGGCTGTTAGCACCAGCTTGTGAATGGTGCGATGAATTTATTACCACTTTGGCTGCGATAAAGTGCCGCTACATCGGTGATAATTCCTTGTGAATATGCCCCATAATGTTCTAATGGGTCGAGAAAGACAAATTACTAGTTGTAGGTTGTTTTAATTTCCAGTTGGAGATACCCACAGATGCAATCGCTCATGGAACTCTTCTCTGGTCTGATCCTGACACAACATAGCATCATGTCACAAGCAGGCAGTAGGACCATGCAGCCACCTGACCTCCTCCATCAGGACACTGGACATTGCTTCTGGCGAGAGGGGACGAATACAGGATGTGGAGGATCACAAGGTTCAGTATTGAGAATGGGCTGCAAGAAGGCAGTACACATACAAAGCTCCTGCCAAAATGCAAACACTTCAGTAGAAAATGGAGCCAAACAAATCCTGGTGAGTCAACAGCTGCATAAGAGACCCTATTCCTCTTGCAAGAGAGACAGGAGCTCAACAGAACTCACAGGCTTGAACTGGAAAACAGAAAGGCTCCAGACATCATGCTCCTGGAGCATCTTTTAAGGGAAGCCACCGACATGGACATCACGGCATAGACCCAGGCATGCTCAGAAGCTGAGAATGGTGCTGTTGCACTGGTGTAACAATACACCAATGCAACAGCACCATTCTCAGCACCATCAAGCGACAAAGTAGTAGAGCCCATACCAGAACCACCCTCTTAGAGAACATCAGAGAACAGCAGTGCAGCAAAGATTGCACTACAGGCTGGTATCCAACACGGTGTAGGAAAGAGACAGCCACACAGGATGAGCATGTCCCACAATCTCTCGGCATGTGGCAGCTTTGTTAAGAAGGTTGTGTGCCAGATCTTGCAAGGCCTGAAAATGGTGGTCATCTTAAAAGAAGCAGATCTATCTAGAATGCAGATTTGACTAAAAAGAAATAAGATGAAGGAAGTAAGCAATACCTAAAAAGGCTGCTTCACAAACAGGATGACCATCTTTTAACAAGAAGGAAAGTAAAGGGATGCACATAGAGTTACAAACATCCCACAGAAGAGGAAACCATTCAGACAACTACATTGCCTAAGGGAGAATCACCTGATTTTTCTCTTCTTGTACAGACTGTTTAAACAAACACCAAGAACAACATAAATAGTGGCCGCAGTGAGAAAGACACATTTTACGCCTGGAAGAAAGGGAGTAGAAGAGTATCAAAAATAAATAGACAGCCAAATAATTAATCAATTGATTATAACAAATGATTGAAATAAAAATCATATGACAAACAGCGTTTGCTCCATTTAAAGAACGAGCCCCCCTTTTCAAGACCCAGTGGAACAGGCCACATAAGGTAACCCACAATATTACCAAGAAAGAAGACTACACTCCTTGAACATCTGACGAGAGTCCCGCATGGTACGCATGTTTCTAGGCAAAGGCATCTTAACATTTATTAATTCCGCTTTGTTCATCTAACATGACCTCAAAGTTAGAAATGATTCCAAAGTTCAGTCTGAAATTAGCATAAACTTCAGAATAGTTCTACACTTCTCACTTTTTCGATTACTAGTGCTCTATCGTCCTTACATTAATACGGGCTGTGCTTCTGGAAGAGCTCTCACTTGTTGACTGCTCGGGCTTTTCCCCCATGGTGTTAAGTCTTTTTGGGGATGATAGGGATGCCTGGTGTTTAAACCTTCATAACCTTTTTCTACAAAAGGTGTCACCATGTCTTATGGGAGATCAATACAATTATCACACAAGGCCTTACGCCTATTACCACACTCACGCATCGTGCATGTGCTCCTGAGGCTTAGGTTAAGCCTGCTCTGCACTTGTTTCGGGCCCCCCTCTGCTGCCACTTGGCCCGTTTCAGCTCCCCGTCTGGTTCTTCTGCGGGCTCCTCCAGGGCTTACTTTTATCTGTTTGGCCCCTGCCCTTAGCACAAGACCAGGAGCATTTACTGCTGTTGCTGTCCTGTGCGGGCGCGCGCCTCCCTGCTGTGTCGAAGGCAGACGTCCGGCAGTATGGCTGCAGAAGATGAGGCGGACAACAGTCAAAACTACAAGCCACAGCCAGGTAAGGGGAGTCCTAGTGTTAGGCTAAGCATTTACCACATTGGGTTGATCCCAGCCCACGGAAACGGCCGAGCCAGGCTAGGGTGCGGCTAGTTGCCTGGTGTTTGCTCCCCCTTTCCTACTTTTTATATTCCCCCCACAACAAAAGGTCAGAGGCGAGCGACACGCAAAAGTTCGCAGCGTGCTTGATGTGGCGTCAACTACCCGACATCAAAGCATTCAGCTGCAGCACCCCCTGGGGCACTTAGAGTTTTGAGCAGAAAGGGAGGAGTGGGCATGGGGGGGGGGGGGGTGGGGGGGGTGAAGGGGCATTCTGGAGGCTTATTGCCCAGGACAGCAGTGAGTTTGGGGGCAAGGGCCTGAAGTGAAGAAATGCCCCTGCTGCGCCACTCATCTCACCCGTTTGCTGCTTGCTTGCCTGCCTGTGTGCTTGCCTGCCTCGTATATGTGTTCCTCGACCCACATTGCGCAACATTGTGTCACTGCTCTACTTCTCCCCTATTTGACTCGTCCACTCCAACCGTCTGCAGTGATGACCGGCCTTTTAATTACCTCATCTCATCTGACTTGATTGTACTGGTAACATCGTCATGTGCCAGACAGCAATGCGTGCAGGAGCTTGCTATTACTCCCAAGTAGTAAAACCAAGAAGAGAATAAGGAAACAGGTGCCAAAAAAGAGCACAGAGTGGAGCCTGCCGGTGCAGACACCGCACAAGAGTCTCTGAATAATCAACTCCCCCACATTACCGTAATGAATGACTTAGATTTGAAATCTGATACAATTAAGAAGACATAAAGCCAAGATTCAGGCGTTTAAAAAAAATTCAAACGTAAATTAGGGGCAGAAAATACGATTGAGAATCATCAGTCTCCAGCTGCACTCATAGATTTTTATTTTAGTGATAACCTGCTGCAAAATGAAGGCATCCTACCGCCACTGCGAACAAAATTATTCAAATCTACTCTCCTAAGTTTGACTGTGATTCAGCAGATAAGGGGAAATCTTTGTTGGCCAGGACAGCCGATAGAGTGCCATCTCTTGATGTGGGTTCTTGTTGCAACAGCATCCGGGACAGATACTCCACAACAACGGCCCAGCCGATCCTAATGACGCAACTCATCCAAAGGGACTATCGATAGATAAGCAATACACTAGAAGTAGTTTCACAAGTGACGTGTAGTCAAGATCGTTAAAGCATGCACTTTGATTGATGCTCAGGATCACCGCCCACCCTCCACTGAGAGGGCCACTGCTGATGAAATCATTGGTCAAAAGATCTGCCAAGATGCATGCAACGCTTCACTTCCAGTTGTACAGAAACCCGAGGCTAGGTACCCTTTTGCTCCCTGTGCAAGTAAGGCCTCTTTGTCAACCAAGTCTGCTCCTGAAAGGCCACCTTTAACTGAACTCCCTAATGAAGTAATTTCCTGGTGGAGTTCAATTGAAAAAACTATTTCAACAATTGGGCATATGGCAGTGTTGCATGCAGATAAACTTGACATTCAAATTTCGTTCCTGCAAAATATGGCAGACCAGTGGTGGCTCGCACAGGTAAGAGCGGAGAGGCGGTGCGGGGGGCGGGGCTTGAATTCGACAGACAACGGGATAAGTGTTATTAAAAAAATTAATGAATAAAACCACTTAAAGTAAGTGGTTTTATTTATTTAATATTACTTATCCCGTCGTTTGTCAAATTCCACCACCCCGCCCCCGGCCCACCCCACTGCTCTTACCTGTGCGAACTGCTACTGTGGCCGACTATGCTAAAGACATCAATAACAAATTTAATAATCTGAATGCTCTGATCACTAGAGCACAACGCATTGCACTTGACATTAGGGGTGGGTGGTATTGGCGGAGTTTGATTCAGTGGAATTTTGCGAGCTACATTAAAATTCCTTAAGATTCTACAGGATTGTGCTGTGGTCGGAGTGGGCATTTGGCATTATTTTCTTAGCGCAAAGTGCACCCTCTCATCGAAAAATGGATGCAATGGTGCATTTTGCACTGAGAAAATAGAGCAGCCAAAAACCGCACAACGCTCTTACATACTCTGCAGTGATAATACTGCAGAGTACGTAAGGGTGCCACCGGTGAGTAGTATGCAGTGGTTTCTAAACTTTAGAAACCACTGGACATCACTCTGCAGTGCATACCCCTCGATGTCCTTACATACACCACAGTGATTACTGCAGAGTATATAAGGGCACCGAGGGGTATGCACTGTAGTGATTTCTACTCAGAGGGGAAGAAGGAACAGTCACTCTATGTTTAAAAACCAAAGCAGTGGTTTCAAGAGTAACGCAGAATTGCCAAATTCCTCCAATCCTGTTACCTGTTTTCAAACTGAGAAAAAAGAAAAATGTTTTTTACAACACAAAACAATTATTAATATTTTTTTAAGCATTACTGTGAAAAACATTAATTTGGGGCCAAAATGACAAAAGGAAGGGAGAATAGACATGGCAGGACATTAACAAAATGGATTAAGCGAGGAGAGCAATGTTGAGAGAGACAAAAGGAGAAGTGAGACAGCAGAGTGTAAAAGAATGACAGAAAAAGGAAATCAAGTGAGGAAGAAAGGAAATGTAGAGGAGAGAGGATAAGAGTCCTAGAGATGCAGACAGCTGGAGGGAGTGGGGGAAGAGATTAGGGAGAAGAAGTGATGGAAGACAGTGGAGAAAAGGGCAGAAATTGTTGAAGAAAGCTGGAAAGCAAAAGTGGAGAAGAGGGAGACAGGAAAGTAGTAGAGGATGTGGAGTAATGGCCAGAGCTGCCAACTTTGGAACTTGGGAACCAGGTTTGAGTCTCAACATTGGTTCCACATCCTGTAATTCTAGGCAAATTACCTAATCTCCCTGTTTCTAAAAAAAATGAATGTGTCAATGTAAAGTGCTCCAATACCTTTGGGTAGAGTTTGCACTATATAAAACTACAAAAAAAGTGAATGACAAAGGAAATGATGGCGAGGAGAGGAAGGCAGAAAAGGGTGTCGAACATTTCATGGTCTATGAGAAAAAAGGAAGGATGGTTACTACTTGACATGCACTATCCTAATTCTCTCCCTCAGTCTAGGGCTTAGTTTAGAGGTTGTTGGCATTCCAGGAGGTAGTGCTAAATGGAGATTACAAATAGGGCTCCCGGTTTTCCGTTTTTATGGATTTTTACATATAAATACAGACGGAAAACTATATTTCCTTTGTCTGTATTTATATTTAGAAACGGCAAAATACTAGCAAATTTTGCCGCGCTGCCGTGCTCCAGTGCACAAGACCGTGTACATCACGCGTGACGCCAGACACAGGGAATGCGCGCAATGCTGCGATGCGTGTCTTTAACAGAATCATCCCAGAGCGTGCTGTGACCAAGGGGCTTTGAAGGAAAGTTTGAGGGCAGGGATGAGGTGCTCGCTGCCAGGTATATGGGGGGTCGCTAGCCTGATGCAGGGCAGGTAGGAGACAGTACGGAAACCGCATCTGAGGTTACAGCACCGCGGAAATGCGCTCAGTGCTGGATTACCGCCGCTGCACCCAATGTCCGTGTATTTTGCTACCGACGTTCCTTAAGGAAAACAATGTGGTGGTTTGAGAACACGTTGTGTCTCAGCAGAAAGCATAGGTGTGTGTAATAACATCTGCCTATGTTTCAGCTGAGGAACATGTCGTTTATTGCAACCCGAGTCACCCACATTCCAAATAAACAATTCTGCTGTACTGTGTAAAAGGCAGCTCTTTACGTTTCGGTGTTTAAGCCACTGAGCACAGGGGGGTCCTGAACACTGCCCGCAGTCTTCCAGCCATAGGCAGAGTGGAGCTGCAGGGGCTCTAAGAAGGGGTGAAAAAAACAACAAAGCCTCGTTAGCAAGCAAATGGTCTTTTTAAAGACCGTGGAAGTACTCGGGTGTGGCTGGCAGCTCAAACACTGTCTGTGTGTGTGTGCCCGGGAAGCTGTCTCAGCCCGGGCTGACACACACGACGGGGGGAGGGAGGGGGAAGCCCTTTGAGCCAAATGGGTGTTGCACGCCTGGTGGGAGAGATGGCCCCACTGTGCAACCCGGGAACCTGTACAATCCATGCTAATGAGGTCTGATCACTTGGAAACTAGTCAGCGCAATGTGAGTGCTTGGCATGGATGTTTTGACTGGTTTGTGAAACAATGCAGGGGAGACAGCTACCTACAGATCTGTACATTCCTCCTCACAGTTCGACCGAATAGAACACTAATCCCCTCCAGCAGAGCCCTAGCCAAGCAATTGATTGAAATTCCTCAAAATGGATTCCCTCATCCATGCAAGCAGCTATTGCTCTCCGAGGTCTCCCCTCGTACATTGGCGGTGGCAGTGCCCTCACATAACAACTGCGCGCATGTGTGCATTGTCAATTTAAATAAATGTGGAAAAATACTAGCTGTAGCTTCGTCTTTTGCTTGTGGCAAAAATAAATGTGGATAAATACAGAAAAAATGCCCAAAAAATAAATATGGATAAATACAGACAGAAATGGCAAAAAAATAAATACCATAAAACCGGGAGCCCTAATTACAAACCATCATTGGAATTTTCTTTCATCTAAGGGATGGAATGGCAAAGGAAATTCAACATGTGAATTCTCCTTTGTTTTAAACACTAACTCCAGGCACAGGAGAACATCCGTTACTGTATGCAGCAAAGCAAAAAAAGGGGACACATAAGAATATAACATGAGGTATAGTACTAAGAAATTCAAGGGGCAGAGGGACGTGAAAGAGGTTGAAAGGTGAGAGCAAGACAGGAGAAAATTGAAGGCTTGCAAGACACAGAAATGAAATAAAACTTCAAGGAAAGATACAAAATGACAGAAGGAATAAGGGCATGAGAGATATACAAATAACTGAAGAAAGAGCCTACAGGAGAGTCAGGAGTAGGAGAGAGAGGGGGGTTTGCAGACAGGGGGAAAGATAGGAAAAGAGAAAGGGGAAATGTGAGAGCTTTTGGGGTGAATTTCTGCAGCTTTTGCAGATTCAAATCAAGTCTCTAACCACAATACAAAAGACATCAAGTACGAAGCTACATGCAATCCCCAAAGACATCGCTTGCAGAGATGCTCCTGAGTAACAACCAAAAGAGGAAGACCCCTGGTTCCTTGAGGTTGAACAGAAGCCCCCAGACACGAAGGATGCTCATGGTTCTCAGACTCATGGCCTGATATAATACAGGATATTCAGGGATCTTTGGAGGGGAGCACAGACTAAGGGACCAATAGATGACCAACACATTCAGGCACCCAAAGTTGAGAATTGAAGATGAGGTGAGGAGACCTGTGGGTGAGTTGCAGTGGTAAAATGGTGTGTCTAGTAATGCATCTAGTCTTGGCCAATTCTACTGATCCCACGAGTTTAGAAAGCTTAATTTATCAAAGATTTCTCCCAACATTATTCCTGATACTATGCAGCGTTTCATGAAAGCTCATTATCCACAAATGTGGAACTTTTTCTTTCGGTGCCTGGGCCTAATTTTGTTCCCAATCCAACTCTGTTCAAGGCAGACACAATTAAATATTTGCTGTGTTTTCCTTTGGGTTTCCAAAGAAATCTGGAATACATTTTGTACCCCTGTGACAATATATTGGGTCAAACTATAATGCATTTTATCTTCGTCTGTAGTTTTTATAAAAGATTGACTGAAATGTTTTTAATTCTTTTTATTAAGTCGCGCAATTTTAAACAATGGCTCTATCTTACAGATTTTTACAACTTCCTGACGATGAGTCTTGTTCTTATGTTAGTTTCTTTCTACCAGCTGCTGTGCGGTCTCCCAGCTCTATGCATCCAGGATTAAGGCTTGTTACCTTGCTATTGTAATTTTATGAGTCTTATTCTGGTTTTATATTGACTGTAGAGTTCTTTCATTGATAATCTTGTACTGATAATTATGCAATTATGTGTGTATCTGTCAATTTGTAGTGTCATATTGTATGTACTTTTATGGTTGCTCTGACAGCCGAATAAAGAATTGAACTGAACTGACTTCTGCTGAGTTAAGCTATACCTAATTTTAAAATTTTAGATCCTTCTTGAAATAATGCCTCAGGTTTGATACGGTAGGTACCATCTCTTCGTCAACAACTAAAAGAGTAAGATGTAGGCGCTTATTAGATTATTGTGGGCAGAGCTCTAGCTCACCAGATTGGTGGAGGCTCTGGTTTCTCTCCGCCTGATGAGGAACTGACAGCCAATCTTAGAGATCCCCGTCGGCATGGCAACCCTGGGCAGAGTAATCCAGTAAAGGATGTCTGACCCGAAATAGGGTAAGGCTAATGCTATTCTTATGGACGGACGTTTCACCAGTCAAGGGTTTTCTGCTGACATTCCAGGCTGAGGACTAACTGAACTCGAATAGCAGGAACTCAGTGGTGCTCCCACCTATATGGGGAAACCATTAGATTGGCAGGCGTGGCACTGACAGCTTTTTATATGAGCCTTTGTGTTTTTTATTTTATATGATACTCATGAAGAAGAACAGGTGGGATGAGATATTTGATAAACGAGGCCCTTATTTTTGCAAAGCTACTCAGGGTGTGCGAAGTTGAAAACTCTTGAGAACTTTTGTGCATGCTGGCTGTCATGTCAAAACTGGGACTTTCTCAATTCTTTTAATTTCTTTCGAAGAAAAAAAAGATTAGAAGCGTCCATCCAGTTTCAAAGTCAGGAGAGAACTGGTTTTATCATTAACTTGCATGGAAATAAAACAACTGTTTCCGTCGCAAAAAGCACTATACTAACGCATAAGCTTAGGAAAAGCTGAAAACTTACAAACTTAGGGGCATATTATCAAGAACTGCGTTAAAAATTATCGCCGGTTTAGCGGCAGAAAACTGCCGCTAAAGCGGCGATAATGGGCTTGATAATATGCCCTTGAGAATTCCAATAGAAGTCCATGTTCTGGTGTGAACATGGGCTTCTATTGGAATTCTCAAGGGCATATTATCAAGCCCATTATCGCTGCTTTAGCGGCAGTTTTCTGCCGCTAAACCGGCGATAATTTTAACGCCGTTCTTGATAATATGCCCCTTAGGTCGACCAATAATCGTGGGAGTTTTAAACTCCACTAAAAAAAACACATATTTGCCGCGGGAGAGAGTGAACCTGAGTTTTAGATCTGACAACGCACAGATATTTCACTTCCTCTACATTAGGATGGTGGACCACCTTAGCGTTTATCATGACATCATTGCGTCTTCCTGCCTTAATCTCCTTTCCCTACTTCATCCACTTTGTTGTGACCGTAGAATTTTTACCTTTCTGTTTGCCATGGAAATAGAATTAAACATTACACAATCGTAACTAAAGTGCATGAAGCACAAATCTATAATTTACGGACAAACCATTAAGGTACATGAACTGTTTTAGTAATCTTGGCTTTCCGAGGGTCACATATAGTCTAATCAACAGTAGCTGTGTCCTTAAGGATCTGTTTAACATCCACTGAATGCACAGTCGACCCACATACTTCAACCAACCTTCACTACAGTCTGCCCACATACTTCAAAAGACCTTCACTACAGTCTGCTCACATACGTCAACAAACCTTCACTACAGTCTGCCCACATACTTCAACAAACCTTCACTATTTCGAAGTACATATAGTTACACCCTATGGGCCTGATTCACAAAGGCAATCTGAGACAAAAGTCTAACTTTACGACTTTTGGTATTCACAGAGGTCATTTACGAGTCCTACCTTTACGTCCGCAGTCAGGCCGGAATCACGGCAGCCAGGCCGCACTCTCCGGCTCCAGCTGTACTCTCCGGCTCCAGCCGTACTCTCTGGCTCAGGCCGGATGAAGGGTAGTCAATGGGCCAGAATAATTTTTTTTTACAAGAAGGAACATTAGGAACGTGTGATAAATGGTAGAGGAGGTCAAGAAAATCAGTTTGGGCAGGGAAAAGGGTGTGGCCGGACACTACATCATATTCGAGAAAGTTTGTTCCTTTGTATCTTGGTACATGTAGTCCATGATTTGCGCTCCCCTCAGTGTTGACTGTAGTGTCACACTACAGTCAGCACTGAGGGAAGCGCAAATCATGGACTGCTTGACACTGAGGCGAGTGCAAATCATGGACTGCATGTACCATGATGCAAAGGAGTAAACTTTTCTGGGATATGATGTAGTGTCCGGCCACACCCTTTTCCCTGCCCAAACTGATTTTCATGACCTCGTCTACCATTTATCACACGTTCCTAATGTTTCTTTTTGTAAAAAATTGTATTCCGGTCCATTGATTAACTTCAACTGTTCCGAGCCGGAGACTACTGCTGGAGCCGGAGAGTACGGCCTGGGTGCAGAGAGTACGGTCTGGGTGTGGAGATTATGGCCCGACTGCGGACCCAAAGATACGACTCGTAAATGACCTCCGTGAATACCAAAAGTCGTAAAGTTAGACTTTTGTCTCAGATTGCCTTTGTGAATCGGGCCCAAAGTGTCGTCATTTCAAGGCCAATAAAACCATGTTTTTATAATTCGTTTGCTAATATTGCACCCCTATATTTATAGATATGATTTGCTAAAGGTTCATTATATGTGCACATGTGACTGGCCTTAATCGTTTACTGACTCTAGGACAAATACATCCAATACAGTTTCCCATAAACCCCAAATAATGATTATACTGTAGTGTCTTAAGCACATTTAATCCACATTATCACTCAAAAGCAAAAAGTGCAACATTTAAGGAAACCAACACATACACATTTCTGTTTCCTTTTGTGCAAATTTAAATGACATGGAAGTAAACCAAGTATGAATCTGGTATACATATAAAGGTATAAATCAGTGACTATTCATAACCTGAACCAGATTCAAAAGTATGGCATTTAAAGCTTTTTTTAAATGAGTCATCGACTCGTTATTATGGAAAAGTGCGGTGCGTTGCTCCGATATATCAGGGGTGTGGTGCAGTGTGCGCGATCATGCAGACATAAGGTGCTACCATATGTTGCAAACCCCCTCTTCAGGGCCAGATGACATTTTTAGGTCTAGTGTTTAAGTACAACCTTTAGATTTTACTAAAGGTATATGGATAATATACTTACATGAAGTAGCTTTCAGCCACCTCTCTTCATCCATTGGTCTGTTCTTGTGTCATTCACATTTTGCTGCCACCCACTAAAGCATACAGCATGGAGCAATGGGTCAACCTACTTCAGTCACTGGTTAACTTCACTTTGAGTGACTACATTTAGCCCTTACCCAAGAGCAAATTCGCTCACAAGGTAGCTATCCTCAGTGCCAGTGGTTTTTGCTTTTACTTTATTATTACTTAATAGTGCCTTTGTAGAGCTACCAGTTGCCAGCATAAGACTCATTCCAGCTTTATCAGTTCCTGTCTCCTGCCAATGCTGTTGTAAAATCCTTTTGAAGTGGCCTTTGGTTATTTATCTGACTGCTGCTTTTTCACACCATGCCAGTAGCTCACATGAACTCTGAATATAAGCTCATAAGGGTGCTCTATCTTTACAACCCTGCCTGTAATTCATTTTTTCTTTCTTTCTTTCTTTCTTTCTTTCTTTCTTTCTTTCTTACTTTTTCCTTTTTCCTTCTTGATTCTTTCTTTCTTTCTTTCCTTCCTCCTTCATTTTTCTTTCTTACTTTCATTCTTTCTTTCTTGGCTTCTTTCTCAAGACAAGAGGCTGGCAGCCACTACCATAATAATTGGCTTTTTTAAGTCTGTGCTAGTCAAAATGTTTTGAGTTTACAAAATTATGCGTATAACCATAGTTACCTATAGGGACTTTCATCCAGACTTCGTACATTAGTCTGTACTCTCTCATTTAAAATGTTCTTCCGCCCACTCCAACATGCATCAAGGGGCAATGTGTCAGTCGACTTCCACCATTGGCTGACTTCACTATGAGCTACGTCGAGCACCTCAACACACAAAATACTTCCCTTGAGTGCCAGGGACTACTATGCCAATGTGTGCATTTTTGAAACGAAGGCAATATTTTTACTTTTAGCTAATGTTTTTATTAGATTGATGAGGGCACAGCAGCTTACTGAACAATAAAGTTTTGCAAAAACCATGACAAAACAAAACAAGAATTGACAATAGGCTGGCGGCCAATGTCAGACCTATTGCCTATTAACTTTCCCAATGCTGGTATTCCATTGGTATTTCCCTGGAGAGCTGGAGTCATTGCAGGACCGTTTTTAAAGGGCCGGGACCACTTTTGACATCTCTGCCACTTTCTCCAGCTCTCTAAGGATATTTATAGCATGGGGAGAGGAAGGATTTGTGGGGGGCCTTTAGGAGAAAAAAGAGAAAGAGTTCAGAGGCCAGGTTGTGTGTTTGTGTGAGAGATCACAATGGAGAGGGAAAGAAACTGGTCCAATCTGTCATCAATGAGCCCTTTTGTTTGGGTAGTGCACCTCTTCACTTTGAGTCCCCATATATGTGCATGTTGCAGGGGTGAGGGGTAACTGCAAACGTGTAGGTTACTGTAGGAAAGTAGTCTCTGCTTTCATGGTTAGCCCCACATTTTGCTGATGTCATACTGTTTTTCTGACTAGTCTGACTGGGATCCTGCTAATCAGGACCCCAGTCACTGTGCTTCCTCCCTAAATTGGCTATGGTGAGTACCTTGGTACATTGCTAATTGGCTGCTGGTGTTCCCTGGTAAGTCCCTAGTATATGGTACTAAGGTACCTAGGGCCTAGGTACACCAGGGGTCCCCCATGGGCTGCAGCATGTGTTATGCCACTCATAAGGGACCCTCCAAACTCTGACTACAGGCCTGCCATTGCAGCCTGTGTGAGCTGGTGCATGCACCTCTCACAAAAGATATGTCTCCTTATATCTAACATCACTGCATTTGAAACCTATAAGTGACCCCTCTAGCAGGCCTTTCAGTCCCAAAGGCAGGGTGCTCGGTTCCGAGTGTGAGGGTGGCCCTGCATGAGCAGACCACCCCTACAAACCCCGGAGTTCATTCTCCAGGGTTTGTAAGTGGATCAGCCATTTCAATACAGAGAGGCCATGCGTCATTACGCAATGACTAGCTCTAACCTGGCTGGAACGAACCTGGACGTGTTTGGTATCAAACATGTTGGAATCATACCCCAACACCATATAATGTGTTGGAGGAATGTTTCCATCCATGGTAGGGGCCCTCCATGCTCCCGGGACCGATCATACAGAGCCTGACAGCAACCTAGGGCTGCTGCCGACCACAGATACGATTCTGCCCTCCTGCTGCTGGGCCAAGCCCGAGCAGGGGAAGGTAGGACAATAGGTTTCCTGTCACAGGAAGGTGAGACCACCTCCCAGACAGGATTTAGTGTATTAGGCCGAGGCGGGGGCGCTTGGTGCCCTCCTTGCATACTGCAGTTCAAACCAGCTCAGGGAGCCGTTGGCTCCCCCTCTGGTGCAAAACTGGACAAAGGACATGGGAGTATCCTCCCCACTGTCCAGCCCCTCCTCTGGGAGGGACCCCATAATCATCCCAACCCTCACCGTAGGGTACTTAAGGGCTTACCTGTGGGTGGGTCCCTAGATTCGTCATGGGATTTGATTCAGATCTAACTCCAAGCCCTCTTCAAACCGTCTGGACATCGTGCTGACCGAGTCAGACTGACTGCATCGAACTTCGCATCAGGAACCGAGACTGCAACCAGGAAGACTATGTCTGCTCTGGACCTCTTCGTTCGGCAAGTTGCTGCACCATCAGTGTCTGTGCTCCATACAGGTTCCATCCTGGGCCTCTGGACTTCCAAAGACATTTGAAGGAACCTCCCTTGAAGTGAAAGAGTCACTCCCCTGCATCTGCAGGCACCGCAACACAGCTGACCGAATCGCTGATCCTGTGCTCCTATGGACTCCAACAGGTTCAGTAACATATGAGACAGTCTTCGAGGCCCGCACTGTCTTCAGACCAAGTATGAGGCCAGGATCACTCATCGACACTGCCGGAACCGAGTATCTGTGCATCGCATCGGCTAGCCGTTGCTAAGGTTGGGCGACTCTTCTCCAGTGATCTCCGGACCCTGTCGAGGGTCTGCTTTTGATTCCATTAGGCTCCCCTGCTTGCTCGGGTCCTACTCTGACTTACTTGAATATGGTGAATCTCTCTGACCTTGCTGGTCCCGACACAGTACTTTTTTGTCTACTTCCAGTGTTGCTGTTGCCAAGGCCTGTTGGTGCTCTCGCCGGACACCGAACCCCTGGATATCGACATCTGATGTGGAACAGCTCATACACCATTCCTGGTGGTCCTAAGTGACACCTGGTCCACGTAGCTGCAGAGACAATGGCACCTTCAACTCTTCTGTAACAGCCGACATTGGTGGGCACTCGACTCCCGTGCCCCCGGTCACCCCTGAGTGACCTAGACTCTCTCCCCTCCGTTTACAGGTATTCTTCTTGAATCCACTCTTGGATTCCAATGGACTCTTCCAGCTTCTTCACCAGCAGCATCTACTTGAATTCCTCCATAGGGGTCTAAGGCGGTTTCCGACGCCACTGCGTACCTATCCACCCAGCTTCCCTGGGGCAGGTAACATGGTCTCCTGGGTATCCTCAGGTGGGGTGACTCTCAAACTGTCCATCTTCCATGGGGTGTTTTCTAAGTCCTCTGGGAAGGGTCCTTTTTCTTAAAAACTATAACTGCGACTTCCCCCATTGACTTACCTTGAGCACGCGGTCATGTATTCATTTAGCACATGGCCTCCGTGGGGTTCCTGAGTCCTTACCTTGGGTGGTTCCTTGCTCTCCTAGCACTTCTGAGTCTTCTGGGTCAACTCCCAACTTCGGTCGATAGGCGCATTCCACTATCTTTGTATATGGTTTGGTCTCCCCCTGGGAACCAACTGTATTTTTGTGCTACTTACCTGTTGTATTATCAAAGTATTTTGTGTATTGTAATTATATCTCTGGGTAGGAGATATTGCATTGAGTTAGTGAGTGTCTATAATAAATAACTATTTTTTATAACTACACTGTGTGGTTCTTTTTCACTTAATCTGCACTACAAGATTAGATACTGGTGAAACAAGCTGCTTTACACTCCTACTAGACTAAGCCTGAAGGCTGCTCTCCACAGCTACCACTTAGAGAGCTTACTAAGGTTGTCTAAACCACTAAAAACACCATAATGGTTGTCTGGATTGGTGCAGGGTGCTACACCTGAATAAGTGTGCACCATATACCAAGCCAGCCTCTCACATTGGTGGCAGCGGTGGGATTCAAGCTTGCACTGTTTTACCAGCTAATCTAAGTGTGGATTAATTGAAAAACCATCACTAACATTAGGCACATATAAAACATTTTATAGACAAGTAAGTTCTACTGAACTTGCAGATTGGTTTTTAAGGGCTTAGCACACCCTTTCTCCAATCCTAAGAAGTTTAGTTCCCACTAGGTTAGGTAGGTGCAACACCACACTACGCCTAGTATGTCTTTAGTTGAAGAGGCCAGTGGGTCTCTGCCCTGTAGATACGGTGGCCTCACGTTCCAGGAACTGAGAACCCTGTGTTCCTCTAGAAAACTTAAGACAGGGAAAAGCCCTAGCACCCGTCGCCTCTTAGAGGTGTTACTGCAAGATGACCTCGAGAAAGCTGGTGTGTCAGATGAACAGGAAAAGGTGGGAGGGCAGGAGCCAGAAGAAGAGTCAGGTGGGGCTCCCCTCCTCAACCCCAATACTGTCTCTGACCAGGAGGAGTCCAATGACTCCACCCTATGAACTCTGATCCTCCAAGGAATAGTGCAGATGGCTCCGAGGGTGCCCCTAGAAGTAGGTCCCCCTCTATTCCACCTGGGAGGGTACAGGCTAGGCAAAGGAGGACTAGGTCTTCCTCTGCAGAGTCCATTGACTCTGAAACTTCTGTAGGAACATCTATCTCTAGCAAGAGGGATGACTCCATAGATAGGGAGTACCAAAGGATCCGCCTTGAGAGACTGAGACTCAGACGCAGGCTCAGGAAGGATCAATTGGCCCTTGACAAGTAGGCCGTAGAAGTACAGATGGCTAGGAAAAATTTGGGACTAGAGTCCCATGGTGGCAGCCCCAGTGTCCCTAGAATCAGTGAACCCTCCTTTGACACTAGGAACCTAAGCAGGATAGTCCCTCCTTACCAGGAGGGGGATGACATCCAAAAATGGATCACTGCTTTAAAGAGGGCCTGTAAAGTACAGAAGATCCCTCAAGGGGCAGTGGTCAGCTATCCTGTGGCTCTCCTTTGCTAACAAAGGAAGAGACAAGCTCCTCTCTGTTAGAGAAAAGGATGCTGACAACTACACTGTCTTGAAAAATGCCCTCATAGATGGGTTTGGCTTAACCACTGAGCAATACAGGATTAAGTTCAGAGATATCCAGAAGGAACCCACTAAGACTGGGTTGATTTTATAGATAGTGGGATTAAAGCTCTGGAAGGCTGGCTTCGTGGAAGCAAGGTGCAGGACTATGAGGGACTGTACAATTTGTTGATGAGGGAGCACATCCTTAATAACTGTCAGAATCAACTTTTGCACCAGTACCTGGTGGACTCTGATCTGACCTCTTCCCAAGAATTGGGAAAGCAGCCAGACAAATGGGTCCACCCCAGCGTTAAGCAGAAAAACTATGGTAATGGAGGTGACCAGAAGAAGCAAAATTCTTCTAAATCCCAGGATAAGGGTGGGGAAAAATGGAAAGATAAAAAAGAGTCTTCACAAGGGCCCCAAAAACCTGCATCTGGGGGTGAGTCCCAAAATTCCAAGAAAGGCAAAAAGAAACCTTTGTGCTACATTTGTAAGGTAATTCCCCATAGGTCAAGGGATGCTGATTGTCCAAAGGCCAAGGAAACTCAACTACCTCTGCCCCTAGGGCACCTGCTCCCCCTAGCACCAGTACAAGTGGTAGTACAGCAACCAAAGGATTAGTGGGGTTAACCTTGGGTTCTGAGGTGGGTTCTGACATAGTCAGAACTCCAGCTCAGACTGTTCTAGTCTGTGATGGTGGCATATACCTTGCTACCTTACTGGTAAGTCCCACTAACTTAGGAAAGTACAGACAACAGCCTTTGATCAATTGAAAGGAAGCAATGGCTTACAGGGACACATGGGCCAGTGTCACTATGGTGACAGAGAAACTTGTGTCCCCTGAACAGATCATACTTGGACAAATGTACCAAGTCACTAACGCCAGCAATGTCAGGACTGACCATTCCTTGGCAGTTGTGAACCTCAGCTGTGGAGGGGTAACTGGGCCAAAGAGGGCTGTGGAATCTCGAGACCTACCGGTGAATTGTCTGTTGGGCAATGATCTAGAAACTTCAGTCAGCCTGGGCAGAAGTAGAGTTCAGGACTCATGCAGAGATGATGGGCATCTCTGCCCGTGTCTTTGCTGTCACCAGGGCTCAGGCCAAACAGCTCAGCACTGAAAAGGCCCTGGAGCCTGGAAAATTGGACCAGGTGCCTCCCAAGAGAAGGATCAGGAAGGGAAGGCTTTATCCTCCTCTCAAACTCCCAGTGAAGATCAGCCTCCTGAGGGAGATGATCTCAGCCCCTGTGAAGGTACTGTCCCAGAGGAACTTGGGCCTGACCAGGCAGAGTTCTTGGGGGCAGGGGGGCCTTCCAGGGCAGATTTGAGTTTAGAGCAGCAGACCTGCCCCTCCTCGAACCTCTCAGACAGCAAGCTGCTGCTGAGGAAGCAGGAACTATCAGTGGGTCCCATTGGATCTATTGGGAAGATAGGCTTCTGTACTCTGAAGGTAGAGATCCCAAGTCTGGTACCACCTGGAGATTGGTAATACCCCAGAGGTTTCCTCCTCTCCCTAGCTCATGATATTCCTCTTGCAGGACACTTAGGGCAAAGCAAGACTTGGGACAGGCTAGTCCCTCATTTTTATGGCCCCATATGTCTGAAGACACCAAGGAGTTTTGTCGCTCCTTTGTCACTTGCCAAGCCAGCGGTAATTCAGGTGGCACTAAAAAGGCCCCATTAATTCCACTTCGAGTGGTTGGGGTTCCCTTTGAAATGGTAGGGAGAGACATTGTTGGTCCCTTGAACCTTCCAACAGCATCTGGACATAGTTACATACTAGTGGTGGTAGACCATGCCACTAGATATCCAGACGCCATTCCCCTTAGGACCACCACAGCTCATGTGATGGCTAGGGCCCTCCTGGGAATTTTTTCCAGGGTGGGCTTCCCTAAGGAGATCCTGGCTGACAGATGAGCCAAATTCATGTCAAGTTACATCACTGCAATGTGGAAAGAGCGTGGAGTGAACTACAAGTTTACCACACTCTACCATCCACAGTGCAATGAGCTTGTTGAAAGGTTCAACAAGACCCTAGAGGGTATGATCATGGGACTACCAGAAAAGCTAAGGTGAAAATGGGATGTCTTACTACCCTGCCTTCTCTTTGCCTACAGAGAGGTTCCTCAGAAGGGGGTTGGCTACAGCCCATTTGAACTTCTGTTTGAACATCCAGTTAGGGGTTTATTATGTCTAGTTAAGGAGGGCTGGGAGCAACCTCTCAAACCTCCTAAACAACATTTTGTGGACTATGTCCTTGGCCTGCGGTCACATATGGCTGAGTACATGAAGAAGGCCTGCAAAAACCTGGAGGCCAGCCAAGAACTCCATAAAGCTTGGCAGGACCAAAAGGCTGTCTTGACTCTTTCCCAGGCAGGCCAGAAAGTTTAGGTGTTGGAGCCGGTGGCCCCAGCAGCTCTCCAAGACAAATGGAGTGACCCCGCCACACCAACCTCGAACAAAAAGGTGAGGTCACCTACTTGGTGGACATAGGTACTCCAAGAAGTCCTCACAGGGTACTTCATGTGAACTGCCTGAAACCTTTTGTGGACAGGGCTGATATGAGCTTGCTCATGGCAGCTGATGAAGGACAAGAGGAAGAGAATGACCCTCTCCCTGATTTCCTCTCTCAGAACCTTGATGATGGGTCAGTGGACGGAGGAGCCTTGACAGGCAGCCTTACTGACCAGCAGCAAGTTGATTGTAGGCAAGTCCTCAATCAGTACAGACACATGTTCTCCCCGACACCCAGTCAGACTACCTGGAGTACCCATGAAATGGAGAGAGTTGACAGTCTGCCTGTCAAGAGTAAAATCTACAGACAGCCTAACCATGTCTGGGATTGCATCAGGACAGAGGTCCAAAAGATGCTGGAATTCGGGGTCATTGAGCCTTCAGATAGCCCCTGGGCTAGTCCAGTAGTCCTGGTACCAAAACCTCACACCCAGGGTGGAAAAAGAGAGAGGAGGTTATGTGTGGACTACAGAGGCCTCAATGCAGTCACTAGGACTGATGCCCATCCTATTCCAAGGGCAGATGAGCTTATAGATAATCTGGCCTCAGCCAAGTTTCTGAGTACATTTGACCTGACTGTTGGCTACTGGCAAATAAGACTAGCTGAGGATGCAAAGCCAAAAAGAGCATTTTCAACCCCTAGTGGGCATTATCAATTTATTGTAATGCCCTTTGGTCTGTAAAATGCACCTGCCACATTTCAGAGATTGGTGAACAAAGTCCTAACAGGTCTGGAAGGCTATAGTGTAGCATATCTAGATGATATTGCTGTGTTTAGCTCCACCTGGGAGGATCACCTGGTTCACCTTAGGAATGTTCTGGAGGCCCTGCAAAAGGCAGGCCTCACTATCAAGGCCACCAAGTGCCAGATAGGGCAGAGCAAGGTTGTGTACTTGGGCCACCTAGTAGGTTGAGGCCAGGTTCAACCATTGAAGATCAAAATCCAGACCATTGTGGACTGGATTGCCCCCACTACCCAGAGTCAGGTCAGAGCTTTCTTGGGCCTGACTGGGTACTACAGAAGATTTGTGAAAGGATATGGGTCCTTTGTGACTTCCCTGAATGATCTTACATCCAAGAAAATGCCAAAGAATGTTCAGTGGAAGTAAGCTGTCAAAAGGCATTTGATGACCTGAAGCAAGCCATGTGCACTGCTCCCATTCTGCAAAGTCCTGAAAGCTCTAACACTTTCATTGTCCAGACAGATGCATCTGAGATAGGGGTAGGGGCTGTAGTATCACAACATAATGCAGAGGGCCAGGACCAGCCAGTAGCTTTTATAAGCAGAAGGTTAACCCCCAGGGAGAAACGTTGGTCAGCTATAGATAGAGAGGCCTTTGCTGTGGTCTGGGCCCTGAGGAAGTTGAGGCCATACCTTTTTGGCACTCACTTCATTCTTCAGACAGGCCATAAGCCCCTCCTGTGGCTTAAACAGATGAAGGGTAAAAACCCTAAACTTTTGAGGTGGTCCATTTCCCTACAGGGGATGGACTATACAGTGGAACATGGACCTGGGAGTAACCATGCCAATGCAGATGCACTCTCCAGATATTTCCACTTGGAAAATGAAGACTTAACTGGGCAAGGTTAGTCTCATCTCCGTACGTTTGGGGGGGTGTTGTGTAGGAAAGTAGGATCTGCTTTCATGGTTACCCCCACTTTTTGCTGGTGTCATACTGTTTTTCTGACTAGTCTGACTGGGATCCTGCTAATCAGGACCCCAGTCACTGTGCTTCCTCCCTAAATTGGCTATGATGAGTACCCTGGTACATTGCTAATTGTCTGCTGGTGTACCCTAGTAAGTCCCTAGTATATGGTACTAAGGTACCTAGGGCCTAGGTACACCAGGGGTCCACCATGGGCTGCAGGATGTGTTATGCCACCCAAAAGGGACCCTCCAAACTCTGACTAAAGGCCTGCCATTTCAGCCTGTGTGAGTTGGTGCATGCACCTCCCACGAAAGATATAAGTCTTGATAATATCTAACATCACTGCACTTGAAACCTATAAGTCACCTCTCTACCAGGCCTTTCAGTCCCAAAGGCAGGGTGCTCAGTTCCGAGTGTGAGTGTGGTCCTACATGAGCAGACCACCCCTACAAACCCCGCAGTCCATTCTCCAGGCTTTGTAAGTGAATCAGCCATTACGATATAGAGGGGCCATGCGTCATTACGCGATGGCCATCTCTAAACTGGCTGGAGCGAACCTGGGCGTGTTTGGTATCAAACATGTTGACATAATAACTCAACACTGTATCCGTTGTTGGAGTTATGATTCCATCCATGGTAGGACACCTCCAGGAAGCCCTCCATGCTCCCCGGACAGATCTTACAGCGCCTGACAGCAACCTAGGGCTGCTGCCGACCACAGACACAATTCTTCCCTCCTGCTGCTGGGCCAAGCCAGAGCAGGGGAAGGTAGGACAATAGGTTTCCTGTCACAGGGAGGTGTGACCACCTCCCAGAAAGGAATTGGTGTATTAGGCCGGGGGACGGGCGTTTGCCATCCCCACATAGTCTGCTGGAATGGCACATTTGGTGCCTCCTTGCATACTCCAGTTCAAACCAGCTCATGGAGCCTTTGGCTCCCGCTCTGGCGCAAAACTGGACAAAGGAAATGGGAGTATCCTTCCCACTGTCCAGCCCCTCCTCTGGGCGGGACTCCTGAATCATCTCAATCCTCACCTTAGGGTACTTAAGGGCTTACCTGTAGGTGGGTCCCTAGATTTGTGGTGGGATTTGATTCAGATCTAACTCCGCGTCCTCTTCAAACTATCTGGACATCCCGACTGAGTCATGCTTACCGAGTTGGACTGACCGCATCGAACTTCACTTCAGGAACCGAGACTGCAACCGGGAAGACTCTGTCTGCTCCGGACCTCTTCGTTCTGCAAGTCGCTGCACCATCAGTGTTCTTGCTTGTGAGAAAGTGCCCTCTTTCTGTATGTTTGCCCCCCCCCCTTATTGCTGAATTGCTGATGTGCTTTGACTGAGTGTGCCCTGGGCTCCTGCAAATCAAGTACTCAGGGCCTATCTTCTTTCCCTAAAACTGCACTGAAAACAAAACCCAATTGGCATCTCTGGCCACAGGTCAGCCCCTGGTAAATGGTACCACAGGTAGCCAGGGCACTATGACCAGGAAAGACCTCTAAGGGCTGCAGCACTTATTGTACCCCCCTTGCATACTCCAGTTCAAACCAGCTCATGGAGCCTTTAACTCCCGCTCTGGCGCAAAACTGGACAAAGGACATGGGAGTATCCTTCCCACTGTCCAGCCCCTCCTCTGCGAGGGACCCCTGTATCATCCCAACCCTCACCTTAGGGTACTTAAGGGCTTACCTGTGGGTGGGTCCCTAGATTCGTTGTGGGATTTGATTCAGATCTAACTCTGTGTCCTCTTCAAACTGTCTGGACATCCCGACCGAGTCATGCTTACCAAGTCCGACTGACCACATCGAACTTCGCTTCAGGAACCGAGACTGCAACCGGGAAGACTCTGTCTGCTCCGGACCTCTTCGTTCTGCAAGTCGCTGCACCATCAGTGTTCTTGCTTGTGAGAAAGTGCCCTCTTTCTGCATGGTTGCCCCCCTTATTGCTGAATTGCTGATGTGCTTTGACTGAGTGTGCCCTGGGCTCCTGCAAATCAGGTACTCAGGGCCTATGTTCTTTCCCTAAAACTGCACTGAAAACAAAACCCAACTGGCATCTCTGGCCACAGGTCAGCCCCTGGTAAATGGTACCACATGTACCCAGGGCACTGTGACCAGGGAAGACCTCTAAGGGCTGCAGCACCTATTGTGCCACCCTTAGAGGCCCTGTACCATTACACCCACACACTGCCTTTGCAGGCTGTGTGTTTTGGTGCAGAACAAAGTGAAGAGTCGACATGGCACACATCCCTGTGTGCCATGCCTACAACCCACTGCCCTGGCATAGATCAGTCACCCCTCTAGCTGGGTGCACTATACCAGTGGTGAGGGTACAGGTGCATGAGTCCTGTACCCCTACAGTGTCTAAGTCCATTCTTAGACATTGTATTTGCAGTGCTGCCATTAAGCGTATATGGTGCTGGGAGCTTGTCATTACGAACTCCACAGCACCATAATGGCTAAACTGAAAACTGAGAAGTTTGGTATCAAACTTCTCAGCACATTAAACCCACACTGATGCCAGTGTGGGATTTAATGAAAAATGCACACAGAGGGCATCTTAGAGATGCCCCCTGAAAAACGACCTACCACTAGTGTCCAGGCTGAGTGGCTGCTTTCAGCTGCCACCACCAGACATGTTTCTGGACCCCTGGGTCAAGAGCCTGCTGCTCTCGGAGGCCTGAAACAATGCACATCCTGGGACGAGGTGCCAAGCCTCCTCTCCTAGGATGGGCAGGGTCCACGAAGGGGCAGCTTCAAAGGCTTGCCGCCTTTGTGAGCTTCCTCAGGCCACTTGCTACTTTCAGCAACTGGTCCCGACTGGTTCTGACCCCACTGTGGGCTGGAGAACCGGCGGGGAAAACAAGTGAGGAAGAGAGGTGTGCCCACCTCTGCCAACTCCACCCCTCAGGTGGGGGAGGCGAGGTGAAGCACAACTCTCAGTCCCCGCCATCTTGCAGATGGGGGGACCCAGCCAACCAGGGAAAGGCTTATGCCCCCCTCCCACTGGGGGGGGTGGCATAATAGGGGGTGTACCCACCCCAGGGAAGGGACCCATTGGTTCTAACCTTTTACCTACCTGTAACGCCCCTAAATCTAGTATTTAGGGGCAACCCTGGACCTTGCTTTCTCAGACAAGAACCTAAAAGAAGAAAAGAAGAAGAAGGACCGAACAGCCGTGCCGAAGCTATCAAGATTAGTTCGCCCTACCGGCCTGTCCCCACCTCGAACCTGCTCCAGCTAAATCCCTGTGTGCAGCCAGCAACCTCGAGAAACCTGGAGGACCTTCCTGCCTTCAATCCCAAAGACTCTGTCTCCCGTGAACACCGGATTTGTTTAAACAACAGACTCCAGCTCCGCAAGGATCCGCGAGTTTGCACCACTCTGCACCTGACGCCCACTGCCCGAGTTCGAGTCACCCAACACCAAGAGGAGGTCTCCCCGGCAATCCTGACCCAAGATCCAGTGACCCCTGACCTGCCTCAAGCCTCCAGTCGATGCCTGCAGCCTCAAACCAGAAGGTCCCCCCAACTGCGACCAGGAGCTGGTAAGAAAATCCAACCCTAAAAGGTACCCCTGCACCCGATGCCCCACGGCCTTGGGTGGCCCAACCGACGGTGCTTAACCAACACCCAACATCCGAACTTACCTCTCCAAGTGGTGGTCGCACCCAGAAGACCTTCGTCCCCGAGCCTGCAGTGCTTTTGCAAACCGGAGACTCCCCATTGAAAGCTACAGGGCACCCAACGCCAAAACAGCAATCTGCACCCGGCTGCCCCAGTGCCACTGAGGGTGCATCTTTTGTGCTGGCCTAAATCCCCATTTGCCCTGAGCTTAAGTCCAGTAGCTGCCCACAATCCAGTGGCCTATTGGATAACATTGGGCCTCAGCACTCTGCACCCAGCCGCCCTAGTGCCGCTGAGGGTGTAACAAGAGTGCATCCTTGACCCTGGGGGACCCCTGAGTCTAACCCCAGACCACCAACTCCCACAACAAAGTACTTACCTTTAAACCGATAACACTATTTTCCTCCATAGGATAACATTGACTGTTTTTCTATGAAAAGTTTCTAAGTGTGGAGTTGGAAAATCTAAGAAATCTTTTAAAATTGTTCTAAATAACAAAAACGCTTTTACTTACCAGTTTACAGGAAATGTCCTAGTGTAGTATCCAGGTATACTACACTGTGTAAGAAAAGCAATCTGAAAGTAATGTACTGGCCATTTTACTAAAAAGCCCATTCAAAGCATATGTACTGTATTTACAAAGCATTGCATTTCTCAGTAACAATAATGTAAGTCAAAACAAAGTGCATATACAATTACAAATCCAAACTGTATTACAACTGTATATTTACTGCAAAGTATTTATCACTTACCTGTGCCAGGCTTGCTTGGTTCTAGGAAATAAAATAACTAAAAGAATATTTTCATACAAAAAGCACTGGTCTGAATTTCAGTCTTTGAGTGTGTGAATTCATTTGCTGACTGAGTGTGTACAACAAATGCTTAACACTGTCCTCTGATAAAGCCTTACTGCTCGACCACACTACCACAAATAGAGAGTGAGGTGCTCTCTACTTTACCTCTGCCTACTTGTTGGGTTCCACTGGACTCTGTGCACACTATACCTCACTTTGGTATAGTATATACAGAGCCAGCTTCCTACATTGGTGGCAGCGGTAGAATATACAACGTTGCAATTTTTGCAAAATTACTAAAAGTCTTGTTAGGGCCTAGGTTAAGTCCCTTTAGAATTTTAGAAAGATAAAAAGTCACTTTAGCTAGGGTTAGAGGGGTTAGAAATCTTTTTTAACAGTGTCTCAAAACAAGAACCCAGCTGTTAGTGAAAATAACCACAATGCCATAGAGGACCAGGTTGAAGAGCTTGACCTCATCCCTTACCTTCACTTGTCTTTCAAGGAGGTAAGGTCCCTATGCAAAATTAAAAACATAACCATGGGGTCCCATCCCACCAAACAAAAGCTCCAGGAGCTGTTGGCTGGGTATGCTAAGGACCACCCATCTGAAAATGGTGAAGACCAATCAGATGAGGAAGAAGAGGGAGGGTATGAACAGGTAGACCAACCCCCCCCCCTCACATCATAGGGAGAAAAGGACCCAAGTGCCCCTGACTCCAAGGATCAACCTCTCAGTACCTAGATCCCACACAGGTGGGTCAGGCACTACTGAGGACATTGAGGACAGTCTCAATGAGGAGGATAGCCTTTTAGTAAGGTTGACCAAAAGACTGGATCTAGAGACCAGGTTGCTGGCTTTAGAGAGAGAGAGAGCAGAGATGGCCTATCACCCATCAATGGTGGCAGCAATTTACTTAATAAGGAAAAAGAGTAATCTTATGATCCTAAAATCCTCAAAGGGATTGTCCCTAAATATGAAAAGAGTGATGATATCACAAAATGGTTCACAGCCTTTGAGAGGACTTGTGAAATGAGAAAAGTGAAGAAGTCACACTGGGGGGCACTCCTTTGGGAACTGTTCTCTGGTAACTGCAGAGACAGACTCCTGACCCTTTCTGGGGCAGATGCTGGGTCTTATGACCTCATGAAGAGAACTCTGATTGAGGGATTTGGACTCACAACTGAGGAATATAGAATTAGATTCGGGGGGGTCACAAAACCCAAAACCAATCCTGGATTGACTTTGTAGACTACTCAGTTAAAATACAAGATGGTTGGTTAACTGGACACAATGTGCATGGTTTCATTTGACTTTACAATCTATTTATGAAAGAACATATTTTAAGTAATTGCACTAATGAAAAGTTACATCAGCATCTGGTAGACCTAGGTCTAATTTCTCCCCAAGAATTGGGAAAGAAGGCAGACCATTGGGTCAAGACAAGGGTGACAAAAACAACCACTGGGGGTGACCAAAAGAAAGGGGTTACAAAACCTCCCCAGGGGAAAGGTGGTGATAATCCCCAAGATAAAAAGCCTGAGTCTTCAAAAGGGGCCTAAAAACCTGCACAGGGGGTGGGTCCCAAACTCTTCCCAATCTGCTAACAAGTACAGGGGAAAGAACTTTGATCCTGCAAAGGCCTGGTGTAACAACTGTAGAAAGTTGGGACACTTAACTGGAAATGCTACTTGTCCTAACAAGAAGCCCCCTAGTCCTAGTACAGGTACTCCTGGTGTAGCCAGTCTCCACATGGGATCAACGGTGTGCTAAGAGCAAATCGGGATGCACACTGAAACAGTTCTAGTTTCAGAAGGGGAAGTTGAGTTTGCCACTGTAGCTGTGTGACCACCCAACTTAAAGAAATATTTGCAATACTCTGGGATTAATGGAACTTGGATAGAAGCTCTGAGGAATACAGGTGCCAGTGTCACTATGGTGAGAGATACACTGGTTTCCCCTGAGCAATACTTGATTGGGAGAACTTACCCAGTCACCAATACTGATAGTGTTACCACTAACCATGCAATGGCTATGGTGACATCAGACTGGGGGGGGGGGGGGTTACTGGCCTGAAACAGGTAGTGGTCTCTCCAAAGCTACCAGCTGCATGTCTGCTTGGCAATGACCTGGAAACCTCAGCATGGGCTGAGGTTGAATTGAGAACCCATGCAGCAATGCTGGATATCCCTGAGATTGTCTGTGTGAAAACAAGAGCACAGAGCAGAACACAGAGTGAAAAAGAAGAGTTGGAGCCTGAAAGTATGGCCCAACCTTCCAAGAGGAAAGGTAAGAAGACTGGGAAAGCAGCTTCTGAACAGCAAAAGGATCAGGACCCCTCTCCTCAGGGAGAGGACTTGGACACCCCAGAGGGAACTGAGCCCATGGAGCTTGACCCTTACCAGGTTGAACTCTTGGGTCCCGGGGGGCCCTCTAGGGAAGAGCTGTGCCTTGGACAGCTGGACTGTCCAACTCTTGAAAGCCTGAGGCAGTAAGCTGCTGCACAGGAAAAGGGAGATGTCAGTGGTACCCACAGAGTTTATTGGGATGTGGGACTACTGTACACTGAGGCCAGAGACCCCAACCCCGGAGCCACTAGGAGAGTGGTAGTGCCTCAGAAGTACAGGGAGTTCCTCCTAACTTTAGCTCATGACATCCCTCTAGCTGGGCATCTGGGCCAAACTAAAGCCTGGGAAAGGCTAGTTAGCCACTTTTTTACTGGCCCCAGATGTCTCAGAAAGTAAAGGAGTTTGTCAGCTCCTGTGTCACCTGTCAAGCCAGTGGCAAAACAGGTGGGCACCCAAAGGCCCCCTTGATACCACTACCTGTGGTTGGGGTTCCCTTTGAAAGGGTAGGGGTGGACATAGTGGGTCCACTTGAACCTCCCACGGCATCAGAAAACAAATTCATTCTAGTGGTAGTGGATCATGCCACTAGGTATCCTGAGGCAATTCCCCTTAGGACTACTACAGCTCCTGCAGTAGCCAAGGCCCTCATTGGTGTCTTCCCCAGGGTAGGGTTTCCTAAGGAGGTGGTTTCAGACAGAGGTTCCAACTTCATGTCTGTTTACCTAAAACACATGTGGAAAGAGTGTGGAGTGCAGTACAAGTTTACTACACCCTATCACCAACAAACGAATGGCCTTGTTCAAAGATTCAACAAGACATTGAAAGGCATGATTATGGGGCTCCCTGAAAAACTCAAAAGGAGATGGGATGTCCTCTTACCATGCTTGCTTTTCGCTTACAGAGAAGTGCCTCAGAAGGGAGTAGGGTTTTCCCCCTTTGAACGTCTGTTTGGCCATCCTGTGAGGGGACCACTCTGTCTTTTAAAAGAGGGTTGGGAGAAGCCTCTCCAAGAACCCAAACAAGATATTGTGGACTATGTGCTTGGTCTAAGGTCCAGAATGGCTGAGTACATGGAAAAAGTATCCAAACATATTGAGGCCAGCCAGGAGCTTCAGAAGCACTGGTATGACCAAAAAGCTGCACTGGTAGAATTTCAACCTGGGCAGAAGGTGTGGGTTTTGAAGCCAGTGGCACCAAGGGCTCTCCAGGACAGATGGAGTGGCCCTTACCATATCCTAGAAAAGAAAAGTGAGGTCATCTACTTGGTTGACCTGGGTACAAGCAGGACACCCAAAAGTGTGATCCATGTGAACTGCCTTAAGCTTTTCCATGATAGGGCTGACATCACCATGCTTATGGTGACTGATGAGGATCAGGAGACAGAGAGTGAACCTCTCCCTGACCTCCTCTCATACAGCCCAAAAGATGGGTCAGTGGATGGAGTTGTCTTTTCAGACACCCTCTCTGCCCAACAGCAGACTGATTGCAAGCAAGTCTTGCAGCAGTATGCAAAGCTCTTTTCCTTGACCCCTGGTCAGACAAACTGGTGTACTCATGATGTGGACACTGGTAACAGTTCACCTGTCAAAAACAAAATCTATCGCTAGTCTGATCAAGTCAAGGAAAGCATCAGAGCTGAAGTCAGCAAGATGCTGGAGTTAGGGGTTATTGAACCCTCTGAGAGCCCCTGGGCCAGCCCAGTGGTTCTGGTCTCCAAACCTCATCCACAGGGTTGAAAGAGAGAAATGAGGTTCTGTGTGGACTATAGAGGGCTCAACTCTGTCACCAAGACAGACTCTCACCCTATCCACAGAGCAGATTAATTGATAGATAAACTAGGTGCAGCCAAATTTCTAAGTACCTTTGACTTAACTGCAGGGTACTGGCAGATTGGCATGGCACCAGGAGCAAAAGAAAAGACAGCATTCTCCACACTTGATGGGCATTATCAGTTTACTGTTATGCCCTTTGGTTTAAAGAATGCTCCTGCCACCTTGCAGAGGTTGGTGAATCAAGTACTTGGTGGATTGGAATCCTTTAGTGCAGCTTATCTAGAGGATATTCATGTCTTTAGTTCACCCTGGCAGGATCACCTGATCGACCTTGGGAAGGTTTTAAATGCCCTGCAAACTGCAGGCCTAACTATCGAGGCATCCAAATGCCAGAGAGGGTAGGGAACTGTGGTGTATTTGGGCCACCTTGTTGGTGGAGGCCAAGTACAACCCTTACAACCCAAGATCCAGGCTATCCTGGACTGGGCAGCTCCAACAACCCAGACCCAATTCAGGGCATTCCTTGGCTTAACTGGGTACTACAGGAGGTTTGTGAAGGGATATGGGTCCATTGTGGCTCCCCTCACAGAACATACCTCCAAGAAGATGCCCAAAAAGGTAAACTGGACAGTTAGCTGTCAAAAGGCTTTTGACACCCTGAAAGAGGCAATGTGTTCAGCACCAATTCTAAAGCTCCAGACTATGCCAAGCAGTTCATTGTGCAGACTGATGTCTCTGAGCTAGGGATAGGAGCGGTCCTATCCCAGACCAATGATGAAGGCCAAGACCAGCCTGTTGCTTTTATAAGCAGAAGGCTTCTCCCCGGGGAGCAGCATTGGAGTGCCATTGAGTGGGAGGCTTTGCTGTGGTTTGGTCCCTGAAGAAGCTGAGACCATACTTGTTTGGTACTCACTTCCTAGTTCAAACTGATCACAGACCTCTCAGTTGGCTAATGCAGATGAAAGGTGAAAATCCTAAACTGTTGAGGTGGTCCATCTCCCTACAGGGAATGGACTTTGTAGTGGAACACAGACCTGGGACTGCCCATGCCAATGCAAATGGGCTTTCCAGGTTCTCCCACTTAGAAAATGAAGACTCTCTAGGGAAAGGTTAGTCTCATCCTCTTTTGTTTGGGGGGGGATGTTGTGTGAGAAAGTGCCCTCTTTCTGCATTGTTTCCACCACTTTTTGCTGAATTGCTGATGTGCTTTGATTGAGTGTGCCCTGGGCTCCTGCCAATCAGGTACCCAGGGCCTATGTTCTTTCCCTAAATCTGCATTGAAAAAAAAACCCAACTGGCATCTCTGGCCACAGGTCAGCCCCTGGAAAATGGTACCACAGGTACCCAGGGCACTATGACCTGCCTGCCTTCTAGGCCTGGGCGGAAAACTACGCTACGCTCGCGTAGATTGCGTAGTTTGCGCAACTACGCGCTACGCGAATTGCACGTAGCACAGTGCAAAAACGCGTAGCGTAGCGGGCATTTTTTGCTTGCTCGCGGTCCTCAACGTCAAGTTGGCTACCGCGAGCGAGCAAAATGACATCCCGGCGAGACTTTTTCCTCGTTCGCGATCAGCAACATCAACTTGCCGATCGCGAGCATGGAAAATAAACCTACCAGCGAGATTCTCAACGCGGGGAGGTCAGGTTTCTCATTGCGAGTGGTCGCGTATGCTCGCGACCGCTCGCGATGAGAAACTACCAGTCCGCATTGAGAAAACTGCCGCTCGAGTACAAATCTACTCGAGCGGCAGAAAACGACTGCTTGCACTGTGCAAGATGACGTTTGCAATGATTGCACAGTGTGGACAAGCATCCGGCACTGTGCAATCATTGCGAACAGCTTTTCCTACCGCACTACGCAGTTCGCGTAGTGCTACTCGTAGCTCGTGAAGTGCACTTCGCATAGCTACGCGTAGCGCTACTACGCGATCTACGCCCAGGGTTACTGCCTTCAATCCCAAAGACTTTGTCTCCCGTGAACACTGGATTTGTTCAAACAATAGACTCCAGCTCCGCAAGGATCCGCGAGTTTGCACCACTCTTCACCCGACACTCACGGCCCAAGTTCGAGTGGCCCAACACCATGAGGAGGTCTCCCCGGTGATCCTGACCCTAGATCCGGTGACCCCTGACCTTCCTCAAGCCTCCAGCCGACGCCTGCAGCCTCAAACCGGAAGGTCCCCCCAACCGCGACCAGGAGCTGGAAAGAATATCCGACCCTAAAAGGCACCCTTGCACCCGACGCCTCACGGCCTAGTGTGGCCCAACTGACGGTGCCTAACCAACACCCAACATCCCAACTTACCTCTCCAAATGGTGGTCGCACCCAGAAGACTTCGTCCCGAGCCTGCAGTGCTTTTGCAAACCGGAGACTCCCCATTGAAAGCTACAGGGCACCCGACGCCAAGACAGCACTCTGCACCCGGCCGCCCCAGTGCTGCTGAGGGTGCATCTTTTGTGCTGGCCTAAACCCCCATTTGCCCTGAGCTTAAGTCCAGGAGCTTTGCTCCCACAACCCAATGGCCTGCTCGTCAGCAGCCACCAACCGGAGGCCCCCTATTCCCCATTGTATTACATTGGGCCTCAGCACTTTGCACCCAGCTGCCCTAGTGCCGCTGAGGGTGTAACAAGAGTGCATCCTTGACCCTGGGGGACCCCTGAGTCTAACTCCAGAACACCAACTCCCACAACAAAGTACTTACCTTTAAACCAATAACACTATTTTCCTCCATAGGATAATATTGACTGTTTTTCTATGAAAAGTTTTTAAGTGTTGGGTTGGAAAATCTAAGAAATCTTTTAAAATTGTACAAAATAACAAAAACGCTTTTACTTACCTGTTTACAGGAAATGCCCCAGTGTAGTATCCAGGTATACTACACTGTGTAAGAAAAGTAATCTGAAAGTAATGTACTGGTCATTTTACTAAAAAGCCCATTCAAAGTATATGTACTGTATTTACAAAGCATTGCATTTCTCAGTAACAATAATGTAAGTCAAAACAAAGTGCATATACAATTACATATCCAAACTGTATTACAACTGTATATTTATTGCAAAGTATTTATCACTTACTTGTTCCAGACTTGCTTGGTTCTAGGAAATAAAATAACTAAAAGAATATTTTTATACAAAAACAATTGGTCTGAAGTTCAGTCTTTGAGCGTGTGAATTCATTTGCTGACTGGGTGTGTACAACAAATGCTTAACACTGTCCTCTGATAAAGCCTTACTGCTCGACCACACTACCACAAATAAAGAGTGAGGTGTTATCTACTTTACCTCTGCCTACCTTTTGGGTTCCACCGGACTCTGTGCACACTATACCTCACTTTGGTATAGTATATACAGAGCCAGCTTGCTACAGTGCTCCATACAGGTTCCATTCTGGGCTTGTGGACATCCAAAGACATCTGAAGGAATATCCCTTGGAGTGAAGGAGTCACTCCCCTGCATCTGCAGGTACCGCAACACAGCTGACCGAATCGCTGATCCTGAGCTCCTACAGACTCCATTAGGTTCAGTAACATACAAGACAGTTCTACAATGTCTTCGAGGCCCGCACTGTCTTTAGACCGAGTCTGAGGCCAGGATCCCTCATCAAAACTGCCAGAACCGAGTCGGCTGGCCGTTGCTAAGGTTGGGCGACTCTCATCTCCAGTGATCTCAGGACCCTGTTGAGGTTCTGCTTTTGATTCCAGTAGGCTCCCCTGCTTGCTAGGGCCTACTCTTACTTACTTGAATGTTTTGAATCTCTCGGACCTTGCTGGTCCCAACACAGTACTTTTTTGTCTACTACCACATGTTGCCGTTGCTAAGGCCTGTTGGTGCTCTCGCTGGACACCGACCCCCCGGAAATTGACATCCAACGTGGGACAGCTCGTACACCATTCCTGGTTGTCCTCAGCGGCACCTGGTTCACGTAGCTGCAGAGACAAGGGCACCGTCAACACTCCTGTAACAGCTGACATTGGTGGGCACTCGACTTCCGTGCCCCCGTTACCCCTGAGTGACCTAGACTCTGTCCCCTCTGCTTACAGGTATTCTTCTTGAATCCACTCTTGCTTTCGAACGGACTTTTCCAGCTTCTTCCCCATCAGCATCAACTTGAAGTCCTCCGTTGGGCTCTATGGCAGTTCCTGACGCCACTGTGTACCTATGCACCCGGCTTCCCCTGGGAAGGTAACCTCATCTCCTGGGTATCCACGGGTGGGGTGACTCTCGAACCGTACATCTTGCACTTGGTTTCTTCCAAGTACTCTGGGAAGGGTCCTTTTTCTTAAAAACTATAACTGCGACTTCCCCTATTGACTTACCTTGAGCACACGGTCGTCGATTCATTTAGCACACGGCCTCCGTGGGGTTCCTGGGTCCATACCTTGGGTGGTTCCTTGGTCCCCCAGCACTTTTAAGTCTTCTGGTTGAACTCCCAACTTCGGTCGATAGTCGCATTCCACTATCTTTGTATATGGTTTGATCTCCCCCCGGGAGCCCACTGTATTTTTGTGCTACTTACCTGTCGTATTATCAAAGTATTTTGTGTATTGTAATTATATCTCCGGGTAGGAGATATTGCATTGAGTTAGTGAGTGTCTGTAATAAATAACTATTTTTTAATACTACACTGTGTGGTTCTTTTTCACTTAATCTGCACTACAAGATTAGATACTGGTGAAACGAGCTGCTTTACACTCCTCCTAGACTAAGCCTGAAGTCCGCTCTCCACAGCTACCACTTAGAGAGCTTTCTAATGTTGTCTAAGCAACTAAAAACACCATAAGGGTTGTCTGGATTGGTGCAGGGTGCTACACTTGAATAAGTGTGCACCATATACCAAGCCAGCCTCTCACAGTTACGCTGTGTGATAGTACCATGGAACTAGTGTTTGTGGTGTGAGTGCACTTTCACTTTTCCACTGGGTTTGCTTGGCGTTGCCATTCAATGTGCATGCTTCAAGAGAGTGGTGTGAGCCTGTTTTCATTTTTACAAAGGGTCAACTTTATGTACATTTTTAGTACACGTCAGTGGTTGTTTCAGAAATCAACTTGGATGGGCATCACTGAAAAAAGGTATCTAGCACTGCTTGCAGAGGGAATCTGCACATTTATTATCCTGGACACCTGTCGCTTATTACTTAGTCCAATTCTCAAAGATCAAATTCTCAAAGGTTTAAACTATGATTGGAAAATGATTCACTCATAAATATGTCTATGTTTGTGTGTACTTTCTTGAAGGAACACTTTTCACAAAGACGAGATGTAAAAATTTGTTTACATGCAGGAATCAAAGCTTTGCAACTATGCAATGAGACCATGTAGTACGATGTTAAATGATGAAAATTAACAGAAATATGAAGCAGGAAGTTGCTGGGTAAAATTTGAGTTGCAACAATGTCCATATGACAAGACCAGTGTCTTCAAACCAATAGCAGATATTTCAGATGTAAAAAGTTGCTCTGGGCCATCTAACTCATATGCTTCTCCTCTTTTATGACAGCTTCTCCACTCATCCACATGTCAACAACCCTCTGTCCACACACTCGCAAAGCAACTGACATCACCTATTCTCTCCACACCTAGAGCACCCTTGGCATGTTCAAGTAAGGCTTATTGCTATCTTAAGTAAATGGGCCATCAGAACTACCATGAAGCTAATATCCTGGATTACATTTGAAAATAGTCTGTATCACTGTATCTTGTTCAGTACCAAGGTCAAACTATGTAATGTATGTTGCCATCATGTCTTTGTTAATATCCCCACTACATCACAAGTTGGTGGACAAGCACGTCTCTCTCTCTCTCTCTCTCTCTCTCTCTCTCTCTCTCTCTCTCTCTCTCTCTCTCTTTCTCTCTCACTCTTTCTCTGTCTCTCTCTCTCTCTCTCTCTCTCTCTCTCTCTCTCTCTCTCTCTCATGCACAGCATATGTGCAAGGAGAATCATAGGATGGCATGCCATCTATGAGCAGAGCTGATATGCAGTACTAGCAGAGAACCTCCTGTTCCTACAGGCCAATATCATTGTGGCTCACAGCATCACAGAGGACAAGTACTCATCGGCCCTAGGCAGGGAGACCCATCTAACTCTACATCATTTCCAGTAAACAATCTCCCTTGTCAGGCAATATTCTTGGTTGCAAGTCACGAGGCAAAACAAACATGACCATGGGCCCTTGTCCTGGCTATTATGGACTTATCCTGCCTCATACCCAACCCTCAAGTGGCCTGATCAATCTTCAGTCATACTTTCCAACAGATGTGAAACTCTAGTTTTCAATTTCTGCACTGTGCACTGAGCCCTACCTTTTTCAATATGTATCTGTCTCCTCTGGCATTCCTGGTCTAATGTTTGAGCATCAAAATAATTTCCTATGCGGATGATACCTCACCTACGAGGGGGACTCAGTTATCGCCAAAGAAACATTTGCTCTCTGCTTAAAGGCAATACTTGACTGGTTCAGGAGGCACAAACTACAGTGCAACCCAGACAAGACTGAGATCCTCTTGTTTGGGTTGCATTCCCTCCCTGGATTGACAGGAGACTGGTCTAACCCCCAACGGCGGTGGCAAAAAATCTGGGTGTTTTGTTTGATTCTCATCTTTCCTTCAATTGCCAGGTTTTGTCGGCTGCAAAATCCTGCCTTTTGATTTGTCACCTGCTCAGGACATTTCTGCACCTGATTCCTCAGGAAGCTCAGGTCACAGTGGTAGAACATCTATTCGAGCGGCAGAAAGAAGCAGTGCCCTCTTGCACTGCACGTGGTGCTCTTTGTGCTGATTTTGCAGTGTGGGACAAACACCCGGCACTAAAAAGCAGCACAAACAGTGAGGCATAACACACTTTGCTGCTGGTGGAACTCCGCGTAGCACAGCAGAGTTTTTTGGTCACTTCGCGAAGTTCCGCTGAACTCAGCTCAGGTCTAAAAAGCAATGTGTGCCCTGCTGCATGTGCATGCGGGGCTGGAGCAGATGTCACAACTACATATTTTCAAGGTATGGTCCGTGTGCAAAAATACATTAAAAACAAATTAAACCGGCCTGCTCAGACTCTGAACAGATTTGTAATTTTTTTTTTAAGGCTCATACAACATTATGTTAGGAGTGCTCAATGTTTTCTTTTTTCGTATTATTACAATTGTTGTTGATTGATAACTGGGAAGATGAGAGGCCTTAGTGCTGATTGCCAATGGTTTCAAAATGCACAGCTCCCGGCGGCGCGCCTCATCACCTATTTAAGAAATGACAAAACATGCTGACTAAAATCTTTGCTGTAAAGATTTTAGTCATGATGTTTTGTCGTTCTATTTCTTAAACATTAGAGAGATGATCGAGGCGTAACTTGGTTTAGGAATGCTTGCAGGTATTTTATATTTGTATCAGGCAGAATTAGATTTTAATCTATTAACGGGCACTCCTATTTCCTGAAATGAACCGTGATAACAGCTCATCGTGAGTGAAGAAACGTCGATATTAAGTAAATCCTGCCAGCTTTATCGGCGTTTCATTGTGCATGATGAGCAGCTATCATGATTAATTTCGGGAAATTAGTGTGCCTATTACTAGATGAGCGTCCAAGGATGCCTGATACAAATATAAAATACTTGGGAAAGTCAAAGCTACATTACACACCAACTCATTCAAGCAGGAGGGTCCTAGGGAAGTTTAAAGACCTGCACAGGATTATATCCCCAAATAATCACGAACTAGAAACTATATACCAAATCCTTGGGTCTACTATAAATCTGAAAAGTGCAGAAAAAGGTTATATTTTTAAGAAAAAAGATAATTTGAAGTAAACTCCTTTATAAGAACCACAGCTCATAACGCACAGATCTAATCGTGAGAAAATTCCCTTTTTAGGACAAAATCCCTCACTCACCAAAGGTGACATGCTTCATCATATGGGATTCTCCTCTCAAGAGAAAAACCTAGTTCTCTTGAGGGCTACAACCCCCTATCTGAGAGGGAGGAGCTCAGGGATGTTTTCAAATTTTAATCTATTGCGAATATTCTTAATCCACGTGTGAAGAGCAAGATAGTGCGAATGAGGGCGCAGTAGACTGAATGCTCCTGACCCCTGCTTCCAAGTCAATAGTTGTCGCGGGATCCTACTGCTGCAGTAGACTGAATGCCCATGACCCCTGCTTCCAAGTCAATAGTTGTCGCGGGAGCCTACTGCTGCATTAGACTGTATGCCCCTGACCCCTGCTTCTAAGTTAATAGTTGTTGCGGGAGTCTAATGCTGCAGTAGAATGAATGCCCCTGACCCCTGCTTCCAAAGTCAATAGTTGTCGCGGTAGCCTACTGCGCAGTAGACTGAATGACCCTGACCCCTGCTTCCAAGTCAATAGTTGTTGCTGGAGCCTACTGCTGCAGTAAGCTGAATGCCCCTGACCACTGCTTCCAAGTCAATAGTTGTCGCGGGAGACTACTGCTGCAGTAGACTGAATGCCCCTGACCCATGCTTCCAAGTCAATAGTTGTCGCGGGAGTCTAATGCTGCAGTAGACTGAATGCCCCTGACCCTTGCTTCCAAAGTCAATGGTTGTCACAGGAGCCTACTGCTGCAGTAGACTGAATGACCCTGACCCCTGTTCCAAGTCAATAGTTGTTTGCGGGAGCCTACTGCTGCAGTAAGCTGAATGCCCCTGACCCCCGCTTCCAAGTCAATAGTTGTCGCGGGAGCCTACTGCTGCAGTACACTGAATGCACCTGATCCCTGTTTCCAAGTCAATAGTTGTCAAGGGAGTACACTGCTGCAGTAGACTGAATGCCCCTGAACCTTGCTTCCAAAGTCAATAGTTGTCGCGGGAGCCTACTGCTGCAGTAGACTGAATGCCCCTGACTCCTGCTTCCAAAGTCAATAGTTGTCCTGGCAGCCTACTGCTGCAGTAGACTGAATGTCCCTGACCCCTGCTTTCAAAGTCAATACTTGTCGCGGGAGTCTACTTCTGCAGTAGACTTAATACCCCTGGTTCCAAGTCAATAGTTCTTGCGGGAGCCTACTGCTGCAGTAGACTGAATGCACTGACCCCGGCTCCCAACTCAATTGTTGTCGCGGGAGCCTACTGCTGCAGTAGACTGAATGCCCCTGACCCCTGCTTCCAAAGTCAATAGTTGTCTTGGGAGCCTACTTTTGCAGTAGACTGAATGCCCCTGACCCCTGCTTCCAAAGTCAATAGTTGTCGCGGGAGACTACTGCGGCAGTAGACTCAATGCCCCTGACCCCTGCTTCCAAATTCAATAGTTGTCCTGGGAGCCTAATTCTGCAGTAGACAGAATGCCCCTGACCCCTGCTTCCAAGTCAATAGTTGTCGTGGGAGCCTACTGCTGCAGTAGACTGAATGCCCCTGACCCCTGCTTCCAAGTCAATATTTGTCGCTGGAGTCTAATGCTGCAGTAGACTGATTGCCCATGACCCCTGTTTCCAAGTCAATAGTTGTCGCGGGAGCCTACTGCTGCAGTAGACTAAATGCCCCTGACCTCTGCTTCCAAAGTCAATAGTTGTTGTGGGAGCCTACTGCTGCAGTAGACTGAATGCCCCTGACCCCTGCTTCCAAGTCAACATTTGTCGCGGGAGTCTAATGCTGCAGTAGACTGAATGCCCCTGACCACTGCTTCCAAGTCATTAGTTGTCACGGGAGCACATTGCTGCAGTAGACTAAATGCCCCTGACCCCTGCTTCCAAACTCAATAGTTGTCGGCGGAGCCTACTGCTGCAGAAGGCTCAATGCCCCTGACCCTCCTTCCAAAGTAAATAGTTCGCGGGTGCCTACTGCTGCAGTAGACTGAATGCCCCTGACCCCTGGTTCCAAGTCAATAGTTGTCCCGGGAGCCTACTGCTGCAGTAGACTGAATGCCCCTGACCCCTGCTTCCAAAGTCAATAGTTGTCGCGGCAGCCTACTGCTGCAGTAGACTGAATGCCCCTGACCCCTGCTTCCAAAGTCAATAGTTGTCACAGGAGTCTACTTCTGCAGTAGACTTAATACCCCTGCCCCCTGCTTCCAAGTCAATAGTTGTTGCGGGAGCCTACGGCTGCAGTAGACTGAATGCCTCTGACCCCTGCTTCCAAGTCAATAGTTGTCATGGGAGTCTAATGCTGGAGTAAACTGATTGCCCCTGACCCCTGTTTCCAAGTCAATAACTTGTAGCGGGAGCCTAATGCTGTAGTAGACTGAATGCCCCTTACCTCTGTTTCCAAGTCAATAGTTGTCGCGGGAGCCTACTGCTGCAGTAGACTGAATGCCCCTGACCCCTGCTTCCAAAGTCAATAGTTGTCATGGGAGCCTACTGCTGCAGTAGACTGAATGCCCCTGACCACTGCTTCCAAGTCAATAGTTGTCGTGGGAGTCTAATGCTGCAGTAAACTGATTGTCCCTGACCCCTGTTTCCAAGTCAATAACTTGTCGCAGGAGCCTAATGCTGCAGTAGACTGAATGCCCCTGACCCCTGTTTACAAGTCAATAGTTGTTGCGGGAGCCTACTACTGCAGTAGACTGAATGCCCCTGACCCGTGCTTCCAAAGTCAATAGTTGTCGTGGGAGCCTACTGCTGCAGTAGACTGAATGCCCCTGACCACTGCTTCCAAGTCTATAGTTGTCACTGGAGCCTACTGCTGCAGTAGACTGAATGCCCCTGACCCCTGCTACCAAACTCAATAGTTGTCGGCGGAGCCTTCTGCTGCAGTAGACTGAATGCCCCTGACCCTGCTTCCAAAGTAAATAATTGTCGCAGGAGCCTACTGCTGCAGTAGACTGAATGCCCCTGACCCCTGCTTCCAATCTCAATAGTTGTCGGCGGAGCCTACTGCTGCAGAAGGCTGAATGCCCCTGACCCTACTTCCAAAGTAAATAGTTGTCGCGGGTGCCTACTGCTGCAGTAGACTGAATGCCCCTGACCCCTGGTTCAAAGTCAATAGTTGTCCCGGGAGCCTACTGCTGCAGTAGACTGAATGCCCCTGACCCCTGCTTCCAAAGTCAATAGTTGTCGCGGCAGCCTACTGCTGCAGTAGACTGAATGCCCCTGATGCCTGCTTCCAAAGTCAATAGATGTCACAGGAGTCTACTTCTGCAGTAGACTCAAATACCCCTGACCCCTGCTTCAAAGTCAATAGTTGTTTTGGGAGCCTACTGCTGCAGTAGACTGAATGCCTCTGACCCCTGCTTCCAAGTCAATAGTTGTCGTGGGAGTCTAATGCTGCAGTAAACTGATTGCCCCTGACCCCTGTTTCCGAGTCAATAACTTGTAGCGGGAGCCTAATGCTGCAGTAGACTGAATGCCCCTGACCCCTGTTTCCAAGTCAATAACATGTCACAGGAGCCTAATGCTGCAGTAGACTGAATGCCCCTGACCCCTGTTTAAAAGTCAATAGTTGTCGCGGGAGCCTACTGCTGCAGTAGACTGAATGCCCCTGACCCCTGCTTCCAAAGTCAATAGTTGTTGTGGGAGCCTACTGCTGCAGTAGACTGAATGCCCCTGACCACTGCTTCCAAGTCTATAGTTGTCGCTGGAGCCTACTGCTGCAGTAGACTGAATGCCCCTGACCCCTGCTTCCAAGTCAATATTTGTTGTGGGAGTCTAATGCTGCAGTAGACTGAATGCCCCTGACCACTGCTTCCAAAGTCAATAGTTGTTGCGGGAGCCTACTGCTGCAGTAGACTGAATGCCCCTGACCCCTGCTTCCAAAGTCAATAGTTGTCGTGGGAGCCTACTGCTGCAGTAGACTGAATGCCCCTGACCACTGCTTCCAAGTCAATAGTTGTCGTGGGAGTCTAATGCTGCAGTAAACTGATTGCCCCTGACCCCTGTTTCCAAGTCAATAACTTGTCGCAGGAGCCTAATGCTGCAGTAGACTGAATGCCCCTGACCCCTGTTTACAAGTCAATAGTTGTCACGGGAGCCTACTGCTGCAGTAGACTGAATGCCCCTGACCCCTGCTTCCAAAGTCAATAGTTGTCGTGGGAGCCTACTGCTGCAGTAGACTGAATGCCCCTGACCACTGCTTCCAAGTCTATAGTTGTCGCTGGAGCCTACTGCTGCAGTAGACTGAATGCCCCTGACCCCTGCTTCCAAGTCAATATTTGTTGTGGGAGTCTAATGCTGCAGTAGACTGAATGCCCCTGACCACTGCTTCCAAAGTCAATAGTTGTCGTGGGAGCCTACTGCTGCAGTAGACTGAATGCCCCTGACCCCTGCTACCAAACTCAATAGTTGTCGGCGGAGCCTACTGCTGCAGTAGACTGAATGCCCCTGACCCTGCTTCCAAAGTAAATAATTGTCGCAGGAGCCTACTGCTGCAGTAGACTGAATGCCCCTGACACCTGCTTCCAATCTCAATAGTTGTCGGCGGAGCCTACTGCTGCAGAAGGCTGAATGCCCCTGACCCTACTTCCAAAGTAAATAGTTGTCGCGGGTGCCTACTGCTGCAGTAGACTGAATGCCCCTGACCCCTGGTTCCAAGTCAATAGTTGTCCCGGGAGCCTACTGCTGCAGTAGACTGAATGCCCCTGACCCCTGCTTCCAACGTCAATAGTTGTCACGGCAGCCTACTGCTGCAGTAGACTGAATGCCCCTGACCACTGCTTCCAAGTCAATAGTTGTCGCAGGAGCACACTGCTGCAGTAGACTGAATGCCCCTGACCCTTGCTTCCAAAGTCAATAGTTGTCGCGGGAGCCTACTGCTGCAGTAGACTGAATGCCCCTGAGCCCTGCTACCAAACTCAATAGTTGTCGGCGGAGCCTACTGCTGCAGTAGACTGAATGCCCCTGACCCTGCTTCCAAAGTAAATAGTTGTCGCGGGAGCCTACTGCTGCAGTAGACTGAATGCTCTTGACCCCTGATTCCAAATCAATAGTTGTTGCGGGAGCCTACTGCTGCAGTTATGTTATGTTATGTTATGTTATGTTCACTGATTTTGTAATGCGCGTAGCTACCCAAAAAGGGTTTCCCAGCGCAGACCGAGAGGAACCAACAAATAAAAAAGAGTAAGTACTATTGATTAAACAGCCAAGCTTTCACTAATTTACGAAATTTTAAGTGAAGTGTTTCTTTGCGGATCGCTATGGGAAGAGAGTTCCACAAGAGAGGACCAAGATAGGAAAAAGAACGGCCCCCCATTCTTGTGAGTTTGGTCCTGGGAACCATGAATAATTCCTGTGTCGTAGAGCGTAACAGTCGAGAGGGCTGATAATGGCGGACCAGATTTTGCAGGTATTGAGGGGCAGTCCCAATCTTAATCTTAAACATATAGTCCAGGGCTTTAAACTTAGTCCGACTTTCCACTTTCAGCCAATGTAAATCTCTCAAAGCATTGGAGATTGAGGTCATTCTAGGGATTTTATAAAGTAACCTAGCGGCAGAGTTCTGCACCACTTGGAGCTTACGTAGCACATCTTTGTTTGCTCCCAAAAGAAGAATATTCCCATAGTCCAGTCTAGATGTAACAAGTGCCTGGACTACTGTCCTTTGAGTAGCATTGGGGAGCATCCAAATGATTTTCTTCAACCATTTTAAAATGGTGAAGCAGGTGGCTGCAGTTTTTACCGCATGTTGTTTCATGGATAATTTATTATCCATAATGAATCCCAAATTACGGGCTTGAGCGGTGGGCGAGGGTAAGGGTCCCATTTCGCTGGGCCAATGTTGAGGGCCCCAAAGGTCCTCATTTTTTCCAAAAATGAGGACCTCCGTTTTTTCACCATTGAGCTTGAGTAAATTGGTTTTCATCCAAGATGCAATGTTGCTCAAGCCCATTTGGAGAGTTGAGGGGCCTTGCACATTTCCCGCAGATAGGGAAAAAATTATTTGGGTGTCGTCAGCGCAAGAAAAAGAGACAACCCAGCCTCCTCTGCAATCGCAGCCAAAGGTTGTAAATAGATATTGAACAGAAGGGGACTTAAAATTGATCCCTGAGGTACCCCATAAGGAGAAAAAAGAATTTTAGAAGAAGCTCTCGATGAAAAAACTTGAAAGGTCCGTTTAGATAAAAATGAAGTCAGCCAGCCGAGTGCAGTCCCTGTAATGCCAAGTGACTGCAAGGATTTGATTAGCACGGTATGAGTTAACCGTGTCAAATGCGGCGCTCAAATCCAACAAAATGAGGGCCACCGTGTTACCAGTATCTAAATGTTGACGCAGCATTTCGGTAACGCCAAGGAGAGTCGTCTCAGTCGAAAAGCCCGCTCTGAAACCAGACTGAGAGGGGTGTAAAAAGTTCGAAGATTCAATAAATTTGGATAGTTGCAAATTTACATGTTTTTCCAAAATTTTGGAAAAAATAGGAAGTAGGGAAATGGGCCTGAAATTAGATGACTGATCAGGGTCAGCATTGGCCTTCTTCAGCAATGGAAGGACCATAGCATGTTTCCAATCGGACGGAACCGAAGCCTCTTGAAGTGAGGCATTGAGTAGTTCCATAACAATTTCCAATGAGGGCTGCTCAAGTTGTAAAAGTATAGGAGCAGGAAGAGGATCACAGGGAGATCCTGATTTGATACTGCCTAAAAATTTTTTGAAAGAATTAATATCAAGAGGCGCCCATTTTTCCAATTTCATCGGAGGTTCCACTATAAAAATGGATTTAAAAGGGAAGCTAACTGAATCGGCACCAAAGGCCCAATTTTATCCAATGTCTGATATATTTGCTCCACTTTACTTACAAAAAATTGGCAAGAGTGTTGCATTGAAATTCATTTAGAATAGAAGAAGTGGGCTGCGTATCCGAGCCAGCCAATTTTTTCACCATTGCAAACAAAGTGCGAGACCAATTTTGTGCATTGGAAATAGAAGAGGAGACATATTCCGCTCGAGCCAGTTTACATAGAACATGATATTTTTTTAGAGCAGTTTTATATGTGATTTTAGAATCAGGGGAGTAGTCTCTCCTCCAAGATCTTTCCAATGCTTTACATTTACTTTTTCGATTTTTAATTGTTCAGTAAACCAGGGAGCAGGGGGACGATGATTAGACAGTTTTTTGGCAGAAAGTGGAAGTCAGTGATTAACTGCATTAGAAATCCAACTGTAGATAGTATCCAGAGACGATAGTGATAATGAACCAATATTTGGAATATTGTTGGACAAAATTTGATTAAAAATTTCCATATCCAGTTTTCCCCAATTTCTAAATTGCGATTGTACTTCAGTTGCAGGTATGAACAAGTTAGGTGGAACTGTACATTGAAACTTAATCGCAAAGTGATCTGACCAGCATAATGGAAGAGCAGAAAAGCTTTGAATATAAGATAGATTAGAAAAAATTGGATCTAGTAAGTGTCCAGCCGTATGCGTCGGGCCACTGTTGCAAAGTGATAAATTCATTGCAGAGAGGTCCGAAATTAATGTGCTGCTAATAGTACATTCCGTATTATCAAGATGGAGATTTAAATCACCCAAGATGGTAAAATTAGCCATTTTGAGTAAGAGTGGGGCAATCAAATCTGGCAATGACGACGCCCAGGAGCCAGCAGGTCCTGGGGGCCGATAAATCAGCATACCAGAGAGAGTAAATTGCGAAGTCAAAGTAAGTTTGAATAAAGCTGCATCACAATCAACAAAAGGCAGGTCTTCAAACTTGCAAGAGTAACATTTTTAAATATTAATGCAATGCCTCTTCCTACTTTTAAATTTCTATCTTTTCTAACTATGGCATAATTGGCAGGTAAGGCCATAGCCACATCTGGTCCTGAACTAGCGTGTAACCAGGTTTCCGTTAAAAAAATTGCATCAGGCTCTTCATTACTCAACAGATTAAAGATATCCTCCTTGTGTTTAGGGAGGGATCGACAATTAATACTCCAAAAATTAAAAGATTTGTTAGAAGAAAGACAATGATTTTGATGAGGTGGAGCGTTAACTGTAATTGTGCTATTAGATTCATTTAAGAAGTTAGTACGAAAAGTAAAATTACAACCCGGACAAATAATCGTGTCTTTTAAAGGACAAAGAACGCTACAATCTAAGTGGTGTTTACCATTGAGATTCATCAGTTGTTCAGAGGAATATAGAATCCTCTGTCCTGAAGATGCTACACTCTGAGCATAGTTTATGGCCCCTGGTCCCGTTCGGTCTCGGACGGGCGCAGACGGACTTGCCTTTGGCGCGCCTTCAGTGCGCCATCGGCGCGCCATCGCGCGCGCTGCGCCGCTGCGCGTCCGGACCATGGCCTTTAAATCAGGCAGTGGGCGTGCGGCGTGCAACGAGTGGAGCGCTGACCGCAAAGAGCGCGTGGGTAGCAGGAAATGGCCGCCTGGGACCAAACGAGTCTCGATAGGAGTTTACCGTTTAAAAGGAGTATAACACACTCCACATTAATCAGAGCAAGTGACAGAGTAAAAAAGATTAAAAATTAGCAGCAGACAGTAAAAATATCCCCAAGCAAATTCAATTCTCAACCAGATTCCCCCACCACATGTAACAGTGTTAAAGAACCTCACCGGCACTGCGCGTCCGACACAAGCCCCTTAAATCAGGCAGTGGGCGTGCGGCGTGCAACGAGTGGAGCGCTGACCGCAAAGAGCGCGTGGGTAGCAGGAAATGGCCGCCTGGGACCAAACGAGTCTCGATAGGAGTTTACCGTTTAAAAGGAGTATAACACACTCCACATTAATCAGAGCAAGTGACAGAGTAAAAAAGATTAAAAATTAGCAGCAGACAGTAAAAATATCCCCAAGCAAATTCAATTCTCAACCAGATTCCCCCACCACATGTAACAGTGTTAAAGAACCTCACCGGCACTGCGCGTCCGACACAAGCCCCTTAAATCAGGCAGTGGGCGTGCGGCGTGCAACGAGTGGAGCGCTGACCGCAAAGAGCGCGTGGGTAGCAGGAAATGGCCGCCTGGGACCAAACGAGTCTCGATAGGAGTTTACCGTTTAAAAGGAGTATAACACACTCCACATTAATCAGAGCAAGTGACAGAGTAAAAAAGATTAAAAATTAGCAGCAGACAGTAAAAATATCCCCAAGCAAATTCAATTCTCAACCAGATTCCCCCACCACATGTAACAGTGTAAAGAACCTCACCGGCCGGCAGTAGACTGAATGCCCCTGACAACTTATTCCAAGTCAAGAGTTGTCACGTGAGCCTACTGCTGCAGTTGACTGAATGCCCCTGACCCCTGCTTCCAACGTCAATAGTTGTCACGGGAGCCTACTGCTTCAGTAGACTGAATGCCCCTGACACCTGCTTCCAAAGTCAATAGTTGTCGCAGGAGCCTACTGCTGCAGTAGAGTGAATGCCCGTGACCCCTGCTTCCAAGTCAATAGTTGTCTCGGGAGCATACTCCTGCAGTAGACTGAATGCCCCTGACTCCTGCTTCCAAAGTCAATAGTTGTCCTGGCAGCCTACTGCTGCAGTAGACTGAATGTCCCTGACCCCTGCTTTCAAAGTCAATACTTGTCGCGGGAGTCTACTTCTGCAGTAGACTTAATACCCCTGGTTCCAAGTCAATAGTTCTTGCGGGAGCCTACTGCTGCAGTAGACTGAATGCACTGACCCCGGCTCCCAACTCAATAGTTGTCGCAGGAGCCTACTTTTGCAGTAGACTGAATGCCCCTGACCCCTGCTTCCAAAGTCAATAGTTGTCGTGGGATACTACTGCGGCAGTAGACTCAATGCCCCTGACCCCTGCTTCCAAAGTCAATAGTTGTCGCGGGATCCTACTGCTGCAGTAGACTGAATGCCCATGACCCCTGCTTCCAAGTCAATAGTTGTCGCGGGAGCCTACTGCTGCATTAGACTGTATGCCCCTGACCCCTGCTTCTAAGTCAATAGTTGTCGCGGGAGTCTAATGCTGCAGTAGAATGAATGCCCCTGACCTCTGCTTCCAAAGTCAATAGTTGTCGCGGTAGCCTACTGCGCAGTAGACTGAATGACCCTGACCCCTGCTTCCAAGTCAATAGTTGTTGCTGGAGCCTACTGCTGCAGTAAGCTGAATGCCCCTGACCACTGCTTCCAAGTCAATAGTTGTCGCGGGAGCCTACTGCTGCAGTAGACTGAATGCTCCTGACCCATGCTTCCAAGTCAATAGTTGTCGCGGGAGTCTAATGCTGCAGTAGACTGAATGCCCCTGACCCTTGCTTCCAAAGTCAATGGTTGTCACGGGATCCTACTGCTGCAGTAGACTGAATGACCCCTTGACCCCTGTTCCAAGTCAATAGTTGTTTGCGGGAGCCTACTGCTGCAGTAAGCTGAATGCCCCTGACCCCCGCTTCCAAGTCAATAGTTGTCACGGGAGTCTACTGCTGCAGTACACTGAATGCCCCTGACCCCTGCTTCCAAAGTCAATAGTTGTCGCGGGAGCCTACTGCTGCAGTAGGCTGAATGCCCCTGACCCCTGCTTCCAAAGTCAATAGTTGTCGCATGAGCCTACTGCTGCAGTAGACTGAATGCCCCTGACCCCTGCTTCCAAATTCAATAGTTGTCCTGGGAGCCTAATTCTGCAGTAGACAGAATGCCCCTTGTAGGAGAGTAGGATCTGCTTCACATGGGTACCCCCACTTTTTGCTGATACTTCACTGGTTTTCGACATTAGTCTGGCTGGGGCCCTGCTATTCAGAACCGCAGCCTAGTTGTTTCCTCTTCAAAAGGGTCTCCATGTGCCTTAGGCACATCACTGATTGGGATCTGGGGTGCCCTTGTAAGTCCCTAGTATATGGTATACTATGTACCAAGGGCATAGGTACCTCAGAGGCCTGCCAGGGGCTGCAGCATGTATTATGCCATCCCTGGTAGGCCATCCAAACTGACACCACAGGTCTGCTACTGCAGCCTGGGTAAGGTGGTGCATGCACCCCTTGCTGTGGTATAGGTTACCTATATCACTAAATGCATACACACATATAAACCTATAAATCACTCCTAAGGCAGGCCTTATCAATCCTAAAGCCAGAGTGCATGGTTCCTATGTGAGAGGGTGCCCCTGCATGAGCAGGGCCCCTCTGCAGCGTTCGGAGACCATCTCTGATGCTGTTTGTAGTGCAGCCTGACCATATACTCTTAAACGCATTATATCCTCGCGGTAAAATGCTAACTATGGAATGGCTGCACCTAAACATGTCGTGTTTGGTGTCAAACATCTTGAATACTACCCCCCGCCAATCCTGGCGGCGGGGGTAGCATTCCACCCTTCTAGAGGGAAAGGCATGTTAACTCTGACGAGTCCGGTAACTTCTTTCCAGAGCCCTGGCATCACAAAATGGATGCTGCTGCCACAGACACGAGTCTGGCCTCCTGCTGCTGGACGAAACTCCGGCAGGGGAGGCCTGGACAATAGGTTTCTGTCCCAGGGAGGTGTGACCACCTCCCCAGACAGGACAATGTGTATTGGGGCTGGGCGGGAGCACTTTCGGGTGCTTTGAAGTCCTGCACTGGGGGCACATTTGGTGTCCCTGTGCATACCCCAGTTCAAACCGGATCAGGGGCTTGCAGCCCCTGCTTTGGCGCGAACTGGACAAAGGGAAAGGGGTGTAGCCACCCCTTTGCCCTGACCCACCCATAGGTGGGGCCACAGAGTAGTCCATCCCCTATTTTTAGAATAAAGGTAGGAACCCAGTCCCTAGGACTTTAGATTATACCTGGACGAAACTCTGAAACAGAATCCTGGACCTTCGACGCTCTACTCACGATTAGAGGACTGAAGAATCTCCCTTGGGGTCAAGGAGTGACTCCCTGCTTGGCAGGCACCAAAGAAGCATCTGTCCGGTTCGCATCACTGAAGCTCCCGTCGGACGCCGAAGTCATCGCATCACCAGAAGTGGATTCTCAGACTTCCCCGAGGCTACCCTGAGTCCCCAGCAAAGCTGAGGCCCGTGGCTATCGTGGGTGACTTGAGACCATGACCCTGGACACCGAGCACATTTGCAAGTGCACCATCTTCTGGGTCTCCCAAGAAGTCGTGCTTTGGGCTCCAAGTAGCCCTAGCCTCCAGCACCACCTGCACCGAAGATCACTGGCCCCCACTCCACGAGTGTCCTGTAAGCCAGCTCCACGTGCGGCGTCACAAGGCTCCTTCGCGGTCGCTAGCCCGTTGGCTAGTAGCCCTTAACGAAGGCCAATCTTTTCTTTACTTGGCAGTCTGGTTGCTCCAAGCCTGCCCCCACTTACCTTCGCTGGGTGAGTTCCCCAGACCTTGCTGGTCTGCATCATCGACGATCTACATCTTACTCAAGACTTGCCGTTGCCAAGGCTTGTTGGGTCCAATCTGGTCGCCGACACCTCTGCACTCGACAAACATTGAGCAACAGCCCGAATCCTGCTCCTGGTTGCCGACAACGCCTCCCGGACCTCGTGGCTGAAGAGTCAAGACGACCGTCATCGAACCTGAAGCACTCGACATCGGTGGGCATCTGTCCATCGCCTCCCTGGTCACTGGCTAGTGACCCAGACTCTGTCCCCTCTGCTTTCAGGTTCTTCAGAACTCCGATCCACTCTTGGATCCACCCGGACACTTTTCTCCTGGTCGCCAGCAGCACTTTGCAGCAGATCGCCATAAGAACCGACGACGAAACCCGACCCCGAAAGGCACCTATGCACCCGGCTTCCCTGGGTGAGGTAACACGAGTACTCCGGTGCTCCCGTGGGTAGAGACTCTTCAAAGTCCTAGATCTCAAAGGGTTTTGTCCTAGTCCTCTTTAAGTGTCCCTTTCCTCTATTTTCCCGATCCCGACTTTTTCCATAGAAGTTAACGGCGTATCGCGGTTGTGTATTTACACTGCACGCGTCTCCCGTGGGTCCCCTGTGTCACTACCTTGGGTGGTTCCTTGTGGTCCAAGCACTTCTAGAGGCTCTAGGCCTAGTGTCTAGTTCAGTCGTGGTTCGCATACCACTTTATTGGTATATGGTTTGGTACGCCCCTAGGGCCCAAACGTGTATTTGTGCTATTACTGTGATTTAAGATCTTATAACCTATGTATTTCGAACTCTAGCCTCATAAAGAGACTAGAGGGGTGTGTTTAGTAATAAATACATATATTTTGAATATATACCTGGTGTGGTGCTCTTTCATTTGGTCACTCAAGAGATTATAGACTGGTAAAACAAGCTGCTTTACATTCCTTCAAGACTTAGCCTGAAGGCTGCTCTCCATAGCTACCACTAGGATAGCTTTCAATAAGGTTGTCTTTAACCTACCTACCATAAGAGTCGATTTGGACTGGTGCACGGTGCCCACTATAATTAGTGGACAGCATATGCCAGGCCAACTTCTCACATTGGTGTGCAGCGTGTGGGATTCCAGCTTGCTATTGTTTTACCAGATAATCTCAATTGAATTGATCAACTGAAAACCACTAAAGGTACCTAAGGTACATATAATTTAAGCTTAGAATATCAGTAAGTTCTACTGAACTTAGAGTTGTGTGTGAAGGGATAGCACAACCCTTTCTACAACTCAAGAGAGTTTAGTAGGCCACACTAGAGTAGGTAGTGCATACACCACACCACACTAGTAATGTCTTTAAAAGCAGGATCCAAAGATGCCCTGCAGGAAGCCATTGAGCTTCCCCTCCAAGTATGACACACTCCCATTCTTGGAACTGAGAGCTTTGTGTAACGTGAGGAAATTAAGGACAGGCCAAAGTCCCACCACCCAACACCTCCAGGAGTTGTTGGTGGCTTATGATCTTAGTAAGTCTTCAGAGACTGAAGGGGTAGGAGCAGAGGGTGGGCCAGCAGATGAGGAAGGGGCCAGGGGTACCACTACCCCCAGCCCCCTCTGAAACTGACCAGGAGGGTGACAATGACCCTGACCTGGAGAACCCAATCCCTTCTGGGGAAGATGAAGATGAGGATCTAGAGAACCACACCTTTGTCCCCCCAGGAAGGATTATGAGTGTGCTCAGAAAGTCTAGGTCTCCTTCTCAGGAGTCTAACCACTCTGGCACCTCCATAGGGAGCTCTGTTTCTTCTCACAGGAGGGAATCCTCTCATGAGAGAAGAAAGAGACTGGTCCAGTATGAGGAAACTCAACTGGAGATCAGGAAGAAGCAATTGGCTTTAGATAGAGAATCCCTAGATCTCCTTAAAGAGAGAAGAAAGTTGGGACTAGAGTCCCATGGTGGCAGCCATGTCCCTAGAGATAGGGAAAGGTCCTATGACCATAGGAACCTGAGCAAGATTGTCCCTCCCTACCAGAGTGGGGATGATATCCACAAATGGATAACTGCTTTAGAGAGGGCCTGTAAAGTACAGAAGGTCCCTCAGGAGCAGTGGGCAGCAATCTTGTGGCTCTCCTTTGCTGACAAAGGTAGAGACAAGCTCCTCACTGTTAGAGAGGAGGATGCTGACAATTACAAGGTCTTGAAGAGTGCTCTTATTGATGGGTTTGGCCTAACCACTGAACAGTACAGGTTGAAGTTCAGAGACACCCAAAAAGCACAGACTCAAGACTGGGTAGACTATGTGGATTGTTCTGCCAAGGCTCTGGAAGGCTGGTTGATGGGCAGTAAGGTGTGTGACTTCTCAGGATTGTATAATCTGATAATGAGGGAGCAGATTCTTAATAACTGTCAAAACCAGCTGTTGCATCAGTACCTGGTTGACTCTGATCTGACCTCTCCCCAAGAATTGGGAAAGAAGGCAGACAAATGGGTCAGAACCAGGGTGAAGCAGAAGGTACAGAACCAAGGTGGGGAAACCAAGAAGCAAGATGCTAAGAACTCTGACAAGGGTGGGGAGAAGGGTAAAGATCAAAAGTCTTCATCAGGCCCCCAAAAATCTTCTTCTGGTGGGGATTCCCAGTCTACCAAGGGTAAAGGCCAAAGAAAACCATGGTGCAAGGTCTGTAAGCAAAAGACCCACTGGACCAGTGATTGCACCAAGTCCAAAGACTCCAGTCCAGCACCCACCAATGCCCCTAAGGCACCTGTTCCCCCTAGTACAGTTGGTGGAAGTGCTCCAGCAAAGGGTTTAGTAGGGTTCACCCTGGGAACTGAGTTGGGCTCTGACCTAGTTAGAGAACTGACTCAGGCTGTGTTAGTCTGTGATGGAGGCATGGATGTGCCCTCCTCTATGAGTCCCAGTAATCTGGGCAAGTACAGACAACAGCCTTTAATCAATGGACGAGAGGCTTTGGCATTTAGGGACACAGGGGCAAGTGTCACAATGGTGACACAAGACCTTGTGCTACCTGGGCAAGTTATGCTTGGTGAGATGTACCAAGTGACCAATGCTAGCAATGTCAGAACAGACCATACTCTGGCAGTTGTTAACTTCTCCTGGGGAGGGGTAACTGGCCTTAAGAAGGTTGTGGTAAGTGCAAACCTACCAGTCGAATGCTTGCTTGGCAATGACTTAGAGACTTCTGCTTGGGCAGAAGTGGAGCTCAGGACCCATGCAGAAATGCTGGGGATCCCTGCAGATGTGTTTGCTGTGACCAGGTCACAAGCTAAACTGTCTAAAACTGAACAGGCCTTGGATTCTGGAAGAATGGACCAAGTGCCTTCCAAGAGGAGGAGTAGTAGGGTTAAGGCAGTGCCTTCCCCTTGGCTCAGGAGGAAGATCAGTCCCTTGAGGGGGATGATCTCAGCCCTGAAGAAGGAACTGTCCCAGAGGAACTTGAACCTGACCAGGTTGAGTTCTTGGGGACAGGGGGACCTTCTAGGGCAGATCTGAGCCAGGAGCAGCAGAGCTGCCCCTCCCTTGAACCCCTCAGACAGCAAGCTGCTGCTGAGGCTGCTGGGAAAGCTAGTGGTCCCCATACAGTGTATTGGGATGATGGACTCCTGTACTCAGAGAGTAGAGACCCCAAGCCTGGTGCTACCAGGAGGTTGGTAATACCTTTGAAGTTCAGGGGCTTCCTATTGACCCTAGCCCATGATATTCCCTTAGCAGGACACCTGGGCCAGAACAAGACTTGGGACAGAATTGTCCCTCACTTTCACTGGCCCCACATGTCTGAAGACAGTAAGGAGTTTTGTCGCTCCTGTGTGACCTTCCAAGCCAGTGGCAAAGCAGGTGGCACTACAAAGGCCCCCCTGATACCACTACCTGTGGTGGGGGTGCCCTTTGAGAGGGTAGGGATTGACATTGTTGGTCCCATGGATCCCCAAACAGCCTCTGGGCACAGGTTTATCCTGGTGGTAGTGGATCATGCCACCAGGTACCCAGAAGCTATTCCCCTCAGGACCACTACAGCACCTGTGGTGGCAAGGGCCCTCCTGGGAATCTTCTCAAGAGTGGGCTTTCCTAAGGAGGTAGTATCAGACAGGGGTGCCAACTTCATGTCTGGTTACTTAAAAGCAATGTGGAAGGAGTGTGGAGTTACTTATAAGTTCACCACACCCTATCACCCACAATGCAATGGTTTAGTTGAGAGATTCAACAAAACCTTGAAGGGCATGATTAAAGGGCTCCCAGAAAAGCTTAGGCGTAGATGGGACATACTCTTGCCCTGCCTTTTATTCGCATATAGGGAGGTGCCTCAGAAGGGGGTTGGTTACAGCCCTTTTGAACTTCTGTTTGGCCACCCTGTGAGGGGTCCACTGTGCTTGGTAAAGGAAGGATGGGAGTTACCTCTCAAGCCCCCAAAGCAAGATATAGTGGACTATGTACTTGGTCTCCGCTCCAGGATGGCTGAGTACATGAAAAAGGCAACCAAAAACCTTGAGGCTAGCCAGGAACTTCAGAAGGCCTGGCATGACCAAAAGGCTGTTCTGACTGTTTACCAGCCAGGACAGAAGGTGTGGGTGTTGGAGCCAGTGGCCCCAGCAGCTCTCCAAGACAAATGGAGTGGACCCCACACTATTGTTGAGCAGAAGGGTGAGGTCACTTACTTAGTGGACCTAGGAACACCCAGGAGTCCCCACAGGGTTCTCCATGTCAACAGACTTAAGCCATATGTAGACAGGGCAGACATGGGCTTGCTCATGGCTACTGATGAAGGGCAGGAGGAAGAGAGTGACCCACTCCCTGACCTGCTCTCACAGAACCCTGACGATGGGTCAGTTGATGGTGCAGCCTTGGCAGGCAGCCTCACTACCCAGCAACAAACTGATTGCAGGCAAGTCCTCAATCAGTTTAGACATATGTTTTCACTGACACCCAGTCAGACCACCTGGTGCACTCATGAAGTGGACACTGGGGACAGTCTGCCTATTAAAAACAAGATTTATAGGCAACCTGACCATGTCAGGGACTGTATCAGGACTGAAGTCCAGAAGATGTTGGAATTGGGAGTGATTGAGCCCTCAGATAGCCCTTGGGCTAGTCCAGTAGTCCTAGTACCTAAACCTCACACCAGTGGTGGGAAAAGAGAGATGAGGTTTTGTGTAGACTACAGAGGCCTCAATGCAGTCACTAGGACTGATGCCCATCCAATACCCAGGGCAGATGAGCTCATAGATACTTTGGCCTCTGCCAAATATCTCAGCACATTTGACCTAACAGCTGGCTACTGGCAGATCAGACTAGCTGATACTGCAAAGCCCAAAACAGCATTTTCAGCCCCTAGTGGGCATTATCAATTTGTGGTGATGCCCTTTGGTCTGAAAATGCACCTGCCACTTTCCAGAGGTTGGTGAACACAGTTCTCACAGGACTGGAAGCCTATAGTGCAGCTTATCTAGATGATATTGCTGTCTTTAGCTCCACCTGGGAGGATCACCTGGTCCACCTCAGGAATGTTTTACAGGCCCTGCAAAAGGCAGGCCTGACTATCAAGGCCACTAAGTGCCAGATAGGGCAGAGTCAGGTTGTGTACCTGGGCCACCTTGTGGGTGGAGGCCAGGTTCAACCTTTGCAGAGCAAGATCCAGACCATCATGGACTGGACTGCTCCCACTACCCAGACTCAGGTGAGAGCCTTCTTAGGCCTGACTGGGTACTATAGGAGATTTGTCAAGGGGTATGGATCAATAGTGACACCCTTGAATGACTTAACTTCTAAGAAAATGCCCAAAAAGTTTCAGTGGACAGCTAGCTGTCAAAAGGCATTTGATGACCTCAAGCAGGCCATGTGCACTGCTCCAATTCTGCAGAGTCCTGATTACTCCAAGAAGTTCATTGTTCAAACAGATGCATCTGAATTGGGGGTAGGGGCTGTACTGTCACAATTGAATGAAGAAGGTCAGGATCAGCCAGTAGCTTTTATTAGCAGAAGGCTGACCCCTAGAGAGAAACGTTGGTCAGCCATAGAGAGGGAGGCCTTTGCTGTGGTCTGGGCTCTGAAGAAGTTGAGGCCATACTTGTTTGGTACACACTTCCTGGTTCAGACAGACCATAAGCCCCTCTTATGGCTAAAACAAATGAAGGGTGAAAACCCCAAACTGCTTAGGTGGTCCATTTCCCTACAGGGGATGGACTTTACAGTGGAACATAGGCCTGGGAGTAACCATGCGAATGCAGATGGACTCTCTAGGTATTTCCACTTAGAACATGAAGACTTAACTGGGCAAGGTTAGTTTAATGTCCCTACGTTTGGGGGGGGTTGTGTAGGAGAGTAGGATCTGCTGCACATGGGTACCCCCACTTTTTGCTGATACTTCACTGGTTTTCGACATTAGTCTGGCTGGGGCCCTGCTATTCAGAACCCCAGCCTAGTTGTTTCCTCTTCAAAAGGGTCTCCATGTGCCTTAGGCACATCACTGATTGGGATCTGGGGTGCCCTTGTAAGTCCCTAGTATATGGTATACTATGTACCAAGGGCATAGGTACCTCAGAGGCCTGCCAGGGGCTGCAGCATGTATTATGCCATCCCTGGTAGGCCATCCAAACTGACACCACAGGTCTGCTACTGCAGCCTGGGTAAGGTGGTGCATGCACCCCTTGCTGTGGTATAGGTTACCTATATCACTAAATGCATACACACATATAAACCTATAAGTCACTCCTAAGGCAGGCCTTATCAATCCTAAAGGCAGAGTGCATGGTTCCTATGTGAGAGGGTGCCCCTGCATGAGCAGGGCCCCTCTGCAGCGTTCGGAGACCATCTCTGATGCTGTTTGTAGTGCAGCCTGACCATATACTCTTAAACGCATTATATCCTCGCGGTAAAATGCTAACTATGGAATGGCTGCACCTAAACATGTCGTGTTTGGTGTCAAACATCTTGGAATACTACCCCCCGCCAATCCTGGCGGCGGGGGTAGCATTCCACCCTTCTAGAGGGAAAGGCATGTTAACTCTGACGAGTCCGGTAACTTCTTTCCAGAGCCCTGGCATCACAAAATGGATGCTGCTGCCACAGACACGAGTCTGGCCTCCTGCTGCTGGACGAAACTCCGGCAGGGGAGGCCTGGACAATAGGTTTCTGTCCCAGGGAGGTGTGACCACCTCCCCAGACAGGACAATGTGTATTGGGGCTGGGCGGGAGCACTTTCGGGTGCTTTGAAGTCCTGCACTGGGGGCACATTTGGTGTCCCTGTGCATACCCCAGTTCAAACCGGATCAGGGGCTTGCAGCCCCTGCTTTGGCGCGAACTGGACAAAGGGAAAGGGGTGTAGCCACCCCTCTGCCCTGACCCACCCATAGGTGGGGCCACAGAGTAGTCCATCCCCTATTTTTAGAATAAAGGTAGGAACCCAGTCCCTAGGACTTTAGATTATACCTGGACGAAACTCTGAAACAGAATCCTGGACCTTCGACGCTCTACTCACGATTAGAGGACTGAAGAATCTCCCTTGGGGTCAAGGAGTGACTCCCCTGCTTGGCAGGCACCAAAGAAGCATCTGTCCGGTTCGCATCACTGAAGCTCCCGTCGGACGCCGAAGTCATCGCATCACCAGAGGTGGATTCTCAGACTTCCCCGAGGCTACCCTGAGTCCCCAGCAAAGCTGAGGCCCGTGGCTATCGTGGGTGACTTGAGACCGTGACCCCTGGACACCGAGCACATTTGCAAGTGCACCATCTTCTGGGTCTCCCAAGAAGTCGTGCTTTGGGCTCCAAGTAGCCCTAGCCTCCAGCACCACCTGCACCGAAGATCACTGGCCCCCACTCCACGAGTGTCCTGTAAGCCAGCTCCACGTGCGGCGTCACGAGGCTCCTTCGCGGTCGCTAGCCCGTTGGCTAGTAGCCCTTAACGAAGGCCAATCTTTTCTTTACTTGGCAGTCTGGTTGCTCCAGGCCTGCCCTCACTTACCCTCGCTGGGTGAGTTCCCCAGACCTTGCTGGTCTGCATCATCGACGATCTACATCTTACTCGAGACTTGCCGTTGCCAAGGCTTGTTGGGTCCAATCTGGTCGCCGACACCTCTGCACTCGACAGACATCGAGCAACAGCCCGAATCCTGCTCCTGGTCGCCGACAACGCCTCCCGGACCTCGTGGCTGAAGAGTCAAGACGACCGTCATCGAACCTGAAGCACTCGACATCGGTGGGCATCTGTCCATCGCCTCCCTGGTCACTGGCTAGTGACCCAGACTCTGTCCCCTCTGCTTTCAGGTTCTTCAGAACTCCGATCCACTCTTGGATCCACCCGGACACTTTTCTCCTGGTCGCCAGCAGCACTTTGCAGCAGATCGCCATAAGAACCGACGACGAAACCCGACCCCGAAAGGCACCTATGCACCCGGCTTCCCTGGGTGAGGTAACACGAGTACTCCGGTGCTCCCGTGGGTAGAGACTCTTCAAAGTCCTAGATCTCAAAGGGTTTTGTCCTAGTCCTCTTTTAAGTGTCCCTTTCCTCTATTTTCCCGATCCCGACTTTCTCCATAGAAGTTAACGGCGTATCGCGGTTGTGTATTTACACTGCACGCGTCTCCCGTGGGTCCCCTGTGTCACTACCTTGGGTGGTTCCTTGTGGTCCAAGCACTTCTAGAGGCTCTAGGCCTAGTGTCTAGTTCAGTCGTGGTTCGCATACCACTTTATTGGTATATGGTTTGGTACGCCCCTAGGGCCCAAACGTGTATTTGTGCTATTACTGTGATTTAAGATCTTATAACCTATGTATTTCGAACTCTAGCCTCATAAAGAGACTAGAGGGGTGTGTTTAGTAATAAATACATATATTTTGAATATATACCTGGTGTGGTGCTCTTTCATTTGGTCACTCAAGAGATTATAGACTGGTAAAACAAGCTGCTTTACATTCCTTCAAGACTTAGCCTGAAGGCTGCTCTCCATAGCTACCACTAGGATAGCTTTCAATAAGGTTGTCTTTAACCTACCTACCATAAGAGTCGATTTGGACTGGTGCACGGTGCCCACTATAATTAGTGGACAGCATATGCCAGGCCAACTTCTCACATTGGTGTGCAGCGTGTGGGATTCCAGCTTGCTATTGTTTTACCAGATAATCTCAATTGAATTGATCAACTGAAAACCACTAAAGGTACCTAAGGTACATATAATTTAAGCTTAGAATATCAGTAAGTTCTACTGAACTTAGAGTTGTGTGTGAAGGGATAGCACAACCCTTTCTACAACTCAAGAGAGTTTAGTAGGCCACACTAGAGTAGGTAGTGCATACACCACACCACACTAGTAATGTCTTTAAAAGCAGGATCCAAAGATGCCCTGCAGGAAGCCATTGAGCTTCCCTCCAAGTATGACACACTCCCATTCTTGGAACTGAGAGCTTTGTGTAACGTGAGGAAATTAAGGACAGGCCAAGTCCCACCACCCAACACCTCCAGGAGTTGTTGGTGGCTTATGATCTTAGTAAGTCTTCAGAGACTGAAGGGGTAGGAGCAGAGGGTGGGCCAGCAGATGAGGAAGGGGCCAGGGGTACCACTACCCCAGCCCCCCTCTGAAACTGACCAGGAGGGTGACAATGACCCTGACCTGGAGAACCCAATCCCTTCTGGGGAAGATGAAGATGAGGATCTAGAGAACCACACCTTTGTCCCCCAGGAAGGATTATGAGTGTGCTCAGAAAGTCTAGGTCTCCTTCTCAGGAGTCTAACCACTCTGGCACCTCCATAGGGAGCTCTGTTTCTTCTCACAGGAGGGAATCCTCTCATGAGAGAAGAAAGAGACTGGTCCAGTATGAGGAAACTCAACTGGAGATCAGGAAGAAGCAATTGGCTTTAGATAGAGAATCCCTAGATCTCCTTAAAGAGAGAAGAAAGTTGGGACTAGAGTCCCATGGTGGCAGCCATGTCCCTAGAGATAGGGAAAGGTCCTATGACCATAGGAACCTGAGCAAGATTGTCCCTCCCTACCAGAGTGGGGATGATATCCACAAATGGATAACTGCTTTAGAGAGGGCCTGTAAAGTACAGAAGGTCCCTCAGGAGCAGTGGGCAGCAATCTTGTGGCTCTCCTTTGCTGACAAAGGT